>ONZH01026264.1:600000-1100000 GCA_900303285.1 Rhinella marina | reverse complement strand
AGAACATGTCCTATACTTGTCCATGCGCATGGACAAGTATAGGCATTTTCAATGGGGGGGCACGGCGTGTGTTCCGAGCGCTGCGGAACACACGCCGGGTGGCCCCGTATATTTGCGGGTCCGCAATAATGCGGACCCACAAATATACGGTCGTGTGAATGGGGCCTTATTCTGCTGGGAAACAGCTCCCAAGTGCCCAGCTGAAAGTGAAAGTACAAACAGCTTTCTCTTCCGACTCGATTTCTAACAGCTATATCTTCTGATATACTGGATATAATGCTCTGATATTGATATCATTGGAATGCCAGCTTTCAAAGAAGGTCTGCTACCAATCCCAAGATATGAGCAGCTTAAGCAGCCCTTCCATCTTCAGTCTGGTTTGCTTTGGGCACTTGCAGCAGCAGAGCTGGGCACTTGGGAGCTGTTTTCCTGCAGAATAAAAGTGCTTTTCCTGGACATGTAATACAGACACACAGTGCACACAGGTATGTCTGGGATGTGACATGTAATACAGACACACAGTGCACACAGGTATGTCTGGGATATGACATGTAATACAGACACACAGTGCACACAGGTATGTCTGGGATGTGACATGTTATACAGACACACAGTGCACACAGGTATGTCTGGGATGTGACATGTCATACAGACACACAGTGCACACAGGTATGTCTGGGATGTGACATGTAATACACACACACAGTGCACACAGGTATGTCTGGGATGTGACATGTAATACAGACACACAGTGCACACAGGTATGTCTGGGATATGACATGTAATACAGACACACAGTGCACACAGGTATGTCTGGGATGTGACATGTAATACACACACAGTACACACAGGTATGTCTGGGATGTGACATGTAATACAGACACACAGTGCACACAGGTATGTCTGGGATGTGACATGTAATACAGACACACAGTGCACACAGGTATGTCTGGGATGTGACATGTAATACAGACACAGTGCACACAGGTATGTCTGGGATATGACATGTAATAAAGACACACAGTGCACATATGTATGTCTGGGATGTGACATGTAATACACACACACAGTACACACAGGTATGTCTGGGGATGTGACATGTAATACAGACACACAGTGCACACAGGTATGTCTGGGATGTGACATGTAATACAGACACACAGTGCACACAGGTATGTCTGGGATGTGACATGTAATAGACACACAGTGCACACAGGTATGTCTGGGATGTGACATGTAATACACACACAGTGCACACAGGTATGTCTGGGATGTGACATGTAATACAGACACAGTGCACATAGGTATGTCTGGGATGTGACATATAATACAGACACAGTGCACATAGGTATGTCTGGGATGTGACATGTAATACACACACACAGTGCACACAGGTATGTCTGGGATGTGACATGTAATACAGACACACAGTGCACACAGGTATATCTGGGATTTGACATATAATACAGACACAGTGCACACAGGTATGTCTGGGATGTGACATGTAATACACACACAGTGCACACAGGTATGTCTGGGATGTGACATGTAATACAGACACACAGTGCACACAGGTATGTCTGGGATGTGACATGTAATACAGACAGTGCACACAGGTATGTCTGGGATGTGTCTGCAATCTTCTGTGGGGTAGAAGATATATTGGTGAAAAACAGGTGAAAGACTCCCTTTAAGAATAAGAGGACCAAATTAAAGGTATATCCAGAAGGGGCCCTTCAACCAGAAGGCATCTTAATATGATGATTATGGTCATATATGAAGTACTGTTCTATGAGGAACATCTATGGTTGAGACTCTAGGACATGAGTGGTACTGTATTTGGTCATCTAGGGATGAGGTATGGGGACTGGTCCTACATAGTTACATAGTTAATATGGTTGAAAAAAGACATAAGTCCATGAAGTTCAACCAAGGAATAGGTGGGGACACAAAAACCAGAAGAAAGAGAGACTCAGATTTCTACACGTTTTCATAAGCATTAATGTCATTTACTTTCATGGATTTATCTAAACCCTTTTTAAAACTGTCCACTGTTCCTGCTGTGACCACGTCCTGAGGAAGTCTATTCCACAGATTCACAGTTCTTACAATAAAGAAGTTTTGACGCTTCTGGAGATTGAACTTTTTCTTCTCTAGCCGGAGGCAGTGCCCCCTTGTCTTTTGAGGGCATTTTACATGGAACAGTTTTTCGCCGTATTTTTTGTATCGCCCATTTATATATTTGTATAGGTTAATCATGTCCCCCTTTAGACGTCTCTTTTCAAGACTAAATAAATGTAATTCTTTTAATCTTTTTTTATAACTAAGACCCTCCATGCCCCTTATCAGTTAAGTCGCTCTCCTCTGTACTCTCTCCAGCTCCAGGGCATCCTTTCTATGGACTGGTGCCCAGAAGTGAACTGCATATTCCAGAAGAGGCCGCACCAACGCTTTGTAAAGTGGTAATATTACATCCCTGCCCCGCAAGTCCATGCCTCGTTTAATGCATGACAATATCCTGGTGGCCTTAGGAGCAGCTGATTGACATTGTATGCTGTTATTCAATCTACGATCTACATATTAGAGAACTGTTGGCTCGTTCAGCAAACAGCTATCTATCTGGATTCTCTCATTCATTTGTCAAGCATGCATATGTAGAGAACAGGGAGAGGAGGGAAAAACACTGACAGACACCCTCAGAAGTCGGCTTATCCCCAAAGAACAAGAAGATTGAGCAGTTGAAATTCAACAGGTCTGATTCTTATCTCCCCTGAAATCAACATCACGGAAGAGTCGACAGGGAGCTATACCTATTGGGTGCACGGCCAAGCTCACCAAAATTGTATGGTGAGCCATCAAAGGTCATCCATTAATCATGGGAATGGGGTCCCCTGTCCTTTCTGGGTGGGTTGTCATGCATACACTCTTCCACTCTTAACATCTACAGGACTGACAAAAATAGCCAAGAGCTGAGATTATTAACCCCTTCCAGCTCTGCACCTTAATAGTACATCATAGCAGGAAGTTAGTCAATGCTCTGCACCATACTACTGCTGCACTGTGATGGTGCAGGCTCAGTAGCTGTGCCTAGGCCATCACTTGCTGGTGTCAGCTGTGTTACACAGCTGGCACTCGTCTCTAACTAAGATAACACGGATCATGTTCGTTTAACTCCTTAAATGCCGTGGTCAATGTTGTTCTCGCCATGTAAGTGGTAATAGGGAGGGGAGGGGACTGCTTCCCCCGTCCCATTGCCCTTCCACCAATGGCCCCCAGGACTGTCATGTATGGATGGTGGGGTGTTGAGGGATTGCCATAGCAACCCGAGGCCCATCAATGGCCCCTCCTGCCTTTTACTGTAACTGACATAATACAATGCAATACAGAAGTATGCATCAGAAGATTGCACATTCAAGACTCGTACAATAAAATTAACCATGTTATTTCTCCTGCACAGTAAACATTTAAAAAAATACCAAAATTGCTGTTTTTAGTTCCTTCCAACTCCTAAAAGATTGCAATAAAAAGTGATTACATATTCTATGTACTCTACCCTAAAAAAACAACTTAAAAAAGAAAACTAAATGAAAACTAAAAATGAAACAAAATGAAATAAAAACTAAAAATGAAATAAAATGAAAACTAACTCTCACTCCAATGGAAAAATAAAAATGTTATTGGTCTTTCTCAATCATTTCTATGAGTATCGGCCCCTGTAGGGTCCTCACCGTTATTCTCCGGGGTCTCCCGACCTCTGTTCCTTCCTACTCCTGGAATACAGGTAGCCTCTAATATATAACAGTTAAAGCGTAACCGACATGTTTTCATCAAAAGATCATTTTCATCATATGTTACTGCTGGTGGAGCATTATGCATAAAGCTATCTTTAGTTTCGTCACATACCACTGTTTTCCTTGTTTTTCCCTTAGTTAGGGCTGTTTTAACTACAATATGAGGATCTTCTCAAGATGGCTCCTCTGCCAGTTCTCTGAGGCCAAAACTGCCTTCCTTCACTGCCCATACACACTCGCTGTAGCCAGCAGCTTCCTGCCAGCCAATCAGATTGGATTACTGAGAGACGCGCCTCCTCACTCTAAAGCCTAATGCAGGCATGCAGTGTGAAGGACCGCCCCTCTGTCTTCCTGTCTTCTTAGATGAGCCATAGCAACGGTATTTTAAGGGACCAGTGGAAAGGGACAGGGACATTAATGAAAGCTGTGATTATAAGGTAATTACAGATCTTTTGGCAATCATTGACAGACTAACTGAGGTATAAATGCCTAGCTCTAATAAACTAGCAAATAAAAAAAAATATGACAGTTACACTTTAATTTAGGCAACAAAGCCGGACTTATTTGACACAGTCTATTCTGGATTCATTCGTTCCGATAAATCCCCTCGCTTTCTGTCACAAGAATAACTTTTCCATTAGGGCTGAAACTTCCTCATTTTCTTATTCGAAAGGAGACCGGCAAAACTGCTTAGGACTGCTGTTCGTGATTACCCAGATAAAGGCGAAGGAAGAAATATAGTCTTCATTAGGACAGCAGTTTGGTAAATTGCTAATGAGAAATTCCGGCTGTTTATTGTATATCCCTCGCCACGCCGGGCACTGTCACTGCAGACGTCTGAAATCAGCACCTTTTCCTTTATCTACTGGAAGAGAATACCTTGTGCTTTTGTCTATATAAATCAAACAGCGGAAGAGGTTTCTGTGATTATGTTAAAAGAAAGCTATTTTTCTTAAAGCTATTCCACTTGCCCGTCAGGTCTTTCTCTCCACTGGTTCTCAAACATCAGGCAAGACTTTTAATGTCTGAGACAAAGAAGAAAAAGTCTGGCCCCGGGCTACGAGGAGATCTCACTGGTGATATATTGTAGAGGGTATGAAATTTTTGCTAATGTAATTCGCTATAATGCATCTCTGCTGAAACATATATATAAGAGGCAGACAAAACGTCCCTGAATTGTCCTTTTTTTTAGCATTCAGTTCAGCCATCTCTGTGTCATCCGGAACAGGTGCTGGACGTCCAGTGGGGACAACCACTCATGGCCACCAAATCAATGCCCATAGAGGTTGTCACTAGGGATGAGCGAACCCATAGAAGTTCGGGTTCGCCAGTTTCGGCCGAACTTCAGGTCATAGTTTGGGTTCGGGACCTGAACTTGACCTGAACTTTACCCTGAACCCAGACCCCATTAAAGTCAATGGGGACCTGAACTTCACTGTATTATTTTCCATTATAACATGGTTATAACGGAAAATAATAGCATTCTTAAGACAGAATGCTAAATAAAATGGCCATTGAGGGGTTAAAAATAATAATAATAAAAAAACTCACCTCATCCCTTTGATTGTGCAGCCGGTATCCTCTTCTTTCTGCAGGACCTGCAAAAGGACCTGCAATGACATCATCGTGCTTACCACGTGGTGAGCATTGTGACGTCATCGCAGGTCCTTTTGCAGGTCCTGCAGAAAGAAGAAAGAAGAGGATACCGGCTGCACGATCAAGTGGATGAGGTGAGGTTTTTTTTAATTATCATTTTTAACCCCTCAATGGCCATTTTATTTAGCATTCTGTCTTAAGAATGCTATTATTTTCCATTATAACTATGTTATAGTGGAAAATAATAAAATCACCCGAACACCGAACCCGAACTTCAGTGAAAAAGTCTGGGTTCGGGTCCCGGTACCCGAAGTCGCAAAATTGGGTACGAACCCGAACTTTGCAGTTCAGGTTCGCTCAACCCTAGTGTCACCCATTGTTCTGACGCCACTCTGTCATAGCCAACATTTAGGAGGGTAGTTATTATGCAACCTGTGGCACTTTTATGGCATTAAAAAGTTGTAAATTTACGGTGTTCTTGCTGCATTTCACAAAAAGGCAAGAGAAGTGATCACCCCCTGTTTCCCAGTCGCAAACCCCCCACAAATCTACACCAGCTTAGAGCCTTAAGCATTGATACTAGAGTTGAGCGAATCGAAGTTCACGAAGTGGACTTCGATCTGAGTTTCAGGAAAAATTTGATTTGCCTCAAAGCCAAATTTCCTCATGCTTCGTGGTAATGAATTGATTTTCCCTGAAATTGCAGTTAAAAAAAAATCATACTTACCTCATCCATTTGAGCACAAAGAGGCTGCCGTTGCCTTCTTGCTTGAAGATCCCATGCAAAGTCTCACATGAGATTTCGCGCTGGATCTTCAAGCAAGATGGCCATGGTGGCCTCTTCACGCTCAAATAGATGAGGTAAGTATGATTTAATTTTTTTGTTGTTGTTGATCAACCCCTGAAAGGCCTTAATATTCATCTCAGATGTCATGATCAGCGATGATCGCCGCGTCTGAGGGGTTCAAAGATGGGGGGCGGCACAATCGCTGTTCCCTGTAATTGCACTCATAATTTACAAAGAAATGCGCTTTGTGGCAAAGTAATTTGTCACGAAGCTATTTGTTTTGTAAAATTTGTCGAAGCAACCAAATCATATTTTTGAGAACTTCGCTCACCCTGTTGCTGATTCACCAGTTGTCCTTCCTTGGACCACTTTTGTTGAATACTAACCAACGCTTTACAAGAATGCTCCACAAGGCTTGTCATTCTGGAGATGTCCTGACCGAGTCGTCAAGCCATGAGAAATTGACTCTTGTCAAAGTTGCTCAGATCTTTACGCTTGCCCATATTTCCTGCTTTCAACAAATGGACTTCAAGAAATGACTGTCCACTTGGTGCCTAATATATCCCAGTCCACAGGGGTGGATTGGCCATAGACCTTACAGGGAAATTTCCCACTGGGCCGATACCCAGGGGGCTGCCTGAGCCCTCCTCATGGCCGGCAAGTTTTTTTGAATGTATTTTGTGCTACTGGTGGATGTATTTTGCGATGGACTGTAGTATTTGGCTCTGTTGGGGTGGTATAATGTGCCACAATATGGTATTGCTGTTCCTGTCTGCCATCAGTTTGGACCCAACTAAAAACAGGGCTACTTTTAGTATTTTTTTCAGGGCCACTTTAAGTTCCCAGTCCGCCCCTGCCAGTCCTGGACCAGTGAGAAGGTAATAAAAGAAGATGGGGCTTGGTAGCGGTGCTACCTAAAACGGTGGTACAGTTGAAATGACTTCATTGGTATTCATACTTGTTTCTGGACCAGACTAGTCCCATCGTCAGGTAATAACCAATATCCAAGATACTGGTTATTACCTAACAAAGGGACCGCTCTGGTCCCGAAACGCGTTGTATGAATACCAATAAGGCCATTTCTGTACCACGGTGTGACTGAGCTAGCTCCGCCATTAACCCCATCTTCTACTAGCTTCTTGCCTACATCCAGACTATTCCTATCTGATCTGCTGGGATCATGATCTGCACCTCCGTAATCTGTATAAAGCCTTATAGGTGGTTGCGTCCTGATCTCAACCAGTGAGGTGAGCGGCCCTTTGGCAGTCACTTTCCTTCCACTGTATGTATGTTATTGCCTGTGATGCACTCTCCCTTATCTTATCACATGTGAATTTAGTCCTGGACCTGTGCCATTGCCACAAGCAGTGGCATAACTACCATAGCGGCAGACCATGTGACTGCAATGGGGCCCAGGGCAAGCCCCCCAGTCTTAGTTTGGATCATCTCCTCTTCTACTGGGGGTGAAAACTTGGTCAGGACTCTACCTTCTAAATAACTTTTAGTAAACGAGGCAGTGAAAAAATGGCCCAAGGGTCATTGAAAAGGGTTTAGGCCAGGGGCGTAGCTATAGGGGGTGCAGAGGTAGCAGTCGCTACCGGGCCCAGGAGCCTAAGGGGGCCCAAAGACCCTTGTGCCACATAAGAAGACACACAAAGCACTGGACTCTTGCACCAGGGCCCATGAGGCTATAGCTACGCCCCTGGTTTAGGCAGAAACCCTTCTGTCCTGTGTGGGGGCCTGGTTTGATCCTTGCTATGGGGCCCTTACTTCTCTATGTGGCCACAAGATAGTTATTGAAGTCACCTGTCAGTGGTTGCAACATTATGGATCATTGATGGACACAGATAATGTTTTTGCAACTATAATCTCCTGGGATTGGCCTTTAAAGGGGTTGTCCAAGTAAATACAAAAACTGGGGAAAATCAGGGAAGGGTTAAAATGGCAAAAAATACATATTTAGCCTTCAAACCCCCTGTGCTCTAGCAATCATAGGCTTTGCTTGCATGGATGCAGTGGAGATGTACCTGTATGCTGCACATGACCACTGCAGGCAATCACTGGCCTCAGCAGTCCCATGCCTTATTAAAGGGGTATTCCCATCTCACAAATGTAGTTTGTATAGTTAGATATAGCCATACCAGTATTATTACTAATAGAATGTATTTATATAAAATGTACCGTTTAGAAGATTTGCCTTTTTGTATATCCATTGTCCCACACACATCAGTCAGGCCGTTGCCCCTAGTTACGACCACCGCGGCCATGTAGTAGTGGTGGCCGGCTTGCTCCTGTTCAAACCTGTTCTGAGGTAACTGCTGTATTGTGAACGCACATTGCATGAGCATGTGGAGACACCTCTTAGGGTTGTAGCATTTTTGTCTGCGCTTCCAAAACGCAGAGAAACGGATCCAGTTCCAAGATCAATTCATCTCTATGGAGCAGGATCCATTTATAAAGTCTGCCTTTTGGACGGATCCTGACCATTGCATCTTGGACTGGTAGCGTCCAAATCACAGATGTGAAAGTCCCCTAAGATGTGTCTGTGCATGCTCATGTAATGTGCGTTCACAATACAGCAGTTACCTCAGAGCGGGTTTGAACAGGAGCAAGCCGACCACCACTACTACATGGCTGTGGTGGTCGTAACTAGGGGCAACGGCCTGACTGATGTGTGTGGGACAATGGATATACAAAAAGGCAAATCTTCTAAACGGTACATTTTATATAAATACATTCTATTAGTAATAATACTGGTATGGCTATATCTAACTATACAAACTACATTTGTGAGATGGGAATACCCCTTTAAGCTGAAGCCAGTGATATGAAGTGAGTGAGTTAATATACTGGCATGTCATCACTGCAGCTAAGATGGCGCTATGGCTGCAGTGGTGGAGAGCATCAGAGTGGCGGCACAGTGAGCATGCAACTTTTTTGTTATTTTAACACCTTCCATGCCTTTGACTTTTTTATTACCTTGGACAACCCCATTTAACATTATCATAAAAACGTATTTTCCTCAGCCACACGGCAGGCTCTGGAATATTATCCGTCATAAATTCTGCTATCTATATTGTTTGAAAGATAATGTTTCCCTCTGTTGATGAAGGTTTGCTGTGCCTCGGCACCATGTTGATTTCCACCAATTCATATCGGGGCCATTTCTGGGAGAGTTTTGTTTATCAATTCCCAAGACTTATCCAGTGTTTGAAGCACAAACGTCTTCCTGTCTGGTATCTGGAAGTCTTTGAACATGGCTCTGGAATCACCGGGCTTTGCAGATTAGGTTTCATGGAACATTGATAACACGGCAGAGGCATGTTACACAGCACTGCAGCTATGTGACAGGATTACACATGGAGTAAAGTGTGACACAGGGACAAAGATGTGATGTCGTACCTTAGTGCATCAACCAAAGCTGCAAGAGGAAGATCAGCAGCACATCAGAGGGGCTTCATCTGGGATTTCAGTGGTTATTGGTTACAGTAGAACAGCCAAATATATTGGTCACAACAACAGTAAAATAGATGATAGATAGATAGATAGATAGATAGATAGATAGATAGATTAGATAGATAGATAGATAGATAGATAGATAGATAGATAGATAGATAGATAAGATATGTGAAAAAGTAAAATGCATGACTGCTATACTTACTATGAAATAAAGTAGAAGCTCTTAGCGCATATTTATGATCGTGAATATGTCTGGCCCATCTACCAATCGACAAGGTGGCTTCTAACAGACGGAACCTACTCTAACACAGGATTGCATCCTACAGCAACCTGCAAGACACTATTAGAAGCCACTTTGATAGATAGATAGATAGATAGATAGATAGATAGATAGATAGATAGATAGATAGATAGATAGATAGATAAAACTGAAATAGCAAAAATAGACAAAAAATAAAAAATGAGACCTCTGTTAAGATAGATATAGATAATACATAAATAGGAGATAGACAGATGATAGATAGATCAAAAATAGCAAAAATAAAAGGCATTTGTTAAGATAGATAGATAGATAGATAGATAGATAGATAGATAGCCCCAAAATACCATTCTCCACTAGCAGCAATACTTTCCCCTTCCCAGACCAGTAGAAGTGCAGGGGATGGTGGAGGTGGATGGCGAGTCTCAGGAGAGCTGGCTTATCTCCTTTGCAGTTCTAGTCTACAGTCTGCAGCTAAATGACTTACTGGGTGCAGGACCAATGGTCATTGTCATGTGACCATGATGTAATGCAGGTCCTTCACCCCTTTTAGCCACAGAAACTAAACCGATAAGGTGCAGTTACTGTTTTGCCAAAGTGGGCAGCCCACTGACTGACCAGCCCTACTAGAACTAGAAGGATAAAGTTACTCAACTATATGTAGATTAATTCTATACAAGAAGTATACAGTGGTCTGTATTACAGATCTTCTTGTACTGATCCATTTATAGTCTGACATTAGCCAATTCTGCATCTCCATAATTGTCAGCAGTCCTGAATTTGCAGGAATTGTCCATAATTTTCATGGTCGGGATGTCCCAGGCCAAAGATGGGTGGGGCTTCTCTAATCCATGCCCATAAATAGGCAGTCCTGAAATGTTTTAGGGGTGTTCCCAGGATGGGGCCTTTTTGTCCCAAAGTAGGTATCTCCAGGACGCACAATGAGTTTTTTTTTCTTGCAGGATCAGTGGCAATCCAATCTCCACACAGTTAAGGGGCCATGGCGCTCATATTTACATAGGAACAGAGGGCCATCGTTATGTACAGCTCTGCTGGGTTGATCGGCAATCAAACTTTGCTTATCTTATGGAAGGGTTATCATTGTTAAGGTCCAGAATGAACCAATTAAAGGGGTTTTGCCTCAAAACATATTCTACAGTTTTTAAACCAGCACCTGGATCTGAATACTTTTGTAGTAGCGTGTAATTAAAAATGTAGTATAGATACTGAGTTATTTAATAAAATGTATCTGTAAAGCACCACCTGCTGTTAGTTCCTTTCATTATTTCTTGTCCACCTCCCTGAGGTGGTCACACCTGCTCAGTTTAAATCTTCAACTATCACCGGCCATATCTTCTGTTAGAAGCTGTGGCAGTTACGGGGAATGCGCTACAGCAGAAAGGACACACACTCTGAGAAAGGACACACCCTACCACTGCCAGCCTGAAATAAATCTAGCAGTGCCATTGGAGAAATGAATGGAGAGATCTCTGGATTCATAGTAGGTACACAGCTGTTTATAGAGATTGCCATGTACTATATGATCATCAGTTATAGTGTAACCCCTTTAAAAGGGTTGTCTCACTTCAGCCAATGGCATTAATCATGTGAAGAAAGTTAATACAAGGCACTTACTAATGTATTGTGATTCTCCCTATTGCCTCCTTTTGTGGCTGGATTCATTTTTCCATCACATTATACGCTGCTCGTTTCCATGGTTACAACCACCCCGCAATCCAACAGCAGTGGTCGTGCTTGCACACTATAGGAAAAAGCGATGGCCCCTTTGGTGGCCAGGACCACGGGAGCTCGCATAAGTTGGTGCTTTTTCCTATAGTGTGCAAGCACGGCCACTGGTGGTGGATTGCAGGGTGGTCTGTAACCATGGAAACGAGCAGTATATAATGTGATGGAAAAATGAATCCAGCCAGAAAAGGAGGTAATATGGACAATGCCTTTTATTAACTTTCTCTGCATGATAAATGCCACTTACTGAAATGAGACTTTCAGCTACAAAAAAACAGGCAATTGGGCAAGTGGAGAAGTGGTCTCCTACCATACAAAGTGAGGCTACTGAAGTAAACGACCACACAGAGTTACAATGTACGATGTCAGCCATATCAAGGTTAAAAGATCGATCCGTGACCCAATTTTCCTTTGCACCCGCCCCCAGGGACCGCGGTCGAGACTGAAAACTTATGAAGGGTTTTAAATAAATATAAAAGAATGAAATATAAAAAATGAATATTCGGACAAGTCTCATCCATTTCTCATCTGTAGTAAATAATAGGCCAATCACACATCAAGCGGCTGTAAGAAATTGCTGACCCCGCGTCCTCTCAACCGTTTTTAAATTCTAAATGGACCATTTTAAATGCATTTATTGCATCCCGTTGCGTCGTATTGTGTTTTGATTGTTTAAAAAAAGTGATTTATTTTTCGAAGTTTAAATCTAGGAAGTCGTCCCTCTGGGGAACGTTCCATAATTACAATAATGCAAAGGTTTCCCAGAATGATTGTATTAGCGTACGGCTAGAAATCGTAATTCACCATTCACGGGCATTGCACTTTAAGATGTTCTGAGGTAAAAGATTCCTGTAATTGTGATTTTTATTTTTCAATCAATCTATATTTCATCTTCAGTTTTTTTTTTTTTCTCGCTCTTCCAAAATCTTTGACTCAGGAGAAGGAAATTTCGACTTACTTAAGCTTTTCAGTCACAGCGGTGACATCATGCCCCCAGCTTCAGGAAAAAAATGTAATGTTCTTTGGACTCATTACCATGTTAAATCAATACATCTACTTCAGGTTTCAAAAATGTATTTCTGAGTTATGTCCTGTGGATGCTTAAAACATTATCCCTTTAATAATTTATTAGGCTGAACTCTCGTGATGGAAAACTTGTTTCTCTTCCAAATGTACCAGTCTATATTCATTCTTCAGATATTTCAGACTTTTTTTTTCTCATGGTGACTAATCACACATCTAGATAATGTACAAAATGGCTGCCGACACATTACAAAATGGCTGTTCATAGTCATTCTTTAGCAAGTCATGCAAAATGTTGCCCCAAATTGTCCAAAGTTAGTGATATATTCATCGCCTAGTAGCTGATTTTATCCCAAGCGTGGAAGATTAGGACCTCTATTCAGCCCCTTTGGGCATATTCCCACGCAGCCAATTTGTTACAGAAATTTGTGTGACTGAAAATGAGTTCCAGCAAACAAAATATGTTAGGCAGCACACTGTTATACATGCAAACAAAAGAACTAGGTATTATTTTGGATTACAGTGGGTCTATACCTACTATGCATGAAAAATGGAAACTCTTCGCCCACATTTTTGATCAAACGTTTGTCGAGCCCGTCTACCATCATCAAGGTGGCTTCTGCAGATGGATACCTAACACTAACAGAACTGCATCTCCTGGGCCTAACCTGAACATTGTAGGCTTAGGTACATAAGGCCCAGGAGAGGCAGTTCTGTTAGTGTTAGGTACTCATCTACAGAAGCCACCTAGACATTGGTAGACGGGCTCCACACACATTTTTGATCAAATGTCTGTCGGGCCCATCTACCAACGTCAAGGTGGCTTTTGCAGATGGATACCTAACACTAACAGAGCTGTCTCTCCTGGGCCTTACCTAAGCCTACAATGTTCTGGTTAGGCCCAGGAGAGGCAATTCTGTTAGTGTTAGGTAACCATCTAAAGAAGCCACCTTGATGTTGGTAGATGGGACACACGTTTGATCAAAAATGTGTGCAGACCTTCCATTTTTTTTTGTAGAGTAGGTATGGTACCAATGTAAAACAAAATAATACCTAACCCCTAGTTCTTTTGTTTGCATGTATAGCAGTGTTTTGTCATACATATTTTGTTTGCTGTCTGCATGTTGGTTTTATGGATTTGCATCTGTGACTTTGGATGTGCTAGTCTAAATTTTCTTGCAGTGTGTTTGGAGGGTAGCTGCCTCCTTTAGATTAAGTACTTCCTGCCCATTTACCCAAGACATCTAATCAAAGTATAAGTTCCTATACTGCCTTGAACATTGTAGGTTTAGGTTAGGCCCACGAGAGGCAGTTCTGTTGTGTTAGGTACCCATCCGCAGAACTCACCTTGACATTGGTAGATGGGCCCGACAAATGTTTGATCAAAAATCTTTGTGGAGATTCCATTTTTCATGTATAGTAGGTATAGTATCAATGTAATCCAGAATAATCTCTAATCCCTAGTTCTAATGTTTTGTATGCTGTCTGCATGTTGGCTTTATGGATGTGCTCCTGTGACTTTGGATGTGCTGGTCTAAATTTTCTTGCAGCGAAAATTAGTTCCATTCATCTGAACAGAGATCAGATCTTCTACAGGTTCATGAATTTCTGCAAGCCCCGTTCTGACAAATAGTGGGACAATCCTCATAGAAATTTCTGAGCTATTTAAAAAAAAAAACTGAAATATAACTGGTTTTGGAGCAAGAATAGACAACTTTTTCCAACCCTATACCAACTATTGGTTGTTTTAAAGGGTTTATCCAAGAGTAACTCAGACCTCCCAGAGTGGCCAATCCACGGTGGAGATCATACTTACCAGGTCCCCACCACTGGATTTGATGTCTAACGTTCCCAGACCAGCTCTTTCTCTCCCGGCGTGCTGAGATCAACATCCGTCAATGGGCGAACATGTGATCTGCTCCCCTTGCTTAACGTGACCAGTTGTCCCAGGGAGAAGAAGAGCCATTCTGGGAGCATTAGACATCGAACCCAGCAGCTGGGACCAGGTAAGGATTATCTCCACAGTGGGTCGGCCAGTCTGGGAGGTCTGTATTACTCTTGGATAACACTTTAAGACAACCAATAGTTGGAAAGGGTTGGAAAAAATTGTCTATTCTCGCACATTTATCAAACCCCCGTGGTGTAGTTTTAGTTACCCTAGGTTTACACCATCTATAACAATAGTAACTCTCCCCAATACATTGCAGGAGCTGCCTGCAAGAAGAACCATACAGATCTTTTGATCAGCGGAGAAGAAGTAAGTGAAGGTTTGGAGATTGGGTTGGCCAGTAAACCCAGGGGAAACTATAGATTTCCAGAGATTGCATAGATTATTACTTGCAGGTGTGCCAAAAGGATGAATCTGTGTATATACAGTACCTTGCAAAAGTATTTGGCCCCCTTCACAATTGTGAAGTGGAACGAAATTTATTGGATCATTTAAACTTTTTTTGTATTAATAAAACTGAAAAGTTGGGTGTGCAGAATTATTCGGCCCATTTACATTCAGTTCAGAAAACTCACTCCAGAAGTTGATTGAGGATCTCTGAATGATCCAATGTTGTCCTAAATGACTGATGAAGATAAATAGAATCCACCCGTGTGTAATCAAGTCTCCGTATAAATGCACCTGCTCTGTGATAGTCTCAGGGTTCTGTTTAAAGCACAGAGAGCATCATGAAGACCAAAGAACACACCAGGCAGGTCCGTGATACTGTTGTGAAGTTTAAAGCCGGATTTGGATACCAAAATATTTCCCAAGCTTTAAACATCCCAAGGAGCACTGTGCAAGTGATCATATTGAAATGGAAGGAGTATCAGACCACTGCAAATCTACCAAGACCCGGCCGTCCCTCTAAACTTTCATCTCAAACAAGGAGAAGACTGATCAGAGATGCAGCCAAGAGGCCCATGATCACTCTGGATGAACTGCAGAGATCTACAGCTGAGGTGGGAGAGTCTGTCCATAGGACAACAATCAGTCCAACACTTCACAAATCTGGCCTTTATGGAAGAGTGGCAGGAAGAAAGCCATTTCTCAAAGATATCCATAAAAAGTCTTGTTTACAGTTTGCCACAAGCCACCTGGGAGACACACTAAACATGTGGAAGAAGGTGCTCTTGTCAGATGAAACCAAAATCGAACTTTTTGGAAACAATGCAAAACGATATGTTTGGCATAAAAGCAACACAGCTCATCACCCTGAACACACCATCCCCACTGTCAAACATGGTGGTGGCAGCATCATGGTTTGGGCCTGCTTTTCATCAGCAGGGACAGGGAAGATGGTTAAAATTGATGGGAAGATGGATGGAGCCAAATACAGGACCATTCTGGATGAAAACCTGTTGGAGTCTGCAAAAGACCTGAGACTAGGACGGAGATTTATCTTTCAACAAGACAATGATCCCAAGCATAAAGCAAAATCTACAATGGAATGGTTCAAAAATAAACGTATCCAGGTTTTAGAATGGCCAAGTCAAAGTCCAGACCTGAATCCAATTGAGAATATGTGGAAAGAGCTGAAAACTGCTGTTCACAAACGCTCTCCATCCAACCTCAAAGAGCTCAAGCTGTTTTGCAAGGAAGAATGGACAAGAATTTCAGTCTCTAGATGTGCAAAACTGATAGAGACATACCCCAAGAGACCGCAGCTGTAATCGCAGCAAAAGGTGGCGCAACAAAGTATTAATGCAAGGGGGCCGAATAATTTTGCACGCCCCACTTTTCAGTTTTATTATTACAAAAAATGTTTAAATGATCCAATAAATTTCGTTCCACTTCACAATTGTGACCCACTTGTTGATTCTTCACTAAAAATTTTAAATGTTATATCTTTTTGTTTGAAGCCTGAAATGTGGCAAAAGGTTGAAATGTTCCAGGGGGCCGAATACTTTCGCAAGGCACTGTACCCTTTATTATCATGGTGGTATTTTCTAATGTAGCTTCCATCCACTGAAAATGTGTAGAACCTATGGACCTCCCATGACATATGTATAAACCAGGGGCATAGACCTTACAGGGAAATTTCCCAGTGGGCCAATGCCCAGGGGGCCGCCTGGCCCCTCCTCATGGCCGGCCAGTGGAAGTTTTTGGGGATGTATTTTGTGATGGACTGTGGTATTTGGCTCTGTTGGGTGGTATAATGTGCCACAATATGGTATTGCTGGCCCTGCCTTCCATCAATTTGGACCCGATTACAAAATGAGGCCACTTTTAGTATTTTTTCCAGGGCCACTTTAAGATCCCAGTCCACCTCTGGTAAAAACCTCTGCTCCTCCCCTGCTCATACACACAAAGCAATCACCTACAAACCATAAATGATGAATATCGAAATTCTTATATCTGTCTATGACCCTTTTTAGCATTTTTAGCATTTTTTCAATCTCTCCCCAGCTGAGACTAAGACTTTCTTACGTAACCTCTGCATTTTAATATGGTACCTGCCCTTTTGCAAATATTCAATAATCAATGCATTAAGGCGGTAGATGTCCTTGAAGTGCACGATGTCATAACGGGTCTCTCCCTATGAGATAGAGATTAATTATCTCTTAATTAAACTTTGCATGCATACACTATGAAGTCACAGTTAACCCTTTCCTTTCTGTAGATCTATCAGAACTGAATGTGGTTTCATCTAACGGATAGAATCATTTAAAAATGAGAACCCCCACCACCACCACCACCATCCATCTTGTGTATGGACAACATGAAATTCTAAATTAAAAATGACAACCCATTCCCCTTGTCCTCATAAGCATGACTTCAGAGCACCTTTTGGGCTCATCTAACCATCTTGTGTGTGTCGACAACCTGAAATTTTAAATGATAGCTGATGACCCATTTCCCCTTGTCCTCATAGGCATGGCTTCAGAGAACCTTTTGAGGCCACCTACTACCCAGCTTGTGTACAGACAAAATAAAATTATAAATTAAAAATGATGACCCGTTCCCCTTGTCCTCATAACCATGGCTTCAAAGCACTGTTTGGGCTCATCTACCCAGCCCGTGTATGGACAACATAAAATAATAAATTAAAAATAATGACTTGTTCGCTCTTGTCCTCGTAAGCATTGCTTCAGAACCTTTAGAAGTCACCTACTACCCAGCTTGTGCATGGACAACATGAAATTACAACTAAATGGTTCAACTCTTTTGTGGAGACCCAAGTCGTGAAGTCCTGCTGGATAAACATCTCCGCTCTGTTGAAGTCAATCAGTATCATGGTCATTCTCCGTGGCCTCCATCAGTTGTGGAGTAAACACTTCATGCTGATGATAGAAACATTCATGCATGCTTGATTGAACAGGTTGATTGTCTTATTAGATGCGTGCACAGGACTCCACAGGGCTATGTAGTAAACCTGCCATTGATGAAATGTTGAGTTCAGGAAAGCATGGACAAAAATATTCAGTATATTAGCAATATAAGACAAGGCTAGTTCTGTCCATACCTCGTAATATGGTCGCACAGCATGATCCTAAGGGCTGCTGCTTATGAGAGAGGTTGGTTGCTTATGCTTCATCATAAACATAGGAAATTCAGTAGATCTCTCTATATACCATTACACAGTATAGTAGTGGGGCTATGGCAGTTCATTATTAGGAGAACTGTTTGAATCCAAATATCATATTAATATCAGCATACCAACCGACTTGAACTGCAGTGGTCTGTATGTAAACACTGGTGTGGGGGGTAAATTAAAGGGAACATGTCATCAGAAAATGACCTATTGTTTAGTGGGGTTGTCCAGCCTGAAGATATCGAAGGGGTTGTCCTATTGCAACTACTTTTTCCCTCTCCACAAGATAGGGGATACATTTGTGATCGCTGGGGGTCTGACTATTGAGGTCCCCACGAGAACAGGACCTTGCTTGCATGTCCGCTACAGCTCCAGTCAACTTTTTGGGGCTGCTGGACATAGCCAAGCGCTTGTACTCAGCTCTCTCTCCCATAGGCCTGAATGAAATGGGGGGCAGATATCCATTTCTGTCCCTCCATTCAAACAGGGGAACATAGGTCCCCCACCGTTCAGCAACTCATCCCCTATCCTATTGTTGTAATAGAATTACCCATTTTGTGACCTATTCCTAGGATAAGTCATCAATATCAGATTCGTACGCCCACTAGGGTTCTCAGTTTCACCTAAGTTACAGTCCACTGCCTGTTTCATATAAGAACCATCCATGGTAACAGAGACTCAGAAGATGACTGAGAGGAAGTAGGGGTGGGTCAGAGCTAGCAGAGATTGTGAGTTTGATAACACAACTGCTTCTACACTGCTTCTGAACATCTGTCTGTAAGTGTAATTTATCCTTCCTTATCAGCTTTCTTAGCTCCCTAGAAGAAAACAAATATAGTAGGAAGTAAGGGAAGTGAGGTCACTGCAGTCCAGTACTGGCAAAATGAAGACGCCCCCTGCTTGTGAGTGAAATGCATCTAGCTGCGCAGCTGAAACTGAATAATATGGCTGAAAGACACTTTAGTGAAGCCCAAACATGACTTTTCCTTCACAGTTATGATTGTACAAAGAAGCACAGCCATTATGCAAATTTCTCTTGAAGACTTAGGTACACTTTAAGTGTTGTAGAAACACAACAAAAGCAAAATTGTTGCAAACTTATATTTCTAGACAATATGCACTTTTGTATTGGTTGCCATGGACAACTATGCTGTTTGCATTAATGTAAACGCTCCCTATTGACTAATTATCTTGTCTGGCATCTAGATTACCCTTGAAGCTTACAAAGCAAATAAGAGAGGCAAGCCAGACTAACCATGTACTTCTAAACACAACCGAGGCATCCATAATTCTTCTAATTGAGCACAAAGAATAAATATTATTTACATTTATGTGAAAGATTTTATTGTTAGCGGTAATGGCCATTTAATGAATTCGCAATATTGGATGGCATGCATCTATGCATGGCACGAATAGATTTGCATCCGCTAATGGCATCGCTAAGCTAATAATTAAAGGAAACAACAGTACTCTATCACCTGCAATGCTTTGTTATTCAGTATTGTGCAGAAGAAATTAAAAGATGACGGCCCTGACACTGCTTCTTCAAGTTGATTTTATCGTCTCATGACATTAATAACACAATAATCGCTGATTGCAAATTAAATGCTGTTAAATATAATTCTCCTTAGACCAGTGCTCTCAGAAAGGGAAGGACGGAGATGTCCGCTCTCAGGTTACTCCATGGATATTAGAACAAACAGCTTCATTCTGAAAATACTTTGGCCCTTCTTTTATTAAAGGCGTTTTCTGAGACTTTTATACTGAATAACTCAGGATAGATCATAGGTATCTAATTGGCGGGGGTCCGCAGGTCGGCTGTTAGAGAAGGGACTGGCGCTCGCAGTAGCACCGCATGCTTCTCGCTGCACACCAAGCACGGCGCTGTACATTGTATAGAGGCTGTGCTTGGTATTTCAGCTCAGTCCCACTTACATTGATGGGGCTCTACTAAGCCTAGGCCATGTGACTGATGAACGTGACGTCATATGGACTAGGCAAAGTTGCAAGATGGACAACAGCACTACTGTTCACCTCAATGGGGAAGGGGCAGCTGTTTTGGGGGAGAAGTTAGCTAGAAGGCTGGAGGAGTGTTAAACTAGGGACTGGGGGGGGGTAACTACATTATAGATGGGGAAGATAGTGCAGATAGAGACCTGGGGCAAGGTAATGGAACTGGGGGATTAATGGAAGGAGGAACTAGAACAGTGCAGAAGGAAAGGTGTAGGGGAAAAAATATATATAAACCTTTTAACTGTATGTACACTAATGCCAGAAGCCTGTCTAATAAAACTGGTGAACTGGAATTAGTGATGTGTGAGGAGGACTATGACATAGTGGGAGTAACTGAGACATGGCTGGATGATAGCTATGACTGGGCAGTTAACGTACAGGGTTACAGTCTGTTTAGAAAGGATCGCCTAAACCGGAGAGGGGGAGGGGTCTGCCTTTATGTAAAGTCCTGTCTAAAGCCCACACTGCGGGAAGATATAAGTGAGGGACATAAAGATGTGGAGTCACTGTGGGTAGAAATACATGGAGCCAAAAACAATAATAAAATACTAATAGGAGTTTATTATAAACCACCCAATATATCAGAGTCCACAGAAAATCTACTTCTAAATTAAATAGATGAGGTGGCAAAACATAATGAGGTCGTTATTATGGGGGATTTTAACTACCCAGATATAGACTGGGAAACTGAAACCTGTATATCTCATAAAGGACACAGGTTCTTGGCAATAACCAAAGACAATTACCTTTCCCAACTGGTTCAGGACCCGACTAGAGGGACGGCCATACTGGACTTAGTATTAACCAGTAGACCTGACAGAACAACAGATGTGCAGGTTGGGAGACACCTGGGAAATAGTGACCATAAGATAATAACCTTCCAATTGTCATTCAAAAGAGCGTTTCTTCAGGGAGGAACAAAAATACCAAACTTCAAAAAAGCTAAATTTAGCCTATTTAGCCTTAACTAAGAGAGGCCATAGACCTAACTAACTGGGACAAAGTCCTCAAAAATAATAATACAGCCACAAAATGGGATATTTTTAAAAGCATCCTAATATCTAATTGTGAGAGGTACATACCTTATGGGAATAAAAGGTTAAGAAACAAGAAAAAACCAATGCGGATAAACAGAACTGTAAAGAAAGCAATAAATGACAAACAGAAAGCATTTAAATCACTAAAACAGGAGGGGAGTGTGGAAGCATTGAAAAACTATAAGGAAAAAAATAGAATATGTAAAAGACAAATAAAAGCAGCCAAACTAGAGACCGAGAGATTAATCGTCAAAGAGAGTAAAACTAACCCTAAAATGTTCTTTAATTATATAAATGGTAAAAAGTATAAACCTGAAGGTGTCGGCCCCTTACAGAGTAATGAGGGGGGAGTTGCATAGAGCGATGAGGAGAAAGCAAAGCTACTAAATATCTTTTTCTCCACTGTATTCACTGAGGAAAATAAACTGTCAGATGAAATGCAGAATATAAAAGTAAATTCCCAATTAAAAGTGCTCAGTCTGACCCAGGAAGAAGTACAGCGGCGTCTTAAAAAGATTAAAATAGACAAATCGCCAGGACCGGATGGCATACACCCGCGTATCCTAAGAGAATTAAGTAATCTCATCTTCAGACCCTTATTTCTGATATTTAAGGACTCTATACTGACAGGGAGTGTTCCACAGGATTGGCGCATAGCAAATGTGGTGCAAATATTCAAAAAGGGTCCAAAAACAGAGCCTGGAAACTATAGGCCGGTAAGTTTAACATCTGTCGTGGGTAAACTGTTTGAGGGTTTTCTAAGAGATGTTATCTTGGAGTACCTCAATGAAAATAAGCAAATTACTCCATATCAGCATGGCTTCATGAGGGATCGGTCATGTCAAACCAATTTAATCAGTTTCTATGAGGAAGTAAGTTCTAGACTGGACCGCAGCGAATCAATGGATGTCGTATATCTGGACTTCTCCAAAGCATTTGACACTGTACCACATAAAAGGTTAGTATATAAAATGAGAATGCTTGGCCTGGGAGAAAATGTCTGTATGTGGGTAAGTAACTGGCTCAGTGATAGAAAACAGAGAGTGGTTATTAATGCTACATACTCAGATTGGGTCACTGTAACTAGTGGGGTGCCACAGGGGTCAGTTGGGCCCTATTCTCTTCAATATATTCATTAATGATCTTGTAGAAGGCTTGCACAGTAAAATATCAATTTTTGCAGCTGACACTAAACTGTGTAAAGTAATTAACACAGAAGAGGACAGTACACTGCTACAGATGGATCTGGATAGACTGGAGGCTTGGGCAGAGAAGTGGCAGATGATGGTTTAACACTGACAAATGTAAGGTTATGCATATAGGAAGGAATAATGCAAGTCACCAGTACATACTAAATGGTAAAATATTGGGTAACTCTGACAAGGAAAAGGACCTAGGAATTTTAGTGAACAGCAAACTAAGTTGTAGAAACCAGTGTCAGACAGCTGCTGCCAAGGCCAATAAGATAATGGGTTGCATCAAAAGAGGCATAGATGCCCGTGATGAGAACATAGTCCTGTCACTTTACAAATCACTAGTCAGACCACACATGGAGGACTGTGTACAGTTCTGGGCTCCTGTGAACAAGGCAGACATAGCAGGGCTGGAGAGGGTGCAGAGGAGGGCAACTAAAGTAATCACTGGAATGGGTGAACTACAGTACCCAGAAAGATTATCAAAATTAGGGTTATTCACTTTAGAAAAAAGACGACTGAGGGGAGATCTAATAAATATGTATAAATATATCAGGGGTCAGTACAGAGATCTCTCTCATCATCTGTTTATCCTCAGGACTGTGACTGTGACGAGGGGATATCCTCTGCGTCTGGAGGAAAGAAGGTTTGTACATAAACATAGAAGAGGATTCTTTACGGTAAGAGCAGTGAGACTATGGAACTCTCTGCCTGAGGAGGTGGTGATGGTAAGTTCACTAAGAGAGTTCAAGAGGGGCCTGGATGTATTTCTGGAGGGTAATAATATTATAGGTTATAGTTACTAGAGATGGTTCGTTGATCCAGGGAGTAATTCTGATTGCCTGATTGGAGTCGGGAAAATTGGCTTCTACCTCACAGGGTTTTTTGCCTTCCTCTGGATCAACTTGCAGGATAACAGGCCGAACTGGATGGACAGATGACTTTTTTTGGCCATATAAACTATGTTACTATGTTACTGCGAGTACCGGTGCCTTCTCAAGTAGCTGATCGGTGGTGGTCCGGAAGCCCTGTTATCAGAGACGATTTATCCAGAGGATACTGTAGGTCATCAGTATAAAAGTCTTGGAAAATCTCTTAAAGCAGTTTACACCAGGTACAGGCATAAACTGCAACATGAAAATGATGCAAGTTATATGTGTTACAAAGCGAATGTGGATACGTTGTGTCACTTAGAAACATAGAAAATTGACGGCAGAAAAAGACCACCTGGTCCATCTAGTCTGCCCTTTTATTATCCTTTTATTGTTATCTTAGGATAGATACATGTTTATCCCAGGCATGTTTAAATTCAGTTACTGTGGATGTATCAACCACCTCTGCTGGAAGTTTGTTCCAAGCTGCTACTACTCTTTCAGTGAAATAATATTTTCTAATGTTGTTCTTGATTTTTACCCCAACTAACCTCAGATTGTGCCCCCTTGTTCTTGTGTTTAGTTTCTTATTAATAACCCTTCCCTCCTGAACTTTATTCAGTCCTTTAACATATTTAAAGGTTTTAGTCATGTCCCTCCTTTCTCTTCTATAGACTATACATATTAAGAACTCTGAGTCTTTCTTGATAAGTTCTATGCTATAGACCTTCCACTATTTTTGTAGCTCGTCTTTGGACCCACTTAAGCAGATTTGACTTGGGGCAACTCCTAGGGGTGTTATCTAATTGGCTTTCCTGGTCTTTACCCTTTATACCTTGTACAGGAATCTGGACTCTGCTTAAAGGGAACCACCAGGCCACTACCTCTCAGAGTAGTCTCTGTTCAAATGACAGTTGATTCATGAAGGCCAAAACACACCGGTGCATAGCACCGAGGGGTCAGGCAAAACTATTGTCAAGGATTGTCAAGGATAGGCTGATTTCAGGCTAGGCAGCAGTCAGGGAAGACAGTTCAGGGTCAGAATGGAGATCAGACAGCGAGAGGTCACGTCCAGGAAACAGGCAGAAGTCAGTACACAGACTAATGAACATATAAGCAGCAAAACCTAGCAAACTAGAACCTATCCCTCAGGCAATTTTTCAGCCTGGAAAAAAATAATAAAAGGGACACCTTAACAATTGCCCGTCATTCCGACACTTCCCAATCCCTCTTGAAAAAAAATGGTGACCAATCAGCCAATGAGGGGCGTAGCTATAGTGCGTGCAGAGGTAGCAGTCGGTACCAGGCCCAGGAGCCTGAGGGGGCTCAAAGACACTTGTGTTACATAAAAATACATCGGTATTATAGAAAGTGCATGCTGGTCAAGTTACACCTCTGGCTGGAGTGAAAGGGTTAGGTCAAGAATTTGGCATGAAGGGGAAGGGGGGGGGCGTTTCAATATTTGCCTCAGGCAGCAGGAAGGCAACGTGCTTCCCTGCCCCTGGCCACAAAGCACTGAGGGAAAGGGGACCAAGCTGAACTCTTGCACCAGGGCCCATGAGCCTTTAAGCTACGCCCATGCAGCCAATCACTGGCTGAGGTGGGTAACCAATGCACTGTGACCACTTACAACAATAGTCACGTGCAGATACTCACATGTCCTGTTTTCTGGGGAATTTTTAAATGTCCTGGACATATCTTTTAATGTCTCAAAATTATGCGTCCTTTAACAGAATTAATGGACCAGCAAAGAATCAATAAATCAGGTTTTGCATACCTGTGGTCACCATTTATCTACTTGTGCCACCACCAAATGGTTTCTGGACTGAATGCAGCGAATGATCACTCTGGGCAAATCTCTGTTAAGTCATTTTGATATAGATTATACATTATTCTGTAATGGGAAGCATAATTTTGCATCTTAAGATGGCCAAAAGAAATTGTAGCCCATAGTCAAAGCATACCAATGTAATAACTATAGTCTAGCCGGCCAAAGTTTCTTATGCACTAAATATGTTAGATGGGAACCACACATGACTGGACACAGATGAAGAATAGAATCATCAGATTGATGATTTGCTTTGTAAGTCCATCCTGTTGATGGCCACAGGTACAGCAGACATCATTGAACCACACTGGCAATCTCGCCCATAAAATGCTCCATAATAATTTTAATCATTTATAGACAGGATCTGAGGATTAAAGGGGTTGACCGGGCTCAGAGCTGAACTGGAACATAACCCCTTCTTCACTCATTCAGCATGAATGAGTGGAACTGATACGATGCTTCCCCTTGCCCTGCACTGCATAGCGCAGAGCAAGGCATTTTTCTTTACCTACCGGGCTTTTATGGGTATGATAGGCAGAGGCTTCAGCCTAGCAGTGATCCCGGTTATATCACCGACTCTAATGGGCGGTCTTTAGCACTGCCCTAGCCTGTTTATAGACCGCCCATTAGTGCCGGTGACATCACCGAGATCAATGCTAGGCAGAAGCCTCCTCCTACCAGTGTGACAATGTAAACAAAATAGCCCTTGTCCTGCGCGAAGCTTGGATGTCTGTAATCTCACTATTATGAGCCACCTCCACTGTCGTGCCAGAACTGATAGACCCTGGCAGCTCAAGGGGAGTGTCTTTTCTGCTGAAGCTCAAGGGGCGTGTCTCAGCTCTCCCTATCACAGCTCACGATGCGTGTCTCAGCTCTCCCTATCACAGCTCAGGAGGTGTGTCCATGCTTTCCCTATCACAGCTCAGGGGTAGTGTCTCAGCTCTCCCTATCACAGCTCAGGAGGCGTGTCTCAGCTCTTGCTTTCACAGCTCAGGAGGAAGTTGAAGGATGAAACTGAACATGTGCGGCCATCTCAGTGAGCAGGTCAAAGAAATAAGAAAAAGAACAAAAAGCAGGTGGCACAATACTGATCGAATAGCTCACCACCTATACAACATTTTTAATTACTTGCAATTACAAAAGTATTCAGATCCAGGTGCTGGTTTGAAAACTGAGGAATATTTTTTGTGGGAGAATCCCTTTAAAGCTCCAATGCAAAATCTGTAACAGGGTTCAGGTCATCAATCAGATTCCTAGTGGGAGTCCTACCATCTGCCATTCCCTCCTTTGGCAAAAACTTTACAGTTGATGGAGCCAGAAACACAAGATTCTATCCACTGTATGGAGGCTGTGCCGGGTTACTGCAACTTAGCTCGCATTCAAGTAAACGGTATAATAGACCAATACTTCCCTCTACTGAACTCCTTCAGATGCCGTAGCTGCCTGAAACAGCTGATTGATGGAGACACGTGGTGTCAGGGCATCACCAATCTGATATTGATGACCTACCAATATCTAACTCCTGGAAAACCCCTTTAAAGGGGTTATACAGCATTATATCATACTTCAAAGAGTAGCCGATCCACACTGGTGATCATACTTACCTGGGGTTCCTGCTGCTGGGTTCAGTCTCTATCGCTCCCCAACCAGCTCCTCATCTGCCTGTTGTGCAGTTATCAAGATCCTGTTGAAGGTGGGCACGTGACCACGGAGACACATTCCCCCTGGGTTACAACAAATGGTCATGTGACACAATGGGGAGGTGGGGGCAGGACTCTGCTGAGGTCAGCAATTGGCTGCAGCTGTTTCACCTCCCCTCCCCCCATCAGCAGAATGTTGATATCAATGCTCCAGGAAGAGCTAGCCGGAGATCAAACCCAGCAGCAGGGACCAGATACTGTAAGTATGATCACCAACGTGGGTCAGCCACTCTGTAAGGTGTGATATAAGGTTGGATAAACCCTTGAAATACATGAATTTCTTCAGCACAATGCTGCCACTAGGGGGAGCTGACTAACTCATTCAACTCAGTACTAGCTGTATAAATATGTCTTCAGTTTGTGCCTCTCAGCGACACCTTATGCTGTGGAAATGTTGAATGTGTCGCATGTTTTGAAACAATCACTATATGAAACAAGCAGAGCCAAGATCTTATGATAATATGGTATTAAATGAATTGGTGTAAATATGTGCTTACATTTATGTAATAAAATGTAATTAAAGTGACATTTTAAGGGATTGTCGGAGATTACAAAAATGATTTGCTTTATTTATTTTTTAAAACAATGTTAATCATTCCTTGATATTGTAGCTCAGCCACTTTAAAGTAAATGGAGCTGCTGGAGCTGAGCTTTAATACCAGAGACAACTCAATATATATATTATAAATATATTGTTGCGGGTCCGTGTGCTTGTGGTTGGGTCAGCAATGACAGACTTCAGGGCTAAAAGTCCAAAATAACTTTATTTTTCTCCAAACAGTTCATGGCAGCCACTTTGGGAATCAGTTCACAGGCCCACAAGCAGAAATCAAATACCTGCCCATCTGGGCGCTAACTATACAGAAGTTTACCTAACCTAGGTACTGTACTTCCACAAACACAGGGGGATCAGGCTTTGCACAGTTCATGCAGCTTCCAGGATCCTGACCCCTGTATTTATTCCCCAGTAATGAGCCCAACAGCTACACCTGGGTTTGCCTCAGGCTAGGGGAAAGTTGTGTACTGGAGTGGGAGGGAATGGCAAGTCCCTCTATCTGCCTACCCACCATTCCATAAAAATCTAGGCCTATAAAAAAATGTAAAGAGAACAAAACTACACTTTGCTGAAATCATCTATCTTTCCTGGATTCTTTTACCTCACAGATCTGAGCATTCTGGGTGAGATACAGTCTCACAGTCTCTATCTCATACAACCTTTTTAAACATAAGGGACAGATCCCCCTTTTAAAGGGAATGAATCGCCTATAATATTTTTGTACCAATTAAAACAGATACTGACACAATTTTTTCCAGTTTTTATTTTCTTAGGTTTCACTTCCGTACGTGATTATTGGAGCAGCAATTTTACCTGATATGCTTTACAGCAGCCACATGGTCCATAGGAATCTGTAGACTAGATATGACTTCTATGGAAGAGTGTTGTGGGCATGCTATGTGACCTATACTGAGGTGATTGCGCGGGGAGGAAAAGTAGGTGAGCTGTGATTATCCCCTACTTTGAACGGTGTATTCTGGGCTCTCTATCTATATATAGTTGTTACCTCTTATGGTAATCCTGCCTATAATGATAATGAGATAACTCCTGAGAAGTGTCCGAATATTATGAGGCTCAGTGAGCGGAGTGAAAACTGTAGTATTTTTTTAATATAGTAACATGGAAAATTAAACAAATATTACTAAAATGACTAAACAATAGGTCACGTTCAGATGACACATTCTCTTTAAGATCTGCTGCTGAAAAATGGGCTGTTATATACATAAAACAGTAACAATAAGCACAATATAGAAATAAATTGCTCACAATGTGGCGGTAGTTTAGAAACCATTGTTTCACCAGTTCTATTGTTACTGCTGTTGCCAGAACAACAGCTTTTAACAGCCTCCTGATATAATCTTGTGGTCGGTCCAACGAGCAGTCATGGGGTTAACTCTTGGAATGCGCGGCTTGGACAGATATGGCTGAAATACTTGGCAGGTAGGTACGGAACTGTAACAATACATACCCTGTTTAAGGATACATAGCAAATATATGATTATGTCACAATAGGAGCAGATAAGATTTAGATAAAGCTTTGAAATTGTAGACGACCAAAAGTAAATGATCCTGATACGCTTACATACTTCATCAGAAAATCTACCCCCTCCCCCACCCCGCCATTGAATTGAGACGCTAAGAAAAAAAGCAAAACACAAGGTTTATAACTAATGTTAGATAAAATCTGTCAGAGTAAGGGAAAACTCATTACAGATAAGCCCGGCTGCCACTTCCAGCACAACACATTTCTAGGATTACCATATTATGGATGAAATCTCTGAGGTCTATTAGCCACGCGGGAGGTGTGGTCCGTTCGCTCAATACTTAGTAATGAATTGCCAATACTGTCTATAACTTGGGATGAGCGAACCCGTGGAAGTTCGTGTTCGCCCGGTTCGGCCGAATTTCAGGTCAAAGTTCGGGTTTGGGACCTGAACTTGACCCGAACTTCACCCCGAACCTGGAACCCATTAAAGTCAATGGGGACACGAACTTCACTTTATTATTTTCCGTTATAACATGGTTTTGTCTTAAAATAATAGTATTCTTAAGACAGAATGCTAAATTAAAAAAAAAAGCCTCACCTCATCCACTTGATCGCACAGTCGATATCCTCTTCTTTCTTCTTTCTGCGGGACCTGCAAAAGGACCTGCAATGACATCACTGCAGGTCTTTTTGCAGGTCCTGCAGAAAGAAGAAAGAAGAAGATACCGACTGTGCGATCAAGTGGATGAGGTGAGGTTTTTATTATTTTTAACCCCTCAATGACCATTTTATTTAGAATTGTGTCTTAAGAATACTATTATTTTACGACATAACCATGTAATAACGGAAAATCACCCGAACTTCAGTGAAAAAGTCCGGGTTCGGGTCCAGGTACCCAAACTCACAAAGTTCGGGACAAACCCGAACTTTGCAGTTGGAGTTCGCTCATCCCTATCTATAACACACTGATCAGAGCAACAGCAAGACAGGACAGGGCTGGAATCACCATGAGGTCTATGTATTAATTGGGCTGCGTATCTGCGAAATACAGATGTGGTCCATTCGCATCCGACACTTATAGAGGGACTCATTGAAAAAATGCCTATTTTAGTCAGTAAAACGGAATAGGACATGTTCTATTATTAGTGGCTCAGCAAACAGCATGCAGATTACATCCATGTGCTTTCCGTAGCCCCATAGAAATGAAAGGGTCTGAGAGTGATCCGTAAAAAATAAGGATCAGACACACACTGGAAATACGGTTGTGTAAATTCAGCCTTATATTGCTGTAAAAGCCCTGGAAGGAAATGAGATATGACTGGATTCATCAGAATCACTCTTATCATGTATGGCCAATGTTAACAAATCCTATAATAGTCTAACGTGCATGGAGACCAGAAGGGTCAGACATATTTTAGCTTGTGTCTTGTAAGACAAGCAGGTCTATTGTCGTATGGTAGCATTGAGATGAACATGTAGCCCTACCAAATGTTTATATTAATGGAAAGTTGGAGATGAATGTTCTGTCAATAGCAGGAGAGCACCTACTGCCATCATGTATAGAGTGGAGACACACCAGACCAACACCAGATGGCATGGTATGGGGCGCCATCAGCTACCATGGCCGTTCCCATCTAGTATTTGTTAAGGGAACACTGACCAGCCTTCTGTATGTCCAGGACATCATGGAACCAGTCCTACTGCCTTTTTTGAGATGTTGTGTTCCAACAAGATCACGTCCACCCACACAATGCCTGTTCTACACAACATGTTCTTCAGGGTATCCAGCAGCTCCATCACCAGATCTCTCCAGCATCAAGAACGTCTGGGACTGGATCTTCCATTCACAGCAGCCAAAAACCACCTTGGCTGAACTACAGGCCCAAGTTGAAAAAAGCTGAGAATGACATACCACAGAAGGTCTACCATCTGTATGACCATTACAATGCCATAGTGGCAGCCTGTATTGCAGCAAGGGGAGATGCCACCCAGCATCAATGTGACCTCAACATACACCCTACAGCAGAATCCAAAATAAAGGGTGCACCACCTTGGTTGTGTGATCATTGACCAAGCACCACTAGAACGTTATACTTTGTCAGTCTCGGCTCAATCACATTGATCTCCAGGTGCTCTTTTGTCATTGTCTGGTAGTGTAAATTACCCCAGGCCAGCCATGGGACATTAGGCCACACAAAAAGTAGCTAGGTATATATACCGTATATATGTCCTGAGTCCTGTAAGCAGGATCAGATGAACTGTGTGTCTTCATGGATTGGGTGGTTATGGAAGAAACGCATGGAAGCCTGAGATCATCATGTGCTATGTCAAGCACGGGCTGTAGTGATGGAAAGCACATTGAACTAATTGGACTCAGGAGCTATGGGAACCAATCCTCTAGTAATGATGAACATGGTTTACCTTGTGGTAGACTCATAAATGTTAACTTGGCAGATTCCAGCTCAATGTGCCCACATGCTTGTAGATCTTGGAGAAAAATGATCTGGAGCTGTTTTCTTAGTTTTGGCTTGGGCCTTTCATTCCATTGAAGGATCAACTTTCAGATGTTGTCTCTCTAAAACAATCCCTTTTTAATAAGAGGTCCATGTTCTCTAACCTCTGATGATCATCTGCTATCTCCAGATGAATCTGGATCTTTGTAAAGATGTCCCCAGTGCTGGCCATCCATGTCAACCTCTGCAGTCTGGGTCATAGCTCCAGCGGGCTCCCTCTCCTTGATTACAGCTATGGTAATGGTTTACCATACACATTATATTACTTTTATTTTATTTCCTATTGCTCATGTATCACCTCCATATTCCACAGTGCTGCACAGAGATGGTAATCACATCAACTCCAATCCCCAACAGAGCTCACAATCTAATTCCAACCATTAGTACAGCTTATGGATTGGGGGGGGGGGGCAGAGAACCTGGAGGAGACCCACACAGACAAGAACAAATCAACTCTATGCACTTTGTTCATTTTAAACCGAAGATTTCAATGTGAAAAGAACAGAGCTAACCATTGGTAGACCATTCTGTGGTTCTTATGTTTTTTTGTTGTTGTTGTTTTTTTCTTTTTTGCAAAAAACCCTTTTTATTTCATTGTGTGTCAATGCCTGATCCTAGATATGAGCAAGATAGATAAATAGATTGATAGATAGATAGATAGATAGATAGATATGAGATAGATTAGATATGAGATAGATAGATAGATAGATAGATAGATAGATAGATAGATAGATAGATAGATAGATAAGAAGAAAAAACAGCAGCATAGTCACTAAGGCAGACAGGGTGCAATTCCTGGGGGCCACAGGCACAAGGTACACTATGAGATCCAAAAACAGAAAAAAGGGGCAGCACTCCAAAAGACGGTGAGTAGGGTGTTGGACCTATGTTATTCCCCAGCACTGGAGAGATGGATAGATAGATAGATAGATAGATAGATAGATAGATAGATAGATAGATAGATAGCTATTAGATAGATAGATAGAAGATAGATATTAGATAGATATTAGATAGATGATCAGATAGATGGAGAGTAATGTTTTAAAATAAGGAAGTGCATTAAATATCTTTTACACGCAACATATAAGTGAACGTGACTCTCTATGTGCCTATAGATATATAATAGATGGATAGATAAGAGATAGATAGATGATTGATAGATGTATAGATGTATAGATAGATAATAGATAGAGGGTTAAAGGGAACCTGTCACCTCCTTTTCTGAAAATGAGCTATTAACAGTACCTTAAAGTAGAGCCGAGTGTGATCCTAATGATGCTGTTGAAACTGAGAACTGCCGGATGAAAACGGTGAAAACTGAACTTTTAATCTTGCTGCACGGGCTTTCCGGTGTGGGCTTGAAGTCAAGGGGGCAGCGGCCTCCTTGCTTCAAGTCAAGAAAGCCACTCCCCACTTGCGCTTGACTGACAGCCCGGGTGCCGGGGATCGCAGAAATCTCGCGCATGCGCGTTGCGCGACTCAGTACTGCGCGATCCCGGCACCCGGCTCTTCATGTTGCCGGCGCTTCAGTACTCAGTGCGCATGCGCCGCCTTACTATGCGAGCGCGCTTGGGAGCTCGCATAGTAAGGCGGCGCATGCGCACTGAGTACTGAAGCGCCGGCAACATGAAGAGCCGGGTGCCGGGATCGCGCAGTACTGAGTCGCGCAACGCGCATGCGCGAGATTTCTGCGATCCCCGGCACCCGGGCTGTCAGTCAAGCGCAAGTGGGGAGTGGCTTTCTTGACTTGAAGCAAGGAGGCCGCTGCCCCCTTGACTTCAAGCCCACACCGGAAAGCCCGTGCAGCAAGATTAAAAGTTCAGTTTTCACCGTTTTCATCCGGCAGTTCTCAGTTTCAACAACATCATTAGGATCACACTCGGCTCTACTTTAAGGTACTGTTAACAGCTCATTTTCAGAAAAGGAGGTGACAGGTTCCCTTTAAATAATCAGATATGAAACATATTTTCCATGCAGCATATAAGTGACCATGTATCTCTATGAGCCTATACATAGATATTAGATAAATAGATAGATAATAGATAGATAGATTAGATATTTAATCAGTTATGAAATATCTTTTCCATGCAGCATATAAGTGAAGGTGTATCTGTATGTGCCTATGTAATAAATAGATAGATAGATAGATAGATAGATAGATAGATAGATAGATAGATAATAGATATAGGATAGATAGATAGATAGATAGATAGATAGATAGATAGATAGATAATAGATATGGGATAGATAGATAGATAGATAGATAGATAGATAGATAGATAGATAGATAGATAGATAAATAGATAATAGATATGGGATAGATATGGGATAGATAGATAGATAGATAGATAGATAGATAGATAGCTAATAGATATGGGATAGATAGATAGATAGATAGATAGATAGATAGATAGATAGATATAGAGATAGATAGATAGATACATAGATAGATAGATAGATAGATAGATAGATAGATAGATAGATAGATAATAGATATGGGATAGATAGATGATAGATGATAGATAGATAGATAGATAGATAGATAGATAGATAGATAGATGATATGAAATATATTTCAATGCAGCATATAAGTGACCATGTATCTGTATGTGCCTATAGTAAGGAGGACAGCAGGAGAAGCTGGTATTACTGTTGGAAGGAGAAGAGCATTCCTCATCACTGTTGGTCTTGGTGAGGACGGGAGAGGAATGGGCATGGATGCTGATGAGGGAGATATTCACAGGGGTAAAGAAGATGTGATATGACAGAGGTGAGGAGCAGGTGATAATAACACAGGAGGGAGCAGCAGGAGAAATAAAGGAGAGGGAGGAAGAGTCAGACTGGAAAACAGAAGGATGAAGTGAATGATGAAAAACCAGGAGGGAGGAAGCACAAGGAACCTATGAGCTTCTGGAAACTATTCTGTAGCCTGGGTCCATAAGGGAGCCTTCACACAGGGCAGATTCTGCTGCAGGAATTTTCTGCCACTGAATATCAGTTCCTTTCATCTAAATGGGGTTGTTTAGGTGGGGGTCACATGAATCCCTGCCCCAGGGTGTGAAGACACCAGAACACAGAAGATACTGGAGAAACAACCTAGGAGCTTGTCAGATGTAGCAGAACTCACCACATCACAAATTGTTGGTTGTACCTAGAACCCCAAAGAGTTAAATGGACTAATCCAGCTCTGCAACATCTGTAGATAGGGGGATACATGTGGGTGGAAATGGGGAGAGAATAGAGGACCATATAAATGGAGCAGGTGCATGGGGGGTGCAGACAGAGGCTCCCCAAATAGTGGATGTAGGTGGATATAACACCTAGCAGGAGAAGGAGGCAGATGAATGGAGCAGCAGAGAGGAGATGATCGGGGAGCAGACAGATTAGAAGAGGAGATAGATGAGAGATGCAGGGACTAGGACATCCAGAACATTGCAGAGACAGATAAAGACAAGTGGAGGATCTGGAAGGAAGAAGCAAGGAATAGATATTGCACCTGGCAGAAATAGATGAGAGGAGGGAGATGCAGAGGACAGTGAGAGCCTGTGATTAGCTCCTGCCTCTTATCTCTCATGGAGAAGGGGGTGAGATGAGCTCTGTGTCTGGGGAGATGACAGTGAGCCATTCACACAGCCACCAACCCTGCACCCCCCACCCATCATCACTTACCTTCTGTTACTAAGCAATGGCCATCTAAATATACATCTACCTACACACCTACAGCAGATACCAGCATCACATGGAGAAAGCACAGCCCGGCTCCTGCATTCTCTGCCAAGATTTGCATTAATATCACACTCTGTGTTGTAGGATGTCATTGCCCCCAGATCTACTGTAAAAAAAAAAAAATCTAATGACAGAAGAAAGCAGCATCACAAGGTCCCTTCTGCTGGAGAGAGAAAAATAAATAAATAAAAAAAAGAGTCGCTGCTCCTTTAAGACCGTCGGCGGCGCGCCTGTGCTAGACGCCCAGTGTCGGTGCGCGCTCCCGCGCTCCCTCTCCCTCTGAGCTTTAAAGTCTCCGGCTGGAGCTGCTCACATGTTACTTCCTGTATGGGAGAATGGAAAGCGGCCAGACCCGATGTGATCAGCCAGGAGGAGCGGATCCCAGCCTGGAATAACGACCCCCCTCCACCCAGGAGCCTGGAATAATAGAGATCCCCTCGAAGAAAAGAAAAGAAAAGAAAGCTTGGGACTTGCTGGAGCTAGCTGCATGCATGAGACCCAGAGCTCTCCCCGGCTCTCCAACTTCCCAGAGCCCTTTTAGTAATCAGACACTCGGATCCGGAGACCCCTGCCCCCCTCCTCCCTCCTCGCCTCCACTACTACTTTTTTTGGTCGGAGGAGAAACAGTCAACAAGTTGCCTCTGTTCTCAATGTGCATGTTGTCATGCGGAGACTACTGCAGCCGTGCTGGTGGATCTTGTTCCTGAAAATCTCCACGTCTGTGCTGCACTATGTCCTGTGTTACCCCGGTAAGTGCTCCTCATGTGGCCCTTTTATGTGTGCTGGCTGGCGCCATTCAGTCATCTGCTGCCCTTTGCTTGAGCCCCCCTGGTGCCCTTTGCTCCCCCTTTTCTTGAATCTCCCTGGTGCCTTTTTCTTCCCCTATTTCTTGAACCCCCCTGGTGCCCTTTGCTCTCCCCTTTCTTGAACCCTCTGGTGCCCTTTGCTCCCCCTTTGCTTGAGCCCCTCTGGTGCCCTTTGCTCCCCATTTTCTTGAACCACCCCTGGTGCCCTTTGCTCCCCCCTTTCTTCAGCCCCCTGGTGCCCTTTGCTCCCCATTTTCTTGAACCACCCCTGGTGCCCTTTGCTCCCCCCTTTCTTTATCCCCCTGGTGACCTTTGCTCACCCTTTTCTGGAGCCCCCTGGTGCCCTTTGCTCATCCTTTTCTGGAGCTCCCCTGGTGCCCTTTACTCCCTTTTTCTTGGCCCACCGTGCTGCCCTTCGCTCACCCTGCTTCCCTTTGCCCCCCTTTTCTTGGGCCCCCCTGCTGTCCTTTGCTCCCCCTGTGCCTCCTTCCTGGTGTTTCTTTAGTTTTCAGGTTGCATTGATGATATGGAGCACATACAGATCTATACATATATAGTCTCCTTCATCCTCTGCCGTCTGCAATCTCAGTTTTTTAACCACTTCCCTCCCTTCATTTCTGCCTGTTCCTTGTGTCATTGCCCCTTATTCTGCAGCAGCATCCTCTGGTAATGTTACATTGTTTCCAAATGTATCACAATAGAACCCAGTCCTGCATAATATTGTTGGCTGCATTTCCAAAACATCCAACCCCAGCCTTCTGTGGAGCTCCCTGTATCTCTACCTCCCCAGCTCCGATGTGCTGCGCTCCTAACCATTGGGGATGCATCTGGCGTGCCAAATATCTGGTACCCATAAAAAAAATGCCCTCCTCTGCTGGCAGCCCTGGCATGGGGGCATTCAATTCATTTACATAGCTCTGCCCCAAGGATTGCTATAAAGAAGATCCATACGTTCACATGTAGACTAAAGTTCCCATTGAATGCCCGTCACCCGGACTATAACAGTGCCAGCATTGTGTGCCCGGGGATGTGCAGATCTCCCCTTCTCTTTGTGCTGAAAGTGCCTTAGAGGTGACTTCCAGGAGCCATGCTCTTCCATGCAGGAAATGCTGAACAGATCCCTTGTAGGATTTTTTTTTGTCTACCACCCCCCCTTCCCCTTTACATGGAAGAATCAGGAATCCGCTATGTAGCTGCCTTTTTTTTTTTTTTTTTTTTTTTTTGGTGCAGAGCTTTCCTAATCAAAGCAAGCCCACAGAAGTGCCGAGCGGGATGCACGCTGTCTGGGAGTGCACAGAGCACATCTTAGGAGGAGGAATTCTAGCTCCCCGAGTGCAGGAAGAACATGCAGAAGATATCTGATGCCGACCAGACCCGTTTACACTTTGTCTGATCCCCTCCTTCACTGTAAAGTTCCCATAGGAAGAAGCAGAGACCCAAGACTTTCACTGCTTCTTTCCACTTGGCATCTTCATGGTTACATTGTAAATTATTTGCATCCCCCCCCCCCCCCCATCTGCATCTGGACAAGGTGTAGACTTCCTGCCATTGTCTACTTGGCATGGAACCATCGTACAAACATATAAGAGGCAGAGATGCCAGCCGTAGACGTCTATAGGTTCTTTGTGATGTACCTTACTTGGACCTGACTCTGACCCTGTTTCTGCCTTCCTTAGTCATGATAAATGAGAAGCTATAGGGCCACCATTATTTTTTTTTATTTTTATAAAAGACCTTAAAATGCTCCTTGAATGCAATATTTTAGCAACTGGAGGTCACTGACTTTTTCTTGTATGTGTGTGTAATGACTGTTTGCTACCAGAGGGGCACTGCTGAGCTGTTCTTTATAGCCGTGGTTATTAAAACGTATGGAAGATGCTGTTACCTTCCCTATAGCCTGGCAGAAGATGTTCTGAGGCTTAGATTTTATGTGTATTTTATACTTGTGCATATATATGAGTACTGTTCTGTATACCCATACCATGTGAAGATGAGGCCACAAGGCTTGAGAACCATACGTGGTGTTCTGTGCTGTGACATTGGATATAAATCTGTCATTGATTGTTGTCTTCTACCTTCTTGTCCTTCTGCTTGTATCCACGATGAAAACTGTTTATGGTAAATTCATGACCCGCACATAGATTTGTACCCTGGGGGTTGTTGTGTGACTTGTCCTGGTATTGATCCCTGCTCTTGTAAAGTCCAAAAGTGCAGAGCGTCCTCCTTTTTTTTTAAAATTATTTCTCTGCAAAGGTCCACGAGTTGAGTCACCGACTGTGTGTCCGCTTATAGGCTTCTATAATGTTCTCTCCCAGAGAGTCTTTAACTACTTGAGACGTTCCATCCCTGACCTCCCTTAGCCCGATCCATGAAGACTTTCAAAGTCAAATCAGAAGACATCTTTGAGTCTTGACGTCCAAGTGTTTTTTGTTTTTTTTTTTACTTGAATGAGATACTATACATTGAAAATGGGGTGGCCGCTCTTACAGCAGAAACATTTATCTCTCTATTGATTTATTCTCCATTTCAGCCCGTTGAGTGATGTCCTTCTCGGTGGCTCTGATATTGTACAGTAATTACATCTAGGAGGGTCTCTTTGGGAGCACTTGAGGGAAAACAAGGAGCGAAGCAGGCTTAATGTGACAGTCTTGCGAGAAGGTCTGATTTAAGCCTCTTCTTTTTTTCTTTTTTTTTTCGGATTGCAGGCATTCCATTTTTTGATTGTAGGATTGGAAAAAAATGTCATCATCTTGACATTTACAGGTGTCCGGTGACATGATGTCAAGGTCGTGTAATAATCTTCTCGCTCTAGGGGATGGTTGTATCTTCTAAGAAATACTTAACTCATCTAGATCTTCATTATAGGAGGAGGTTGGTATACCATGTCCATCAGATAGGTCAAGTCTAAGTGGATTCTGAAGTGTCCATGGCTACCTGTAGAGACTCTAAGGTGAAGCCTGAACTGTGTGGCTTGGAAATCGTTAAAACATTGGGGGTATGTTCACACTTCTAAAATCTGCCACTGATTCATCAGCTGAGAACTGGCATTTTCTGCACCTGAATCCACATTCTGAAGTCCATCAGCAGTTCCCCATTGACTTCATGTGCATATAGTGTAGCTTTTATTACAGTAGATGGTTTGAAATGTTTGAGAAGTGACAGGTTACTTCTGGGAAGCAGGAGTACCTCAACCAAAAACCCTTCTGAAGCACTTGTAAAAACCCTTCTAAAGCCACCACCAAACTACAAACCAGCTACCAAAAACATCCTGGTTTCACCTACTGACCTGCTGCAGCCATAGATATGTTATAAAACTCAGAACTGGGAACAATGGTATAAGTTTGTGGACAGAGAGGTCCATTTGCTGACCCATGTTTTGGCTCTTGGCTAGCAGACCAAGAACCAAGTGAAGTCTTCTCATAACCATGGGTAATAAAGCACAGAAATGATACGAGGAGGTAATCCAACTACTGGTTAAGTCAGAAAGCGCCCCCTTCCGCTTTAAGGAAGAGTTAACTACAATATCTTGGTGTACTTTTTGCTTTCTGTATGTCTTATTAGACTCCTCAGGTTCTAGATCTTGCAAGAGTGCATCTCCTGCTGCAGCCATATGAACTTATCCTTACTATGATGTCTGAGGAGCAACCATGCTATCTAAAATGCTTGCTATGTTGTAGGACCTACTTTATTTTGGGAACCTGCTCTTAGTCTTTTAATAGTGATCTCTTAAGTCTTAGATATGTTATAAAACTCAGAACTGGGAACAATGTAAGTTTGTGGACAGAGAGGTCCATTTGCTGACCCATGCTTTGGTTCTTGGCTAGCAGACCAAGAACCAAGTGTAGTCTTCTCATAACCATGGGTAATAAAGCACAAAAATGATCCGAGGAGTTAATCCAAGCACCCCCTTCCCCTTTAAGGAAGAGTCATCTACAATCTTTGTATACTTTTTGCTTCCTGAATGTCTAATTAGACTCCTCAGCTTCTAGATCTTGCAAGAGTGCATCTCCTGCTGCAGCCATATGAACTTATCCTTACTATGATGTCTGAGGAGCAACCATGCTATCTAAAATGCTTGCTATGTTGTAGGACCTACTTTATTTTGGGAACCTGCTCTTAGTCTTTTAATAGTGATCTCTTAAGTCTTAGATATGTTATAAAACTCAGAACTGGGAACAATGTAAGTTTGTGGACAGAGAGGTCCATTTGCTGACCCATGCTTTGGTTCTTGGCTAGCAGACCAAGAACCAAGTGTAGTCTTCTCATAACCATGGGTAATAAAGCACAAAAATGATCCGAGGAGTTAATCCAAGCACCCCCTTCCCCTTTAAGGAAGAGTCATCTACAATCTTTGTATACTTTTTGCTTCCTGAATGTCTAATTAGACTCCTCAGCTTCTAGATCTTGCAAGGTTTGCAAGAGTACATCTCCAACTGTACAAACTTTTGTGTTTTGTTATTAGCAGCATTGGAAATTCATTCATAAAATCTGTTTAGTATTGCTTCCTTGATTTATTTAAGTGCAAATATATCCGGAAATATTTGTACCATATCCAAATGCTCTGCGTCATCGGAAAGCTGTGAATAATGTAATTCCTATTGATCTCGACTAGGAGCATTAGTCATTGACCGAGCTGCAGAGATATTCTTCCTGTACTTAACCTGAATTTGAAATATTGAAGAAAACCTTAAACTGTCCGGTGACTTGGACTCCAGGGGAATCGCATTCTTGGTACTTGTCACTTCCCATAAAGAACTCCATTTTTTTCAGTGTAGCTGACAGTGACCATCGTTTGACTTCAGCGATTTAAGGTTCTCCTGTTTCCTTCAAATATGTTCTGTCAGTTCATCGTAGACCGGTTGAGGATACTAAGCCATGGCTGCGTTTTCCAACCTGTAGCTCTCCAGCTGTTGCGACACTACAATTCCCAGCACAAGAGGCAGTTTCACAATGGAGCCACAGTATCTGTTGGGTTGGGTGGTATCGTCACCAGCCCTCCAGGGCAAGGACTCTGCAAACCTCTTTCCTTAGCGTATATTCCTAGATGCTTATTTGTGTCGCTGGCCATAGACATGAGCTATTTTTTTTTTTTTGGCAGACTCGCCTTGTTTTTGCAGCACCTGCTATTAATCTTGTGTGCTGCGATGTCCTCAGATATTCTCAGCTGGCCTTACCAAGTATCGCTGGATTTGCCAACAGTCCGCAAAACATATCTTGTGTATGGTCTGGTAATGTCATGGAGAATACTAGAATTTCCAGGTTTTGAGGGCTGTAGGAATGGCTTGCTCATTATTAGGTTCACACAGCACTGAGTTTTTTTTGGAGGAGCTTCTGAGGCAGAAGTTGTCAGCCAAAGCCAGAAGTGGATCCAACAGGAAGAAGCCCTTCCTTTATATTTTCAACTGCATTTGAATCCACTTCTGGCTTTGGCTGAAAAACCTGAAAGAAAATCTGCATCAAACCCCCTCCTCTATATAAGAAAAACAACAGAAGTCATATCCAGGGCTGTGAAAGATACCACCACCATGACCTACATATTTCGATGGTAGACTGTGCATAAAATTAGATTCTCTTCTATAACTGAATACTCCTATAGGGTCAGGATACTACCACTACTAACATTACAGTGGTCCTCAAAAAGTAAAGAGGAACTTTTTATTTATTTATTTAGTCATTTATTTATTTTTTACAATTGTCTATGGAAATTTGGCTACTTGTTGGAGTGTTGTGGCTGCAGCTATGGTTCTCTAACTTATTACTTCTTGAGACCCTTAAAAAAAGTTTCCACTACTGGGCCGTCCCTAATGTCTTTCTTGCCCCTAAGAAGCTTGATGTAGGGACAAATCAAGACGTCTAGAATTGTCCAGTGCTATAATTTGGCTCTGATTGGGTTAAAAGGGTTTTCCAAAATTTAAATACGGATGACCTATCATCAGGATGGATCTTCGGTATCTGATCGGTGAGGGTCTGACACCAGGGATCCCTGACGATCAGCTGCTTGAGAAGGTACCAAGCACAGAGCCGTACTTTCACTTCTATGAGGCCATGTGACCGATGAACTAGGCCTAGGGAAAGGGGAAGAAGTCTGCGGTGCTACTGCGAGCTCCTCTGCCTTCTTAAGCGGCTGACCGGCAGGGGTCACAGATGTCGAACCTCCACCGATCAGATACTGATGAACTGTCCAGAGCATAGATCATCAGTTTAAAAATCTTAGTAAACCCCTTTTAATGGCTGTGCAAAGCAGCTGGATTCAGTTTGCCTTTCCCTATTGTGATGTCTCATTGTTGCTCTGTGTTTTGGGGGAACATCTGGTCCCTGGGAACTGGAGTTGAGAAATCATTGTAATGTGTCCACCACTGCTGCACTATTTCCAAGCCCATGAAGGTGCTTAAAAGGCATCTTTCGGCAGTTCTGTACCTATGAGACTAGCTGACCTGTTACATGTGCACTTGGCAGGTGAAGGCATCTGTGTTGGTCCCATGTTCATATGTGCCCTCATTTCTGAGAAAAATGATCTTTTAATATATGTAAATGAGCCTCTAGGAGCAACATGGGCGTTGTCATTACACCTAGAGGCTCTGCTCTCTGCAACCGCTGCGTCCTCTGCACTTTGACAGGGCCAGGCAAACTGCTTTAACTACCTGGTTCTGTTAAAGTACAAAAGGTGCAGCACTTGCAGAGAGAGCAGAGCCTCTAGGTGTAATGGTAACGCCCCCGTTGCTCCTAGAGGCTCATTTGCATATCTCAAAACTTCATTTTTCTCAGCAATGCGGGCACATATGAACATGGGACCAACACAGATGTCTTCATCTGTCAAGTGCACATGTAACAGGTCAGTCAGTGTCATAGGTACAAAACTGCTGACAGATGCCCTTTTAAGGGGCCATATTGTTGATGGGTGTTTTTCACATATACTTAGTTTTTTTTAAGATTCCATCTGTATTCGTTGTCTACAAGACGGGGTTGAGATGGACCCAGCGTTGCAGTGCTGTGTCATGATTGTCCTCGCTCAGATTTTGGAAGATCTTCTTCTTTTTTTTCTTTTAAGGTGCTTGGTCCCTTTATAGGGAGCCAGGAGGACTATGTTGTTGAATTCCATATGACTTGTGCCTTAGGTTTTCTCACTGTTACATAAAGAGATTGAATATCGTAACAGTAAGTCGGGGATGTGCGTTCAGTCCTTTTAAAGGGGTTGTCTCACTTCAGTAAGTGGCATTTATCATGTAGAGAAAGTTAATACAAGGCACTAATACATCACATTATACACTGCTCCTTTCCATGGTTACGACCACCCTGCAATCCATCACCGGTGGTCGTGCTTGAACACTATAGAAAAAAGCACCAGCCTCTCTGGTGGCCAAGACCATGGGAGCGCACATAGGCCGGTGCTTTTTTTCCTATATTGTGCAAGCACGACCACCACTGATGGATTGCAGGGTGGTCGTAACCATGGAAAGGAGCAGTGTATAATGTGATGGAAAAATGAGTCCAGCCAGCAGAGGAGGCAATATGGATAACAACAATACATTAGTAACTGCCTTGTAGTAACTTTCTCTACATAATAAATGCCACTTACAGAAGTGAGACAACCCCTTTAAGTGTTGTCTGCTGGGACTGATAGTTCTTCCCGCACTGGAGATACACCCGCCTTGCCCTACACGAGGGCGCAAGATTCTCTGTTACTCACCGCTCTTATAGCTCTTGCTCTGGTGCATCTCCTACAAATTAATGCACCTGATCATATCAGGAAGGAAAATCTGCACACCTCACAATAATAGCAGGCGGACAGCACGTTATCGGGGAAATAACTCCGTCTCTTGACCTATACATCTAACCAGTCCAGTGCGTTTAGAAGAGGACCTGTCGCTGCGGATTGCCGAGCTTCATAAATCACAGCGAAGAGTCTGATAGAAATAGTCCCGGTACTGTAATGTGATTTCTTGGTGATTTAAATGCAAAGGCTCCTTAAGTGGCTGCGGGTGGGAGTGGAGAAGGGTATGCCAAGACGTCATTTAATGTCATTGGAAATAGGAAGGGGTGGAAAAACGACTTAATACAGCTCCAAAATTACCTTGGTGGTGGGGGGAAAAAGCGCCTTAAAATGCGGAGAAATTCCTATTTTGTGAAAAGCTACGTGGGTGTAATCTGTTCTGCAGCCGCTCTGCATGCTGCGTATATCTGCCTGCTTAGAGAAAGCGGTAACGAATTATTGGTAGAGACGCGGAAGGAAAAAAAAAAATTCAGCTACTTACGTGAAATTGCAAAACAAGTGCTGCCTCTGGTCACGTCCTGGCCCCGGGCTCATACATTATTACTTTGTCTGTTTTCCAGATTAATGTCGGGGCCTCCAGCGCTGTCAGCGGGCGAGGGGCGTATTTGCCCTGTGTTACTATATAATGAAATGATAGAAAGCTGTGACTGCGGTTATGTGAGATTAGACAAGCATGCATGCGCTCACGCAGAAACAGCACCACTCCTCTCCGTGGCTGCATCTGGTATTGCAACTTGTCAGTATTCACATGAATGTGGATGAGCTGCAATACCAGATACAACCCATGAACGAGGGTGGCGCTGTTTCTAGAATTAAAAAATAAAATAAAATTTTTTTTTAGGGCTCATGCACACAAACATGTTGTCTTTCCATGTCCGTTCGTATTTTTATTTATTTATTTTTTTGCAGACCACATGCGGAAACCTTTCATTTCAATGGGTCTGCAAAAAAAAAAACGGAAGTTACTCAGTGTGCATTCCATTTCCGTATGTCCGTGTGTCCATTCCGCAAAATGTCTTATTATTGTCTACATTACGGACAAAGATAGGACGGTTCTATTAGGGGCCAGCTGTTCCGTTCTGCAAAATACGCAATGCACGCGGACATCATCTGTATTTTTTGCCGATCCTTTTTTTTTTTTTTCAAGATACGGTCGTATGCATGAGCCCTTAGCAGCATGGCCTAGGCCAGCGTTTCACAAAGTCAAGGACCCCTAGACCGAAATAAATGGCATCGTAGTACCCGCGAAGCTATGGTTATACGCTGTCCACCCACCCTGGATAGAATATACTGCATTCTAGAAACCTAGGGGCTAGTGCAATGTATGTCATGGGTGTAGGAAGTCTAATACCTATCAAAAACTCTTAAAGGGGTTGTCCAGAAATAGAGGAACATGGCTGTTTTCTTGCAAAAATAGCGCCACGCTTGTTCGCAGGTTGAGTCAGGTAGTGCAGCTTAACTCTGAACTGTATAAGGTTGAGTTGCGATACCAGACACAACCTGCGGATAGGCGTGGAGCTAAGGCTGCAGTAAACGATTATTTTAGTAATCAAGTAATCTACCGATTAATCCAACGATTAATCGAGTACTCTAATAAGAAATAGCTAATTAAAAGAACGTATACCTTTCTAAGTCAGCAGACCTCCCCCCCGCCCGTGCCATCAGTCCTATATGTCATTAGTTACCCCCAATGCCATCAGCTCCCCTGTGCCATCAGGCCCCTTTGCCTCCAGTTTGCCCCCCAGTGCCACCAGGTGCCTCCTGCTTGCCTCCCAGTGCCACCAGCTTGCTCCCAAGTGCCTTCAGGTGCCCCCCCATTGCCATAAGATACCACCAGCTTGCCCTCCAGTGCCATCAAGTGCCCCCCAGTTCCACCATCTTGCCTCCCAGGGCCACCAGGTGCTTCCAGTTTGCCCCCCAGGGCCTCCAGCTTGCTTCCCAGTATGCCCCCAGTGCGCCTCCCAGTGCCTCCAGCTTGCGCCCCCAGTGCCACCAATTTGCCTCCTAGGGCCTCCAGCTTGCGCCCCCAGTGCCACCAGGTGCCTCCCAGGGTCTCCAGCTTGCCCCCCAGTATCTCCAGCCTGCCCCCAGGTGGCTCCAGCCTGACCCCCAGTGCCTCCAGCCTGACCCTCAGTGCCTCCAGCTTGCCCCCCCCCCAGTTGCCTCCAGCTTTGCCCCCCCCCTCAGTTCCACCAGCTTTGCCCCCCCCCTCAGTTCCACCAGCTTTGCCCCCCTCCCAGTGCCACCAGCTTTGCCCCCCCTCAGTGCCACCAGCTTTGCCCCCCCTCAGTGCCACCAGCTTTGCCCCCTCCCAGTGCCACCAGCTTTGCCCCCCCTCCAGTGCCACCAGCTTTGCCCCCCCCTCAGTGCCACCAGCTTTGCGCCCCCCTCAGTGCCACCAGCTTTGCGCCCCCCTCAGTGCCACCAGCTTTGCCCCCCCCTCAGTGCCCACCAGCTTTGCCCCCCCTCAGTGCCACCAGCTTTGCCCCCCCCCCCTCAGTGCCACAAGCTTTGCCCCCCCCCTCAGTGCCACAGCTTGCCACCCCTCTCCCACCCCGGTTCAGTTCCCTCCTGCAGCAGTTAACATGTAATACTTACATCTCCTGTAGAAGCGCCTCCGTACACGGCCCGGCTCTTTCATGGTCCCGCGCTGCACAGTCTTTCTGACGTACACACTGCGTCATGATGCAGTGTGACGTCGGGTCAAAGTGCAGCGCGGGACCATGAAAGAGCCGGGCCGTGTACGGAGGCGCTTCTACAGGAGATGTAAGTATCTGTCAACTGCTGCGGCCGGCGGAGACCACAGAGCGGAAGTAATTTTACTCCTGCTCTGCGGTCACGTGACACAAACGAATCCTCGATGCAGAAAATTTGCATCGAGGATTTTTCTGTGTCGAATTCATCGATGTACTCGATGAATCGTTTCAGCCCTACGTGGAGCTGTTTTTGCAAGAAAGAGGCAAATTCTTTTTTTTTTTTTAATATAATCTTTGACAACGCATTTAAAGGGGTTCTCCAGGCTTTTAATATTGATGACCTATCCTCAAGATTGGCGGGAGTCTGACACCTGGCACCCCCCGCTGATCAGCTGTATGGGGAAACAGCACGTGCAGTCTCTCTTCCTAATGCTGTGTCTATGGCAGAGCCGCAGCGATCGGGTGGGTGTTGGACCCCTGCCGATCTGATATTGATGACCTACCCTGAGGATAGGTCATCAAATATTAAAAGCCGAGAGAAGCCCTTTAAGCTGGTCACCTTCTTAGAAAACATAACTCAAGTTAATGCTGATGGTTGCATAGGTAAAAACGTAAACTTGAGCGGTGGCAAGGTGGACCACAGAACCACTGTTCTGCCCTGTCAAGTATTCAGAAATTACAAATATAGCACAAGCCATAGTGATATCTGTGCTTTAGCCTCATCCAGGGGTGTAACTACCATAGCGACTGCTATGGGGCCCAGGGCAAGAAGGGGCCCAGTCTTAGTTGGGATCATCTCCTCTTCTACTGGAGGTGAAAACTTGGTCAGGACTTTACCCTCTAAAGGAACAACTTTTACCAAATGAAGCTGTGGAAAAATGGCCCAAGGGTCACTGAAAAGAGTTAAGGCAGAAACCCTTCTGTCCTGTGTGAGCGACCTGGTCTGATCCTTGCTATGGGGCTCTTACTTCTCTATGTACACCACTGGCCTCAAGGTTAAATGACTGTCTTAACTCTGCTACATCAATAAGTGTCCAAAGCAGAACAGATCATGGACTCTTCTCCACTTTTGAGACCCCGATCACAGTGGAGCAAAACAAACCGTTGTCATAAAACTATGTCGAGCCTCCGGTGTCTGCTTCGGTAGCTTGTCGACAAGTAAGAGATAAATGGAGGCACATTTCCTAGGACTATTTTAAGAAGCAGCAAACGTAGAATAGAAAGTGTGCAAAAGTGCAGACGAGTTGTTAATATCACTCACACACACGTGGGCGTTGAGACGGGACCGTGGGCGTTGATTTTTTTAAAAAAAAAAACTTTTTTATTGCTTCCTGTGAATAATCTCATTGGATTCTATAGCTGGCCTGAAATGGCTGATAACCGGGAGCAGTAAACCGCACATGCAGCCGCAGCATCTGGAGAATTCTGGTTTGGTGTTTGTATCCTTTCTCCCACGACTATAAGAAGTTCTCCGATTTATGAGTCATTCATTGTCATGTGTTGTGTCCGTACTCTAGACGCTGTGGTCCTTCAGACGCTCACACAGGACAGCTGCAAGAAATATCCGGCTGCTTCCTGTATTATGAATCACTGGTGAAATACAATCTAATGTGTCCATAAATGGGACTTAAATGTGAATGTCCACCTTTTAAAACCAGTTCAGGTCCAAAATGTTGAAGGTTCACTGTGCCAAATCCATCCTGTGTAGGCATAAGGTTAAAAGCCAATTCTAAACTTCTGCCTGCCTGTAGCCACCACTAGAGGGAGCTTAAAGCAGATTACTGTAAACTGTATTTGGTAAACTCTGACTCCCTCTAGTGGCGACAGCAGGCAGCTTGCATTTTACCATTTACTCTGTCTATACTGGGAATTTGGAACTCAGTAACAGGAAAGCAGCATTCATAAAGATTTTTTTTTTTTTTTTTATAGAAATTGACCCCCATCTATAAAAAAAATATATATATATATATATATATATATATATATATATATATATATATATATAAATTTTTTTTTAAATATATGATTCAACTTTTTTTTTTTTTTTTTTTCCCATCCTTTTAGTGCTATATCTGCTTTTTTCTTTGTCATTTTGACAAATTCCAAAGCTCCACATTTTTGACTCCAGCCCTCAATGTGATGAGCTGACAGAATGAGGGCTGTCTAATGTCACCAAATCAAATCTCCAATACAATGAGCCCTGTCGCCCATCAGGGTTGTTGAATCATTTCTATCTTACCAAAATTTTTCGCGTGTCACTTAAGGGAGACAAATCCTAAAATCTGCGTTATCTGTTCGCTGTGCGATTGATAGGAATCTATTGTTCCCTGTTATCAGCCAGGCTTTCCGGTGGTCTTCCGAGGTATTACTGTCGGCACAAAGAAACTTATCTGCCTTCTTATCACTGCTTTATCTCGACGAACAGTCTCCTCCATAAGCATTTCTATACATATTCTCCTAGGCCGGTATTATGCTATTGTTTGGCTTTAGAGCTGCTTTAAGTCTTTGGGCTGTAAGAACGTTACAGGGAATGTGTCATCGGAAAATGACCTGTTGTTTAAATAACATTTTTATGTTAAACTTTTTTTTTTTTTTTGGTAAGAAATTGACTTTTTTTTTTCTTTTATTTTTCCATGTCGCTGTCTATATTACAAAAATGTATATAATCTTGTAATATTTTTGCACTGGCGACTAGGTCTGATAATAGGCATGATTTTCTCTTCTGAACAAGTAGCTTTTCAGGTAGCTGTGATCATTATCCCCACAGACAGAATTACAATGACAAGTAACACCTCCATATAGATAACACAGGATCCTCCATTCTCAATAAGTGATTATCAGCTCCCGTCTGACCTCTGCACAGGTCACACAGCATGCCTCCCAGACGAGGCTAATTTCACACTAGCACTTAAAGGGTTTGTCCCACAAAAAATATTCTACCGTTTTCAAACCAGCACCTGGATCTGAGTAGTTTTGTAATTGCATGTAATTAAAAAATTTAGCATAGCCACTGAGCTAATCAATAAAATGTATCTGTATAGCGCCACCTGCTGTTTGTTCTTTTTCTTATTTCTTTGACCTGCTCACTGAGAAGGCCGCACATGCTCAGTTTTATCCTTCAACTGCCTCCTGAGCTGTGATAGGAAGAGCTGAGACACGCCCCCTGAGTTGCAGCAGAAAAGACACGCCCCCTGAGCTGTCAGCTGGGCTGGTTTTAATTTAAAAATAAAAAATTGCCATGTACTATTATATGACATCTGATTTTCATTTTTAACATACTTTGTGGGATAATCCCTTTAACATCCAGCAGGGAACAACCTGACGGATCGCTCTGCATCTAGCCCCATTAACTACAATGGGGATCAGCAGAGATATGCTGAGAATCGGCCGGACAAAAAACACATAGTTAATGGGGTTAGATGACAACACTTTAAGCTTCCAGCAATTTTTGTTTTAATACAGATAGTGACATGATAAAAAAATATCAAAAACTCTAAAAATAAAATAAAAAAAATAAATAAAAATATGATTTGAACAATAGGTCATTTTCTGACAACACATTCTCTTTAAAATTGGCATTGGACTGCACGCATTGCTGTGAGCCCAGAGTCATCATTCTGAGATATGCAGACAGCTGTTTTGGAAAGTTTCAGAAGCCAAGAATATCTTGTGAGTGTCTGGTGCCCGCATGTGACGGGTAAACTTTTATTTACATTGCTTACAACAAAATTTACAGAATAATTTACACCACCTTAAAACCTATTGCTGACTGACGGCAATTAATTTATAAACTTCTAGAAGGAGTAATAGAGGAATGACACAACGTGGAATCATAAGAATAGATGCTCTGAAATTATTATAAGGGGAATGCAAGTAGTTATGAAAACACAGGTCCTCTAATGTACCCATGAACATATGGGGGGGAATTTATCATTAGGAGAATATTTGAAGTCAGTTTTGCTTCAGTCTGTGTTGGAGTACTTTGTGCCACATTTATCAAATGTCACAGGTTGTTTGATAAATGTGACTTGTCCTTAAACCTAACACTTCTATCTAGAGAAGCTCCTCCTCTTTTCCTACTCCACTCTCCTCCTAGAGTGAGATTGGGAATATTTTGCGACTTTTTTTTAAAAAGTCGCAATGATAAATCTGGAGTGAAACTCATTAACATAGCTAACCACACCCACTTTTCCACTCATATTACAAAACTGGAGTGAGTGGTGTACACATGCAAAAAGTCGCAAAATTTTGTGCAAAACAGTCGCAAAAGCCCTATTTTGTGACTTTTTGATGCCAGAATTCTGGACTGATGGTATGATAAATCCGGGCCATGGATTGTAATTACTGACGTGGACTTTGCCATTAGTAACTTTAAAATGGCTTCAAGAAGGTAGAACTTCCTGCTATAAAGGTGTTCTCTGGGATTTTCATATTAATGGCCCATCTTTGGGATCGGTCATCAATATGTGATCAGTGGGGTCCATCTCCTGGGACCCCCGCTAGTCAGCTGTATGAAGGGGCTTAGTTGCTTTGTGAACGTTTGGGCCTCCTCCTAGGCCAGTGACATCAAGTTCATTGGTTACATGACCTAAGTGCCTCTCAGTCCTATCCAGCTTTGCACATCTAGAGAATAAAATTTGTGCCCATTCTTCTTTACAAAATAGCTCAAGCTCAGTCAGATTGGATGTAGAGCTTCTGTGAACAGCAATTTTCAAGTCTTTCCACAGATTCTCAATGGGATTTAGGTCTGGAATTTGACTGGTCCTGTCTAACACATGAATATGTTTTGATCTAAACCATTCCATTATAGCTCTGGTATGTTTACGGTCATTGTCCTGCGAGAAGGTGAACCTCTGCCCCAGTCTCAAGTATTTTGTAGCCTCTACCAGGTTTTCCTCCAAGATTGCCCTGCATTTAGCTCCATCCATCTTCTCATTAAGGCCCCATTCAGACGACCGTGTTTCACGGCCCGATACGGGCCGTGAAAGCCCGGCCTGTGCTGCCCCAGAGGACGGGAGCGCACGGCGTCATTGGTTGCTATGACGCCGTGCGCTTCCTGAGGCCGCCGCCGTACGGTGAAACACTGTACACGGCGTGTACAACTTTGGTCTCATCTGACCAGAGCACTGTCTTCCACATGTTTGCTTTGTCTTGAACATGGCTTGTGATAAACTGCAACAGGGCTTGCCACTCTACCATAAAGGCCAGTTTTGTGGCCAATAGTTGCCCTGTGGACAGATTCTTTCACCTGACATTGGAGTGACTATGGGCCTCTTGGCTGCTACTTTAATTAGAGCTCTCCTTGCCTGGTCTGTCAGTTGGGCCATACTCCTTCCTTTTTCGGATGATGGATTGAACAGTGACTTCTGAAGGTCACCCTGGATTTTATTTAGAGTTATCAGAGTACAGGAGGCTGAATACAAATGCAAACCACACTTCAGATTTTTATTTATTAAAAATTATTAAAAAACATGAATTATTTTCTTTTCACTTCACACATACTTGCGACTTTGTCTTGGTGTACCACATAAAATCCCAATGAAATACATTTAGGTTTTTGAGTGTAATGTAAAAAAATTGGTAGAAGTTCAGGGGGTATGAATATTTTTTTTCAAGGCACTGTAGCTGAAACATGATATAAAAATGGCTTCTTCACTTGATACTTCTAAGACCACCTGATATATATTTTTTTAAAGCTGTGTGTCCTTCCTCCAGAAGACTAAGTGACATGAATTCGATAATTGGAGAACCGGCTTTTATTATAATGGCTTTCTTGGTGTTTGTATTACTGATAAAGATTTGTTTGTTTTGAGCTCTCCGGGGAGAGATGATTGATCTGAACGCTGGCTTGATGTTCCTACTCTAGACTTGAAGCACATATTGACTGGTATTGGGCCCTTTTTTTTTTGTAAGGTAAATTTCATGAAATTGTTAGCCTAGGCCGCCAAGAGCTGGCCTCGTTTCACAGTAACATTTCAGGTATTTCTCCCCCCCCGCTATCGATATGTATTCATGTGGCCACCGCAGAGCCATTGGAAATCTTATTTGCAGAATTTAACACAGAAATAATTCAAAAGTGAAATTGATCCACAAGTCAGGCTGGGAATAAGCCACAAAAGCTAGCGTGGAGGACTCGTAATTAAAATAAGTGTATTACAGCTCAGCCGCATTCACTTCAGTAGAGCTAAGCTGCACTACCAGTGACGATCCATAGAAAGGTGTGGTGCTATTTCTTACATTTATCATGTCGAGAAAGTGACTACAGGTTATTTACTAATGTATTGTGATTGTCCATATTGTTTCCTTTGCTGGCTAGACTCATTTTTCCATTTGATTATAAGCTTCTAGTTTCCATGGTTACGACCACCCTGCAATCCAGCACTGGTGGTCGTGCTTGCACACTATAGAAAAAGCGCCAGCCTCTCTGGTGGCCGGGACTATAGAAGCACACATAGGCCGGTGCTTTTTCTTATAGTGTGTAAGCATGGCCACTGATGCTGGATTGAAGGGTGGTCATAACCATGGGAACGAGCAGTGTGTAATGTGATGGAAAAATGAGTCCAGCCAGCAAAGGAAGCAATATGGACAATCACGATATGTTAGTAAGTGCTTTGTATTAACTTCCTCTACTTGATAATTGCCATTTGCCAAAGTAAGACAACCCCTTTAAGCCAGTTCTCTGGCCTTCATCTTAAATATAACATGCCATGTAGGCCAGGTTGATTATTTAGTGCCACCTCTGTGGTATATAGCAAATCTAGGGTATGAAGCGTTCGCCTAAGCCATTTTACCCAATGGCCTTCACATCCAATAGTTGTGAAATTTGACCCAACATCTCCTGCCACTATCATATGGTGAAGGTGGTCATGAACATTTAGTTAAATGTTGTCTAAACCCTAACACTATTTCCATGGTGCCAGTCAACTATCTAATGTGTGTGGGGTGTACTGTCTGATCAACATGCCCGATCATTTTGTTCTTATCAGCCACTTCTAGGTGATATCCCTCTCCCTAATGGGAAAACATGCATGCTTGGCTGAGCCAAGTGTGCATGTGTGTAGGAGGTCGGGAGAAATAACTATTGGCCGAACGACTGTTCAGCTAACGGCTATCAAATCTCATTCCTGGCCAGAAACCTTTTCACAATGGGACCACCATGTATGTACCATCGTATGCCACAAGCTTGGGTTTACATATGTGTTGTGAACTGGGAGGAACAGACTAATGGAGTGTACCGTATTCGGCTTAGCCGAACAGCGCCATGCGCCGCCGGATCCCCTTTGACTATAATGGGGTCCAACAGCTTTCAGTCATGAATGCATGGAGTATTTCTTTGTCGATCCGATATCCAGCATTTATGACTGATATCCGTTGGATCCCTTTTATAGTCAATGGGGATCTGGCGGTGCGTCGCTCCTCTGCTGGAACAGCCTATCTGTGTTTACCACGTATATGCGAATGTTGCCTGAGTCTCAAAAAGTGCGGTTACTTTAGAAAATATTGTCCAAAATTTGGGTTGGAATTTCAAGAAAGCCATAGAGAAGACCTCAAGACTTTGCTTGACCAAATCCTACCTTGGAACCTGTAGGTCTTACCAAAAATGTGTACATTGCCTCATACGAACCAGCTGGCCACGACCTCCATAGCCCCAGCTGTGCATTGGGACTGCTTGACGGACATTTTTTATCTATCTATACCTATTTAGATACAGACGTATGATGCAATTTAATTAGAGAAGACTTTCAGAAGATTTGGGAATGCAGAATACACCAAGAAATCTGTTCTTTATTATAGAGCAATTAGGTGTCTAGCTGCTTGTCTAACAAACAATTGATTCCCCTCCTCGCCAATAAAAACAGCTTATTCCTTCTGATTTGCTTTGATCAACCTCAAGGTCGGAGTCTTTCTTTTTTTTTTTTTTTTTTTCTTCGTTCTTATAAGGCTACTTTCACACTAGCGTTTTTAAATTCCGGTATTGAGTTCCGTTATAGGGGCTCAATACCGGAAAAAAACGCTTCAGTTTTGTCCCCATTCATTGTCAATGGGGACAAAACTGAACTGAAGACAACGGAATGCTCCTGAAAGCATTCCGTTCCGTCTTCAGACCGGAGGACAAACCGCAGCATGCTGCGGTTTGCTCTCCGGTCCAGGCATCCGCACCAAGACGGATCCGGAATGACCCCCAATGCAAGTCAATGGGGACGGATCCGTTTGGTGTGGACACACCAGTAATCCGGATCTGTCCTCCATTGATTTCCAATGGGGGGTCATTCCGGATCCGGCATACATACACACAGACATACAAACAAACATACAGACATACATACAAACATACAGACATACATACTCACATACTCCCGGGACGCCGGCAGAACGTCTTCACGCGCCTCCTGCGCGCTGCGATGACATTTCCCCACTGCGCCCAGCAGAGGGCGCTGTGGGGAATCGTCATCACTGCGCGCAGGAGGCGCGTGAAGACGTTCTGCCGGCGTCCCGGGAGTATGTGAGTATGTATGTATGTCTGTATGTTTGTTTGTATGTAGTCTGTGTGTTGTTTTAATGTGTGTCATGTGTGGGGCCGGAGCGCTGCTCCGGCTCCACACATGTATAGCGTTAGCACGGATCCGTCGGCACCCTTTAGGTGCCGGATCCGTGCTAACGCTAGTGTGAAAGTAGCCTAAGCCGTTCTTACAGAATCAACAATTCTCCTATATGAAAGGATAGTGCTGTGGGGAGATCTGTGTCCATGTATTACCACATCTGAGAGCTGCTGTGGAGAAGGATCAATCGCCCATAAGATGGACAGAGTTGGCTGGTGAAAAGAATTTATATTGCCGATAGAAATTGAAGGTTGTTTTTGTGTTTTTGTTTTTTTTTTTGGTTTTTTTTTATAAAGTGGAGCTGAGCTAAAGCTTTTTTTTTTAAGGTTTCCATGTGCAAAAGAGAAGAGTAAAAACTTCAATATCAACCTCTGTAGATAGAATTCTTTCTGCATCTCAATGTTCCTCCACTGACACATGTCTAATTAGACTGTTCTATTAGATCTGAGTCTTGTTAGCAAGGCAGGTACCGGCCAAATGGCTAATTCAGCTGTGGGGGTAATCCGCTTCACTTGCGAAATGTTATTATGTAGCCGTAGTGGGTGGAAAGGATCCAGATGTATTGAGTTACAAATAGTGGGTGGAGATCTCTGGAGAGCTCGCTTGTTGTATGACTGACTAATCTCTAGTATTTTAACAAGAGTGTAAATACGAGATAGGAATTGGCTCTGTCCTGACTTGGACCTGGGCCATGGTTTTTACTGCTGTAAATAAAATTATTCACCTGTCCAATTCTAGAGGACGTGGTATAACACTTCGGTGCAGGTTATGAGTTATGTACTTTCGGTAGCTGTCTAGGAGTTATTCCTCCTGACCTCAACGCTTTCTCGGTAGGGGTCAACTGTTGGCAGGCTCCTGTGGTGGTACGCTTATGTTTCTTGAGAGAGAAGAATCTGTCCTATTGAAATCCCACATGCCCAACCTAGTTTCCCAGAGAGTCTAGACACTCCTATACACATTAGATGGTTGGTCAGACCTGCCAAATTCAGAGGATTCAACTAACGTTAGTATGATGTGTATGGCCACCTTAATGGGGTAATCTGGTAACGAGAAGTCTCTGGTACTTCCGAAGAGTTTGACTGGAATGGTTGTGCAAATGCTTGACCAGAGATTAATTCAAACTGGGCGCAAGGAACCCATGTTCTCGTGATTGTCAGGGTCCTCCCAGTTGGAGCCCTGCTGATCTAACAATTATCCCCTGCATAGGGGAGAATGTCTTATTACCAGTATACCCCTTTAAGTAGTTTAGAGAAACCTAAGGCCATATCTAATAGCAGTACTTTGGTTTTATTTTGGATCCTTTTCATTGTATATCGCCTTTTCTGCTGCACTCCTAACATAAAGGTCCACTTATTGGTGTAGGACTGGCCTGTGGAACTCTCCATTGACGTTTCATTCAGCCGTATGTTGCATTTGGTCATACATTTACAGTAAATGAATGGGCAACCATGTAATGCATAGCTAGGATGAGTCTGCCAGAATTGGAGCTGCAGATCTCTGCTTGAGGAATGGAGATGTCTTGAACAAGAACTTTGGTGTGAGACCCCTCTTTCTAGGATCTGTCCACTCAAGCTGATAGATGGGAAACCAGAGCAGGTGACTGTATTTTCTAATAGGGTATATAGACAGGAATAGCCGTGATAAGATAACTAGTCGTGATTCTTTGAAGGCATTGGGGGTTCAGAAGTTGGCATGAAGCAAGAGAATCATGTCTTTGTCCATTACTCCTCACGGGTTGTGTAAGAAGGAAGCCATGGACCTTGAAGTTCTAATACTATAATACTAATAGATTAGCTAGAAATTTTCTCATACAGTAATGGAAGTCTATCTGACTAATCACCGATTGTTTGAGAAGTGGACAATAGACCGTGTGAACCTGCAATATTTACCTCCCACTATCTGATATGGTTGTTGAGTAGACTCTCCATACATTTTGCTAGCATTTCTCAAACAGTAATGTGACTCAATCTTACTAAAAGGGATTAAGAATGTGGGATGAGTTGGGTAAATGTTCAATACCTTTGCTAAAAGCCTGTCGGATCTTCGGCATTGTGTTCTTCTGTTCCTCAATCAATAGAAAGTCATTTGCAAAGGATACCTTTCACCAATGTCCTGTACACACAGTAATGGACAGGAGCACTTGAAAGGGTGTTTGTCTGCATAAGCCTCATGATTTGCACTGTAATCTACTTTACGTGTCAAGACTGTGACAGTGAACACGTATCAACAGACCGTTTAACATGGGACTTTGGACTGGCATGCGCATTGCATTGAAAACCCCATAACATTCTTGAGGGCCAACCTTTCCTACCTTCTGTGCCCTTATTAGCAATGTTTTACTGTAAATACCCGTAGTATAGTGGCATATCCTCTGCTCAGGGGGTTGTCTTTGCAGTACATTTCGGTTATTAACATTCATAATATGGCCGTAGACTGTGTAGAGCATTGTCTGAGAACCCCATACAAGATCCTCATCTCTCAGCCACACTGAAGAACCTCCATGAGCAACTCGCTCTGGAAGACATTTTGGGTGTTACACGGACAGCCCATTGATTTCCATGGACCACATGTAATGCTTCCTTTCCCCTGTGGTGACGCTGTAGAGGATTTGAACTTTCTTCAGAGTACATAAGATCTCTAGGGTCTTAACAATGGAATACTCTATGATCAGAGGTGAACGTGGACAAAATCCATTGTATTGAAATTCTAACCGTGTTTCCATATACCCATGGGAATGGGAGGATTAAGCAGTAACTGGAACCCTTTTCTGTTGATAGTAACCCTGGCTATTTCCCTATGGTACAGTCTCGGTGCCATGCTTTGTCCACGTATTTTGCTCTCATGGGAAATGTTGAGTTGTGCAGATCCAAACCTTAAAGCTGGTCATATACATTAGGTAGCGGTTGTCGGAGTGCTCATTCAGCTGGCATGTGTTGCTCCCAACCCCTCCATACACATACATGTTTAGCCCACAGGTCATGCAAATGTTCTCAATGGAGAGAGGGGAATAAATGCCAGTGTACATGGCCCAATAGAGCAGGTGATTGCCAGGAAGGGCGTGTTCCTTCCCAACATCTGCGTGCTCATCAGTGGAGAAGAAAGCTGCATTTACATCATGCACCCATTCCATTCCACTGTATGGGGATGAGCGATCATTAGTGCCACCTATCATCCTCATACAAAGTCATTGTTTCTGGGCAGAAGATCGTAGTCCAGACATCATGATCATGTTTGTCCAGCATTAGCCATGGATGTAAGATGGTTTTTTGGCTAATCTCATGGGGGTCCAACAATTTAGTTGTTCATAGACCCTTAAGCGGGATTTACATGGCCCGATGTTTGGGCCTATAATCTGCCCATCTAAAGGTGTCACAGATGACCTGATGAATGAGAGAAACGCATGTTCATTGGGTGAAATGATCTGATGTGTGGACACTAGAGTTGAGCGAACGTGCTCGTAACGAGCACTGTACTGCTCGGATCCCCTGCGCTAGCATGGGCGCAGGCATCCCTATCCGTCCTCCTCACCCGACGGGCGAGCGCAGGGGATCCGAGCAGTACAGTGCTCGTTACAAGCACGTTCGCTCAACTCTAGTGGACACCTAAGTCATTGTTCTTGGGCAGCAGATCATGTGGTCTAAACGGCACTCTGTTTCCCAGAAACAGTGATTTTGTATGTGGACGAGCGAAAGCAGCAATTTGCTCCTCATCGTACAGTGGAGGTGATAGTAGCATGTAAATTGAGCTCTTCACCTCCCACTTAACGAGCGGCCGATTCTCGGGAAAGAATGCTTTGGTCCTCGCAGCATCTAAAGGCTCTATTACCCAAGGTCACCTCTAATCCTATTGTTTATGTGATGGGATAAGTGGTGCCCAAGCTCTATCTTAGGTCTACGATTGGCGTACTGTATCTCCTCCATCTACTCTGTATTGGACCTGATGTGCTCCAGATACAGTAGAGGTTCATCACCTCATTTGAAAAAAAAATACTCTAGAATTGGTACTCCACCCTATTCATACTTGGCTGGCTGTGGGGGGAATAAAAGAAAGCTCGAGCTGCTAGATTTTTGCAAAAGACTATAGACTTCCTTTGTTTTACATTAAATATGACTGAAATTTTCAGCTTGTTGACAGCAGTTGCATCATATCCTAATTGGCGAGATGCACTAATGGAGTACGCTAGATCTAAATATAGTTGTTTATTTTGCCTCTCATCTAAGCCCCAGGGTTTTGCATCATTTTATGGTTTCTCTGCAAACTGTTTGCATTCCGAATGAACACCTAGATGAGAATTTTAGCTGTTTAGGTACGTGTTAAATGTATGGGTTCAGACTCGACAGATTTAAAAACTGTGACTTTATTTTTAATTGTTCCAAAGAGTATTGTTTATGCATTCTGCCTTGTGTTTACTGTGAATTAATTCATTGTTATCTTTACGAGTAAATTAAGTTAAGGCAATCATTCTACACCGGCTGCATACAAATTTGATAACAGCCCATCAGGACGGGAAAAAAAAAACTCCACCGTATCACTGTTAATTATCAGTTGGGTTAATTAAAAATCTTTATATATATATATATATATATATATATATATATATATATATATATAATAAAAAAATACCTTTTTGTTGAAGAAGATGGAAATACTTTGAAGCTAAATCATAGAAGCTCTCGTGGTGGGCCTACCTAGCCAACTACTTGTGTGCTTTTTTTTTTTTTTTTTCTTGGTGATAGACTCCCTCTAGTAAGAAACCCATCACTATATTCGCTTTTGGGGCACTGAAGAAGAACATATAAACTCCATGCTGATATTGGCCATGTCTGGCTTTGGACCGAGGACCGCAATTCTAAACACCACCTGCTGTTTCCTCTTTTCCTTAATTTTTTTTTTGTCCCTCTCACTGAGCTGGTCAAACATATTCTACATTTTTCAAACCAGCACGTGAATGTGAATACTTTTGTAATTGCATGTAATTAAAAATTTAGCATAGCCACTGAGTTATTCATAAAATGGATCTGTATAGCGCCACCTGCTGTTTCCTCTTTTCCTTAATTTTTTATTTTTTTTTGTCCCTCTTACTGAACTGGTCAAACGTGCTTAGTATAAATCTTCAACTGCCACCAGCCATATGTTCTGTTAGGCCTTGTGCATATGACCGTTGCGGCTGATGTAAAAGGATCCAGACCCATTCAACTTAAATGGGTCTGTGATCTGTCCACACCGCAAGAAAATAGAACTCCATAGTGCTTCCGTAAGGTTCCGTGCCTCCGTTCTGCGCTTGACCTTCCTGATTGCGAACCCCGGAAAACGGGCATGGCCGAACAACAGCCATGTGCATGAGATCTTAGAAGCTGTGGCAAGGAGAGAGCTGCAGCAGAAAGGACATGCCCCTTGAAGTACCAGGCTCAAGATAATCTAGTAGAACAATTGGAACAGTGAATGTGGAGATGTCTGGACCCATGTACACTACAGGGCTGGTTCTAGCTTTGTTAGAAAGGTATTGTACATGGCCTAACCCTTTTAAAACAGTTCTTCAGTATCGAGACTTTCAATAATAGGTTCACAGTAACTGATCCAAGTGTCTTATAGCTTTAGGGAGAAGAATGGAGACACAGAAGTGCTGGTCTGTCTTAAGTACCTAGCAGCCAAGTTATCACTTCCATGGCCATGTCTTTAATTTTCTCCTACAGGTACATATTTTAAATCTGTTTTACAGGGAAAAAAAAATCTTCCATTTAGGTTTTTAGGTCTTGCTAATATTTTTTTTTTCTGTCCTGTCATTTCACTGTAAGCACCTGATGTGTGCACAGCACTGAAGAGCTAGCAGAAAATCAATAGCCATTAACCAGCTCACTTTCCAGACAGGACATATGATGAATCAGTCCACATATCCCCCCCGGGTCTTTTTAGGTCCAACTGTCAGAAGGGAAAAAAAGAATCAGCAAAATGGTCAACAATTGTGAGACTAAATGTCCCATTTGGAGACATTACGCCACGTTGGTGAAATGCTTCAGTGATGCCCAGTGATTGTTCTTTTCTTTCCTGCTAATGCAGGATTACCGATTGCTAATCTGATAGTAGGCATTTCTCTTTTTGTGAGTTTCTTCTTAAAGAGGCCTCTGATCTAATACGTCACTCCTTGTGCAGCAGTGTTTATAGCTCGGAGCAGAAATGAATCTACCTGTGCATGGCACAGCCGTCGATATGCATGGTCTGTGGTTTCCCACTGATTTACACATTACGACAACGTGTAGTGACGTAGAGCCATGTCATGGTTTCTACCATAGTCGATAGATTAAAAACAAATGACATGCAATTTAAAAAAATTTTTTTTTGTCTAAACTGGAGCCTGTGGTTTCTTTCTGACAGCCTTAAAGGGTCACTGTACTTTCACACAATTTCATTTAATTTAATAGAGGATCGTATAACACATTTTTAAATCACTTCCTTTAAATAATCTGCCTGCATCAGCCTGAAAAAAAGCTTTAAAGTCTTGGCTACTAGGGGTCTCGCGTCCTGCTAATTTGTAGTCCACTGACAATGAAGACTGCTCACAGGAAATGAGGGCATGCCAGAGCTAGCTGAGGTTCTGAGCCTAATAAAAGAACTGTTACTACACAGCATCTGAACATAACAAGAGCCTTCTCTGTGACCATACGTGTTATTTTATAGGCTCTTATCTGTTCGGTGAGCTCCAGAGATGAAAATAAACATAGTAATAAGTAAAGGAAAGGATGTCCCAGCATGACAGTGCTGGCAGATTGCACAGAAGGGCTATGTTCCCTGCTTCTTAGTGAAATGCATCTATCTGTGCAGCTTTAACAGGGAATCATATGCCTGAAATAAATATTAGGGAAGTCCAAAAAGACTCATTCCTTCACAGTTATGATTGTACAAATAAGCACAACCATTATGCAAACTTTTTTTGAAAACTCGTGTACTTTTAATTCACTTGCCATTGTAAAGCTTTTTTTATTGGGACGGTCAGGAAAGGGCCTATCCTATAGGAAATCTGTCATCAGAAAATGACCTATTGGTTAAATCAAGTTTTTATGTTAAATGTGTTTTTAAAGAATTTTTGGTAATTATTTTTTGTTTCCATATCAATATCTATATTTAAATAAAATAAAAACTAAAATCCTTCAGGTTTCATACTGGCGACTATGCCTAATAGTAAGCACAACTTCTTGTTCTGTGGAGATCACTTTTCAGCTGTCATCTCTTTATTATCACAGGCAGGATTACATTATTATATATTGATAGATATTTATTATTATTCAGGTTCAATCATTCACAATAGGCGAAGCTTGTCAAAGCTTATGTACTTCCTCCCTGGACAATGACCTCTGCACAGGTCACAGAGCATGCCTAGAAAACTCTCCCATAGAAGTCAATGAGGTCCCCTTCAGTCAATTGTTTCTACGCCCTATGTGGCTGCTGTAAAGCATATCTCTAAACGCTGTTAATAACTCAGGCAAGATGGCCGCCCCAATAATCATGTTCAGAAAGAGGGGTTGGAATTTTGTTTTATAATTTTAAACCCTAATGGGATAATTTATAGATGCCGGTCTTAATACCCCTGCGTTGGCGCTTGATGAGCCTAAGTTATGTAGAGGCGCTGGCTTCTACATAACTTGGGCACATCCACTGCCGGCCTAAATCAGGCTTAGAAAATGATAAATGAGATGGGCCAGGTGGCCTGCCCACGTCACGGACCCTTTTCTAGAACTGGCATACGTGGCATGGATGGGAAGAAGTTGTAGATTTGTCTGCAAATCCCCTTTGTGCCCGAATCTGCGACAGATATATACACCAAATTGACATATAGTCATTCATAAATGACCTCCATAGTTTAATCCAAGATCCGATCTCTATACAGTGGCAAGACAAAGCTGCCAATGTTTAATATGCTTTTTACTGAGGTAATTAACAGCTGATGGGCATGCTTTCGCGTTGAAAAAACAGATGTTTCTTTCCAGACTTGAATAGGAATAAAAAAAAAAGATAAAATGAAAATCTTTTCTAAGACTCGAGTGGTGAGTTTGTCGCTGCTGTTTAAGTTTATGTAGCTCGGTGAAGGCCCAACCTCGCCAATTAAATGAGAAGTCCTAGACACTGGTATAAAATGCCTGAGAACACTTTACTAATTGGAAAGACAGGAGTGCGTGCGATACATGCAGCTGCTTTACGAGGTGACATTAACTTCTAGAAGCCCTTTTTATGCTTTGCAATGAACGATCTGCTTCTAAATCATAGAATAGTGCAGATGCAAGCATCTGTTTTTGAGGGGTTTTATAACCACATTTTCAGTGGTCTACTACCGGAGTATCTGGAATGGTGGTGAGTGGTTCGCACTGTTGACCTGCGGCACAGAGATGCTGGGTTAGAATCTGACCAAGGAGAACATCTACATGGAGTTTGTATGTTCTACCTGTGTTTGTGTGGGTTTCCTCCGGTTCTCCATTTTTCTCCCACTCTTCAAAAGACCCATATGTATAGGTTAATTTGGAATTGAGATTATGAGACCCAGTGGGGATGGGCACCACTGTGGAATATGTTTTATGGTGGCCCCATTTCAAGATCATGGTGTAACTTGCAGTTTTTAATGCGGATCCACATCCGTATTATTATAATTTTCCATTGACATGCTGCAACGATGTGGTTGAGATCTTAAAAAATGTCTTCTTCTAAAGCTACTTTCACATCTGCAGCCAAGTGTTTCTGCCGGCAGACAATGCCGGGAATCAGCCTGACAAAAATTTCTGCCTGCAGTGGTTTATGTCCGTCCAATTCTCGGCATGTTTGCTGGGTAGCGGTCGGATCTCTGCCTAACCCCATTGTAGTCAATTAAGTCCGATAGGAAGGTGGTAGTGTCCAACAATTCCAGATCTGAAGTTCTCTGCCATGAGTGTAAAACGAGACTTAACTAGCACACACTGTATTGCACTGCAGTTTTACTGCACAAAAAATATGCAACCAATCCATGTGTAATACGCAATGTGTACCAGGAAACTAGCTGGCTCTTCTCTCATGTTTTTGGTTTGCTTTCTTTGTGCCCATTAATGATGCCCCTTCTAAATACAGATGAATGGTGACACCTGAAGGAGACAACTCCAATGAAAGTGCTACCGTTGGGAAGTAAGGGTTTAGATCCTGCTCGTAACTGGCAGATCTCAACTTAAACAGTTCTCCTCCAACATTTCATGCTGCACTGCTAGCGAGGTCTAGAACTTTATGATATACTATACGTGGGTTCTTAATGGTCCTCCAACTTTTTGGAGATGGTAAGCCAGTCTTAAATACAAGCCACACTGAAAACTAAAACGGTGAATATCCAGACTAAGGATATGAGTGTACAATAGCCTCTACAGGTTCCAACACTTGTGCCCCCGACCTTTCCTGATGACATTCACGGTTGATTTTTTGGCACTAATCTCCTAACTCTCGTAAATATATTGTTTCCTTTCAGAAGAGGACATTTGCATTTAGAGATTACCAGTGCAGGGGATAATATTGGTTTGGTAGCGAGACAATTAATGATTCTCTTTTGATGTGTACTCAAGGTTTTTTTTTTTTTTCCCCACATCCAATTTAATTTACACATAATGTATTTTTTACTTTTTTCTCACTTCCACTCCCCAAGTAAGTGCTGCCAGTCATTTTTTAATTTCCATAATAATTTTGTAGTTGGTGACACGTGAACGTTTTTTTATATGTAAAATTATGCAAAAAATGTAAAGACATATGCATGACTAGATCCTTGCATAGGGCAATGTATTTAATCTACGCCACCTATCATTCTGTTTGGTCACCGACACCCTTGACCCTGTCCTTTTTGAATGTCACCTTTTTTAATATAATCTTTCCAAAATCAGACATTGACCACTAATGTGACCTTTTGAAATGAATTCTGTATATTCTTCTTGACTAATTTTAGGTAACGATTTTAATATCCATTTAAGATGTCCTCTCGCATGGCTAGGACCTTGCTTGATATCTGGTGCATACTAACTGATGGTGTAAGCTCAGCCATAGGTGATAAATGACTCCGAAATGGTGGTCAGCCTGGATTTGGATCTAGCAGTTGGTAATCCTCATCTTTCCCTTTTCAGTGGAAGAGACTACTATGTCATACCTACTATGTCCAGCCTAGATGGATTAAGCTGACCACATCAGATTTTACATAATTTTGACCAAGTGTGCATATGTTTTCTTTTCCGTTCGAGAGGTGCCAGACACCTGTGGCATAGTTTTCTCTTCCATGTTAACAAAAAAAAAAATTAGGCCTGACAAAATCCAGTATTCCTCGGTTATTCTTTATCCCTGGCCACCATCGGTGGTTCTTAAAGTGGAATTGTTTCTTGAACAAATTTTGAAAATTTTGTAGGAACATATTAGAAGTTTAGATCAATGGTTGTCTGACCGCTGAGTTGGCCAATCCCACCAAAATTTGTACATTTTTGACAATATATATGGACAACTTTTAGTCCTTGTCTGATTTTCATACTGTGCCATAAAGTCAATGGTGTGGCTAATGAGTCTGCTACTGATTAATCAGATTTCTTGGTTCTCTTCCCATCCAGATATGGAAAATGGATAGGCTGAAGACTTTTTTTCTCTAGAATGAAAATTCTCTGAATCAAAAATCCCCAATTTTTTTTCTTAACAATTTGAGTCAAATTTTGATTCTAACCAATCTTCAGTAAAGCAAAGTAGTAACTGCAATAAGATTGAACAACTTATTTTTCTGATGGAGTAGTAGCAGTCTTGTAGGTCACAAAAGTATTGTGTATCATTTCAGTGCTGACCTGGGGCAAATCATGAAACCTCACTAGCTTTCTAGGTAAGGGAGCCAGGAAATTCATCATGTGCAGTGATCTAATTGGTTCAAGTTTTCAGAAATTAGTTGAAAGTAGGTTTATTTTTCAAGTCATAGTCACAGTTTGGTTGAAGGTTCGATAACCTTCAAGTATTATTTTGGACTTCAGAAGGAAACATCAAGCTCTTGGAGCACCTATAAAAAGACACCATTTCTGGAATTGAACCAAAGGCCCTTGACGTGCAGAAGACAAATGCTAATATTATCTACATTATGTTGGTGGTGTATTCATTTTAGGGTTTGCTAGTCTATGAAGAGATCATATCTAAGCCTTTTTTGTCTTTAATATCCTGTAGGTATTATAGTCTGGTTGTCGTATGTAGGATGTAAGTTCTCGTTCTACTGCCTTTAACAATCAAACACACAAGGGTATATAACATCCATATTTTATGACTGGTTTACGAGCTGACAAACTTATTTTGATGACCGACTAACATATTGTCATCTGAGGAGGCCTTGAAAGATAACTGCTTGATATTGACAGCCGCAAAGCTCTCCGTCACTTTTTCAGCCCGTGCTGTGATGTGTGCAGAATGCTGATGGTACAAATTTAGGCCCCTAGCTGAACAGCAAGATGTGTTGTGACCTTATTATAAGGCTCTCGGAGACATCCGATGTCACTCATTGTATCAGTTCATCTTGCCTCGTCAAGTCTCGGCCTCTCATCGAATGTCTTCTCTGGGGAGACGCCGTTATTGTGGCAGATTCTCAACATTTGATTGACAGGACAACTATGTGTTAGATTCCTTCAAAATGGAGGTCTTTTACATCTGTAGCTTTATTGTGTGCTTGAAGTTTAACCAATATAATGTTGTGCTCTACAAAAAACTACCACTCTGAGGTTCTCCAGGAGGATGACTAAAGCGGTCAATGAGAAAAGCTTTGTTCAGAGCATCTCGAAGCCGGTCTGTACGTTGGGCCAAATTTACTAAGAGGCACTTGCCTTGGGCTCTCCTACAGACAGAAAATTAAATGTAATCCTGCCCTTTTTGGGTTGTTTTCTGTCTATAGAAATGATTCCTATCTTTGCACACTTGGACCATAGCGTCTCTTAAAAACGAATGGTTTATTTGTGTAATAATAATCCAAGAAGCGTTCTACTCCTCCCTCTTCTTCAGGTTTCCTTTGCTGAACTTTATGGACCAACATCTAAGTTGGGGCCCCCATATTGTGTTAGTGTGGGCACACAGCTAGCGGTGAAAATACTGTATGTGAAACTGCACAGGATCCCAGTAGATACAGAGGCTCCCTACTACCTATTTGATGTAAGGGATGGAAGTACTTTTAAAGGCTCCAAGTTACTGGTAGAGAACGCATTGTCACATACGGTGGATTTATTGCCAATTCAGATTTACAAAATGGATTTCTGAACTGAATCGTATGAACATAGCCTTCTTGGGGCCATAAGTTGAGTGCTCCCGGATTAGCTCTTGGAAACCAAGGGGCTTCTATGCTGTTTTTTCATAGGGCCCTCTGCTTTACGGATCTATTGATGCCCAAAGGAGCAGCTTCTGGTAGACCAGTATGAATATCTGGTCCTTTTCTGGTCCATAATACCAATTGAGCACAGCTACGGCCTGTATTCTAAATTGATCTAAAATGTAATGCACCAGAATCTCTGCCTGCTTCTAATCTATCTGTCCAATGAGTATCACCAGGATGGCTCACTAGGGTGTTTATTTGCTATGAAGCTGTAGATTGGAGAAGATGACTATCATCAGTCAGTCTCGCGAATGTGAGTACACCCCTCACATTTTTGTAAATATTTTATATCTTTTCAAACTTTCACACTATTTTTTATTTTTTTTTATATTATCCGCCAGATTGACAAACCTAAAATAAAAAAATAAGATATAATAAAGTTAAAACACAAGCTGTGGTAATATACTGTAATGTTTATGGTCTCCACTTCCCGAAAATCAACCCTGCTTCCCCACATTATATTCCCCTTCACTGCAGTCATTTTTTACTCACAGCATCAGGCACGTTGTTGATTATAAATGGCGGCTCTTTGCACAAGAGTTTCATGAGAGTCATTAACTCAGACTTTATCTATGTAAATGTGTTTTTTGCTGTATTGTATCGCAGGCAATTTTATCCCAAGATAAATGCAGCCTCTAAACTGTGATTTCTTCCCAGAGCAATCCTTTTTCCTGACTAGGATTGATACAGAGCAGCTTCATTTTCTACTGAAAAAAAAAAACTTAGAAAAGGCAGGAGATCTTATGGGAGTGCGCAGGGCTTAGAGATTCCAAAAGGGGGGCCAACAAAGAGCTTTCAGCCACTGCCACATTATATACGTACGCAGCCAACATAATACATGTAATACAACTGCTCCAAGACGAAATATTCTCACAAAAGTGAGTACACCCCTCAGATTTTTTAAAATATTTTATTCTACTTTTTCATGGGCCGACATTGAAGAACTGACACTTTGATACAATGTACAGTAACATAGTAACATAGTTTATAACATAGTTTATAAGGCCGAGAAAAGACATCTGTCCATCCAGTTCGGCCTGTTTTCCTATAAGTTGACAGTAGTCAGTGTAGAGCTTGTATAACAGTGTAAATTTGGTGTGCCCTCAAAATAAATCCACACATCCATTAATGTCTAAACTGGCAACCAATCTGAGTACACCCCCTAATTGAAAACGTTGTTTCATCCGCATGCTTTGCGGCACCATTAAAATTAATGGGACCACACCCGTTCCACAAAATTGCAGAACTGATGCAGACCCTGAAATACGGTCATGTGAATAAGCCCTAATACTGTAGTCCTCAGTTTACCAACCTATGGCTCTCCAGCTGTTCCAAAACTACACCTCCCATCGTGCCCTGATGGCTGCAGGCTGTCTGAGCATGATGGGAATTATAGTTTCTTGACAGTTGGAGAGCCATAGGTTGGTAAACAGAGGTCTACGGTACTGTAAGAATTCCTGTAGAATATCTCCCAAATTTTAAAAAGGACAAAGGGGGACAATAGCGCCCCAGTAGTGCCCCAGAGAGTAGTCATCCCCCCCATATTGTTAATTTAAAAAAATAATACTCACCTAGCCCCATTCCTGCAGTGATCAGAACACATTGTGCGTTCCCCAGCAGGAACAGTGCGGGGCCTTTACACAGGGACAGACTGGCCATAGACCCTACTGGGAAACTTCCTGGTGGGCCGATGTCCAGGGGGCTACCTGATCCTTGCTCACTGCTTCCAGTCGGATACATAACATCCTGATGCTCATAGTGTTAACTACCACTGGGAAAATCCAATACCTAGGTACCCAATCGCCAGTCAGAAGTGTCCTTAGATGGCTCAGATGGCCTCCTGCCCCAGCTCTTAGGGAGGTATTTTGTGTTGCATTGCAGTATTTGGTTCTGCTGGGGTGGTATGTGTTGCTCTCTGGTATTGCTGCCCCCACCTGCTTGTGTTGGTCTTGCTTCCTGTCAGTTCAGACCCGTCTAAAATATGGGGCCACTTTTAGGTCTTTTTTTTTTGTTTTTTTTTCCCATTACCATTTTAAGTTCCCAGCCTGCCCCTGCCCTTACAATACTGTAGACTAGAGGACAGTGTCATAAGGATAGATGCTCCAGAATTATTACATGAGCAATACAAGAAAACACGAAGGCCTCATTTCTCAATTATATTTTTGGTCCTATCCGATCTTCATTTTTTTTTTTTTTTTTTTGAGGATTGCACACAGACCCATTCATTTCTATAAGCCCCCCCCAAAAAAATGGACCGTCCTTTCCGCAGTCCCACAAAAAAGATAGAACCTGTCCTATTCTTGTCCATTGTTAAGGCATTGTTACAGTTTGTCTGCAAAAAAACGAACAAAAAAAAAAAAAACGGTTGAAACATGGATGTCACAGAGACGTCATCCGTATTTTTTGAGATTCTGTGTTTTGTGGACCGAAAAATACATATGGTTGTGTGAATGCACCCTAAAACGGACAAGTCTTTTTATTTTTTTTGTAAAGCACAGCCTTGGGGCTCATACACACGGCGGTAGTTTTAGGCAAAAAAAGGTGGATCGGATGCAGACCCATTCATCTCATAAATGCGGACAGCACACCCGTAAACCCTTCTGCAGCTCCGCAAAAAAAAGAACATGTCCTACTCTTGATGTTTCTTCATCCTGTCTACCTTGTCCTAGTGGTGAGAAGTGGTATTTCAAGTTATAAATGTAAATTACACTTGGAGTTGACAGAAAAAAAATCGAAACCTGTAACTTTAAATATTGAATCACATCAGATTGCAGCCTTTAGAATAGGGGACATATGATACCTAATAAATCTGCTGCCCCACAGTAGTTAAATTACAGTGAACCAGAGACGGAGTAGAAAGAAATGTATTTATCTGAAAGGAACGTGACTTGAGATATAAAAATCCGTCGTGTCGCCAGGGTAATCTTCAGTTGATAACTGCGCGTTCATTTGCATTTTTTTTACTTTGTGTTTTGTATTTTTCCCCCTTTCCTTCCATCCCTTGAAGCACATGTGTTAGAAATTGAGATTGCAGAGCGTGGCTGCTCCGTGTTGGCAATTTTTCTGTTTTTATGTAAAAAACGAGGTTACAAACAGGAGCAGCCAGTGATGTATTTGAGTTATTGATGGGAATTGAATTTGCAAAGGGAAAATGGGATTTGGTTACAGTCTGAACTGATAATGATGTAGCCCAAATGGATTTATAATGGTCATTCATTGTTTTGCGCCTGCTGTGAGGTCTATCACATAAAATGTATGTCTGCAACAATAAAACCGGCACTGGCTGCTCATATTAATGCGCTCTAAAGTAAGTTTTAAGACAAAAAAGAATCTGGAAATATAGTTTCAGCCCTGTACAAATGGCCATAGATCTGCTTCAGTTACCCAGGGTTTGTTCTTTGGACGTTGACTGCAACCAAGCAAGAAAAAAGGAGCACGGAGCCTAAATGAGGTTATTTCCTTTTGCTTGGCAGCTAAATGCCTCCTATTTTTCCCTGTTATCAGCCATTCCAGGTTGGTAAGAGGCTTGACTGTAAGGCCCCTTTCACACCTGCGGCACGGGGCTCCGGCAGGCTGTCCTGGTGGGTGAACAGCCCGCCGGATCCGTGCTGCCGCAGGTGCACGTGTGAGGCCGGAACTACGCTCCGGCCCCATTCACTGTAATGGGGGCGGGCCGCGGTTCAGGCCGCAGCACGGCAACCCCTGCCGAGAGGCGGCCGGAACAGCCTGCCGGAGCCCCGTGCCGCGGGTGTGAAAATGGCCTAATGGTCTTTGCTGTGATAACACACAGGAGGTCTAAAAAAATGTCCTCAGATGAATGCAGCTCCTTATGAACAATTGCCAACGTTCTCTCAATGGAATTATAAATAGAAAATTCAGAATAACTGATCTTCCAGTGAGAATTAATATTTAGCCTCTTCTTCAGTTCTGAGAACCTTCAAAAATGTGGATATTCACATGTCTTGATAATGGTGAAGTTGGCCAAATAAATTAGATGGCCATGTTTTGACATTTCCCCCCCCCCCTCCCCCCAACCCGCTCTTGTCAGACATGCAAAGAAGCATACTTACATACTTACCAGCTGAATCCCAGCAACTTTGCTCCCCCTCGTTTGGCTGCCTTGCTCGCATCTCCCACCATCAATATATGTCTTGACACCACTGCAGCCAATCGCTGGCTGCAGGAGTGAACTGCTCTTCTTGTGTCATATGACAAATTGATAAAGGGAGCCATTCACCGCTGTGACCAGTGATTGGCTGCAGTAGTGTCAAGGTGGATGTTGATAGCGGGGGACCCAAGTGAGGCAGCCGAGGTCGTGGAGCAAGTGAGTCAGGACTCAGAAGAGGGGAACATGTAAGTATGCTGCCCTTTGCAGGTGTTCCCAGAAGAGCAGGATTTCCAGAAAAAGAACCTCAAAAAAGGTACCCCATCCTTCAAGGTTGCCTGAACCCACCAACCATCTGACATGTCTCAGGGCTTCCCAACTCTCCTTCAACAGCAAATATTGGGGGGAGATGAGGACTGGTCATTTGTTATTCATTATACCCAATCCTTTTGTTCTTTGGAAGATAAGCCAGGAGGTTTCAGACATTCTTACTCAGAACACATGCATTTTTGCCCAAGTGAAGAAGAACAGATGTCTAATGATCATTCATCTGACCGCTGTCAATTTGTATGGACAACCTTAGCGGGTCTTTTTTCAAGGGGTTGTCTCACCTCAGACATTGCCCCCAATGTCTGATAGGTGCGCACTTGTCTTTAGAAAGAAGCTCACAAAGTGAAGGAGGGTGCGCTGCACATGCCCTACATTCATTCCTATGGGAGCACCGAAAATAGCCGAGCCAGCTCCGAATGGAATGGTGGCTGCGCTTGCTGCTCGGCTATTTTTGGCGCTCCCATAGGAATGAATGGAGGGCGGGCTACATTCTAAAGATAGTTGTGGGACCCACACCCATCAGACATTATGGGCTGTTTGATCTGAGGTGGTCAAACGCTCCCATTGATCATCAGTTCTGCAGTAGCTCCAGTGCTGGAATTACACAACTCCATTCAAGCTAGGACATCAATATCACATTGGTGGGGGTCCGAGTCTTGGCACCCCTGCTGATCAGCTGTTTCGGGAAGCTGCGGCTCTCACCGGAGCTCTGGTGAGAATAGCGGCCTCCCGGGCGCTTGCCAAACATTGATTTGAATGGGGCTGAGCTGAAGCTAGGACATGTGACGTCATTGTATCGTACATCGGTCACATGGCCTAGTTGCAGCTCAGCCCCATTCAAATCAATGTTTGGCAAGCACCCGGGAGGCTGCCATGCTCACCAGCGCTCCGGTGAGAGGAGGAAGCCAAAATGCTCACAGAGTGCCTGGCCTCTTCTAACAGCTGATCGGCGGGGGTGCTGAGAGTCAGACCCCCGCCGATCTGATATTGATGACCTATCCTGAGGATAGGTCATCAATGTTGATTCCTGGATAACTCCTTTAACTACTTCCTTGCCTTATATTTAGAAATGTGGAATACACAGTGCGTGAAATAAATGACATCATCCCTTTCAGAAATAACTAACCCTTGCAATGGGCCACTGGGGTACTGCACCTGCATGAAACATAACACATCATGCTCTTGGTCGAGAGTGTTTCTTTAAATATGGCAGCGAGTCCTAGAGAGCGTGTCCGTAAATGGTCTGCTGTACGCAGAAAGATGACAGTGTAGCAGTAATCCTTGGATTTTGTATCCCCTGATAACTCCGTCAGGACACATCACTTTCCACGATTCGTAGGCAAGACCTCAGAGTCTTAACCCTGGAGATCAACCTCAAACCCTCACTGCGCAAAGGCTGTAAAATGGCTGATTAAAATCGATCACCACAAGTTCCTTTATATTAACCAATGCAACAAGCAGTTATTAACCTTCCAGACAGCGGCGCAGCCTCACGCTGAGTAATCTCCCTACTCTCTGTATTATTACTGTAATGAGCATCCGTCCTAAGCTCGCTGTATTATTGCTCATTTAACTTTAATGTGTCTATTTTAGATGAAGTGGTTAAAAATCTCGGTTGTATTAAGAAGTGGAATGAATGAATTAAAGTTAATGAGCAGGCCATATATACAAACTCTAAAGCAGCGGGATCTTTTTTTCTTTCTTTTTTTTTTGGCTTGAATTTTTTTGTTAATACCGGGAACATTTCATTTGGAAGTGTCAGTTTTTGTTACTCATTGTGTTTAGCTAAATTACCTTATCTCCACTTGTTAATGTAAAAATACGGAGCAAGCTTCCCAGAAAGCCATCACATATTTCACTTGGAATAACCGTGGAGTATACTGTGAATGTATTATACAGGATATAAATTATATACATAAAATAATTTGTGAATGTGTGTGTATGTATGTATATGTGTATGTATGTGTATATATATATATATTACAAAAAAACCAGCAGCACTCAATTACTTGTATAGTGGGTGCAAAATCCTCTAGGCTGTTGGAACGTTGAGCCCATGTCATCTAATTCAAAAGTAAAATGAGGCAGCACTCTCAAGAAAAGGTGAAGAATATTTATTCTCCCAGATGCAACGTTTCGGCCTGCTCAATGAGGCCTTTGTCAAGCATGCTTGACAAAGGCCTCATTGAGCAGGCCGAAACATTGCATCTGGATTCTTCACCTTTTCTTGAGAGTGCTGCCTCATTTTACTTTTGAAATATATAACACACACACACTCTTGTATTTAAAAAAAAAACTCTGTTAAAGGGGTTTAGCCTAGCAGTGAGCTAATGGCCAGGTTTTAGCGCTGCCCTAGCCTGTAAAACGGGAACACTGCTAGGCAGGAGCCTCTGCCTAGCAGTGTGAAAAATATAAAAAAAACAGCCATTGCCCTGCACAATGCAAGGGAGGGCATCGGAGCATGAAATGCTCCAATGTTCATATCAGAGGGGCTGCCTGGGTGAAAATGGGGATATGTCCAGTTTCAGCTCTGAACCCGGACAACCCCCTTTTAAAAGCTGCAAAAAATTGAATACAGCACCATATGTTTAAAGGGCCGCTGTTGTCTTTTCTTACAGGTCTGTTTTTGTAAATGCAAGTTTTTCCCATAAAATAATTCAGCAGCATATTTTTTGAATTTTGCCTTGTCTGTTCCTTTATTATTTCTCCTGGAAATATTCAAATAATTCCCCTTGTTAATAGTTATTACATAGTTATGGGAGGTACTGTTTCTCTTTGAGGAAATTTAGCTGAAGGTATATGGTCTTACGGACAAGGATTCATGGGGGGGAAAGTATACAAAGTTTGCTTTCCTCCAGAAGGAACAAAACTGTCTCTAGTACCACCGAAAGCTGGCTACGCTGCAAGTCAATGTCTGACCTCAAAAAGGGCCTTGAACATGACTAAGGATGATATTTGCTGAATCAGACCTCCCATCTTTAAAAAGCTGTTTTGGGGTCCTTGCCCTCATTACTACTGAGCAGGGTTCTGGTTGGCCAGACCATCTTTGACACAGGTCTGACTAACGGTCCTTCTTGTTGAACAGATCCAGTCTGATAGATACCAATGATTACACAGTGTTATAGGTCAGTTTCACATGAACATGTGCACTCTTGGACTTTTTAGACAAGCAGTGGTCATTCCGGGAAATGGCTCTCACACAGCGCATGGTTCCTGGACCGAACACACTCATGTGTAGCCAAAGTGTTTAGGGACAGTCGCTTATTTTTTTTTTTTTCCCCTCAAAATCCATTTACTGGAACTCGACCAAACACTAATGACTTTTAGACCTACAAGATGCAATTTTCTAAAAGCCTCATTCAAAACAATATACAGTCAAAGGTCACCAGTTGTAAAAGGTAGAAAAATACCGCTATTGTTTGATCCACTGTTCTTTAGATGATTGTGCCAGTGATTTCAGGTCACGACCAAATATTATCTGGCGGATAAAAATAAAAAATTTAGCAAACAAGATCAGAATTTATCTGTGCTCAATGAATGACCTCCAAAGAAGTCAAAAGTGCCCATTTCCAGTGATATTTATCTTGCCTATCTATATTTATATCTTGCCTCGGACAGTTTTGGTGGACAACGTTTGAGCGATCAAACGGAGGACCACTCAACATTGAAACAATAATGACAATCAAGAAAGGTTGCCCTCTCAAAAACCAAAGGCAGTATACGTAAGATATATAATGATTTGGAAAAACTCTTCTCAACTAAATCTGGCATAGATAAGGGATGGTCTTCTTAAATAGGTGGTCTTTTGGAGACCTTTCCTGTATAGTAAAATAGGAGCAGTCTTTGATGAAATTAACTAGATATTTTTGAGTTTTTTGTGAACTTCTTTGTGAAGATCTATGTGCACCTTCCCATTTTGAATGATGCCACCTAAAAGGAATTTTTTTGTATGTTTTATTTTTTTTTATTTAATGCTATTTGAAGCTTTCTGAAATCTACACCGGACTCTGGCTGACACACGTACACCTAGCTTACAACCAACACACATAACCTAGGGTTGCATTTTGAAGGCTACTGCGATAGACACGTGGTTAATTCTGTACACAAACAAGCACGGCCTCGTGATTATTAGGTTTCCAACCGCTCCGAAACATTTTTTTCAGCAGAACTAGTTGTTACCTGTTAACACTCTGTTACCGCCTGATGTGTCCCACCTACTGATCTGACTGGTTTGTGAAATGTAGAAGTGTTTGATTGTGAAAAAGCAGAGATAAACTACATGCCTCTATGATCATTAAAATGCCCAAAAATAGCTCATGCAGCCAAATGTCAGCAGTACCGGTTCTTCCTGTTGGGTTATAAGCTATTAAATAATTCAAAAAATGTGAGGCTTTTATTAAAAAAAAAAAGTGTTGAGGAAAAGGGATGGATTTGCCCATTATAGCCTTTGAACTATTTTTGGTGGTCAACATTCAAATGATGTTGCCAAGCACTGACCAATTTTTAAATAACACATTAGGTGAATTGTGATACTTTACGCATATTTCAGATCTACATATCATGTGACATTGACTCTACAGCTTCTGTATGTCTTGTATAGGGTGACATCATAAGCCTTTGGTGAGCAAATGCCCCCAAAAAATCGGCGAAGATACACCAACATAACCTGTACTTGAATTGCAACCTCAACATGCATACTTTAACTCGGCAAAATGGCTTAATGTTCCCTCATTGCAGTGTGATCTATGATGATCTCCGTAATACATCACTGGAAACGGAGTGTAACATCTGTAAAGTAAAAAGCCAGATTTAACACGTTGCCAGGTGCACGGTGTAAATTGCTACTTTCTTTGTTCAGATTCCTCCGCCTTTCATTAATGTCTCTGAATAAATTGTACCGAAGCCTGGTGTGCGGTTTTATGTTCTGCAAGGTCATGTCTCGTTGGTAGTCATATACAGTGAAATCTCTCATTATTGTGTTGCGCTTTCCCCTTTCCAGAGGGGGTCAAACATGGGGGTCCGTGTACGGGACACGGTACGAATAAAGCTGTGGTCCGTTCTGCAGACGGTGGAACTGCAGAACATTAGCTAAATGCTTAGTGGTTGTCCTGTGTTAAAATCCATTTGTACTTTCTTATGTTTGTATGGGTTTTCTCTGTTGTTGTTTGTTTGTTTTTTTTTTTTTTTTATTTTGTCCCAACCTAAAAAAAAATGGTAGTAGAGTAATTGGCTTCCCTGGTGTGTGCCTCAGATGGGTGCAATGCGTTACATGAATAAAGCAACTCTGTAGTGTCCTGCGCTCCTCAAGTGTGTCTTTTGGACATTTTTTTTTTTCTGCTAGCTTCAGGCAATCCTCAGGATTAGTGGCAGGTGGTGCGTTCCTTGCTTTGAAGGGTCCATGTTCTTCTCAGAGTTGTGCCCACATTTGCAATACTTTCTGGTGAGCCTCATGAAGGCCGATCAACATGAATGACCATGAATGAATCCGTGCTTGTTATTGGCCTTGCGTCAGGCCATGTGAGGACCAGAAGAGATTTTTATACCAACATTTGAGTCCTAGCCGTGTTAATTTTTATGGCGCCCAGTCTTTGGGGGTTGAAAAAAAAAATGTAACCGAACTCTTGTCAAAACAAAAATTCTTCATTTTAAGCATAATTGCTCTTGTTTGGTTTTGTCATTCTGAATATTCAGATAAGATATTCATGTGTTATGGTGGGTTTACACGGGCAGAGGAGCAACTAATTATCAAGAAGGAAGTGCATGAATATAGCAACTCTGTGGTGTCCTGCTCTCCTCAGCTGCTTCTCTTGGGCATTTTTCGGCTAGCTTTGGGGAATCCTCTGGATTACCATCAGGCGGTACTGAAGTTGCCTTCATTCATTCCTTTGGACTCCATGGGCTTCTCAGAGTTGTGCCTGCATTTGCAACTCTTTCTGGTGAGCCTCATTACCTACCTGTTGTTCTAGGACTAGCGCATGCGCACTTCACCATGGAGCGCCGTATTTTTTTATTTTTCTCTCTCAGCAATTACAGGTGGGCAGATGACAAATTTCCAATATCTGGATAGTGTCCGTTCTTTTAGATGTTGCTCTTAGCTCTTCCACTATGTCCACCATTACCTCCAATGTGGCATTTTGTATTTTCTGGTATGCTCCTGCCCCTGGCTTTTGAAGAGGTTTGTGATCTGCATTGTGCTCTTTGATACTCTTTCTACTCTGCTTAAAAGGTGTTGTAATGATATAATTAAAGAGAATTGCTTAATCTGCTTTAATGAGACAAGATTAGATAATTGCAAAGTATGTGGTTGAACTGAGACATATTTCTTGACATCTGTTAATATTTTGCCTTGCCTGTTTTTTCTAATTGATGTAGTCATTCATGAGGCTTTTGCGTTGGGTTTATGCAGTTACTAAGGTGAAAATGAAGACGGGGAAGTGATGGAACAAGACTTGAGGTCTGCTGAGGGTTTATTTGCATTTTCCCTCTTAGAATCCATTATGCAAACAGGGTGATGCACGTGTTACAGGCAGTACAGTAGGAAATGGGGACCTCTGTTGTGGTTGCATACAAGCTCCGAAGAAGGAATTCAAAGTCTTTCTCATTTGTCAGCGGGATCAACCTAGTAGTTATACTAGGTGAACTGTCTGGTAGGCTTGATCCTTCTGATACCTGTCTTGTGAACACCTGTTGCCTAGTTTCCGAGGAAAAAAGAATTTTGAGGCACATTTATTAAGATTGATGTTTTAGGCGCCGGTCTTAAAAAAAAAAAAAAAAAAAAAAAAAAAAAGCCCCTGCGCTGGCGGTGGTTCTGCTGACGTTATGACGAGGTGCCGGCCTCTCCATAACTTTGGCGCATCCAGCACTAGTTCTAAATGTAAGACTGCTTCCAAGCTGTCTTAGATTTAGACCTTTTTCTACACATTAAAGAGGCATAAAAAATGGTAAATCCCCTTCCCCACCCACACAACGCCCACTTATTTAGACTTGGCATGAGTAGGATGAAGTCGAAGATTGTGGCCCCTTTTGTTCTTTATGTAAATGAAAGTGCATTGTAGTCGGTACTGGACACCTGAGATGCACTAAGGGACTAAGCCCCACCCCATGGTGCACTTCCACTTTCCAGTACTGGCCACACCCCTCCATGCTCTAAGGCCCTCATATGTTTAACGAACAAGTCTTTTTATTTATTTTTTTTCTCTCGAATGCCACAACCGTTATCATTTTAATGAGCACAATCAACCCTACCAAGTGACATGCCTAGTTTAATAGGGCAGGTGCTCTTTAAAGAAAAATGTTGTCTGGAATGTTCACCATTCAGAGGTTGTTTATTATGTGATATGAAGAGTGGAGGACTAGCCAAAGGGACTGGTGGAGCATGTCCTTCAGAAGTTACTCTTGGGATGGGAGAGGTTGTTCTTTCTTTGTTTTGGTATCTGTGGAGAGGTGAAGCTCTGACCATATTCCCTTCTCATAGAGAAGATTCCTCAGCTGTTCTGCCCTAGAGTCCTCACTCAGTAGTTTCAAAGGTCTTGGCAGCCACATTTAGTCTACATTAATCTTGGAGATTGAAGCATGTGAGCAGATTCATGCATGTGCACCATCGTGCATGATTAAATTTACATGGCAGCTTAGGTGTCACTCGGTGTCACATATATCTTCCTTTGTTGACCTAATTAGCTGGATCAGGTTGCCCAGTGTATAGGAGATGTCAGTCAGGGACTTGGAATTCTGAGGCCTATTATTTGTAGGATGCAATTCATGGTAATGGAGATGGGCAAGAGAGAGATGTGACTGGAGTACTCTATATTCCCTGAGTTAGTCGCACTCCCTCACCTATAAACCTATATATTTTTTTGAAGTTTTTGTGATACAAATTTATGTATGTAATGACTTTAATTTGCACATGCATGTTCTTTTAAGTTTTTTCGTAGACCGTGACATAGCAAAATCCAGACAGTAGAGCAGCCCAAGTGAATGTCGATGAATGTTGACTTTGGGTTTCTGATCTTTTCCGTTTATATGCTTTTTTTTGCTCCACCCCGTTTCCTAGACAAAACAGCCAGAGGATATTAACTTAATCAGGAAATGTTGTAAGTAAAACAATAAAATCCCTTTTCATAGAATGCGTCGAGGGGGAAGTCGAGGAGACCGTTCTGTTCTAAAGTAATGTTTTATTTTATTGTACTTTGTCTTGTGAACCTGGTGACCAGGGGTGGAGTAAGCACTGTGCATGGGAGTTTTTTTTTTTTTTTTTGTACTTTTACTGCTTTAGAGATTTACTATCCTGTTAGCATCCTATTTTTATTACTAAAGTCTTGACTCTTTTTGATTGACAGGCGATTGCATCCTGTTATCAGCCATTGTAGTATTTTTCTATGTTCCTACTGTAAGTGAAAAAAAATATTTACTTCTGTGTTCACAACCTTTCTTATTAGAACCAGTGGAAACCTTTACATTCATACATGTGGAGTCATTGATGGTTCTGATGTCAGCAGGAACCAGAATGTGACCCTGATCCCTGCACAGTAGCATGTGCATAATTGTGTGTGCACTGTGCCTGTGTGTGCATGTCTAAACAAATGGGTACTTTCTATTGTGCAGGCAGGAGGGACATCCGCAGGACCTTGCTGACACCATTGAACCACCAATGACATCCTGAAAATGGCCAGCTTACTTGCGCTAGGTAACAGAAGAGGCAGTTGATTTGCACTTTAAAGGTGTTATCCCATGAAGAACTCCACAAGAAGATAGGAGATAGATGTGGACTCCCTCTGATTTTTCCACCTCCCACACACCTCCTCTCAGCTGGAGACTTTGCCTCATATTTCAAACATAAAATTGACCAGAAAGCTTCAACCAAGAATCCATGTAACCTCTTTACACAACTACTCTGCTCTTCCCACATAACTCAATTTGCCACCATCACTGAAGAGTATTCCGCCATAATGTCCAGATCACAACTCGCCACCTGTGCCCTTGACCCAGTCTTATGCCAACTCATTGCTAACCTAACCACTGTAGAGCCGTAACTCACTTCTTCAACCTATCACTGTCCAATGGTGTCTTCTCTTCCTCTTTTAAACATTTCACTTCGCAACCATACTCAAGAAACCTTCCTTGGACCCATCCTCTTTATAATCTATATGGTCCCATCTTGCTACTCTCATTCTCATCAAAACTCCTTGAACAAGATGTCCATCACAAACTGTGATCCCACCTCTTATCCCACTCACTTTTTGATCCACTACAATATGGCTTCTGACCCAATCACTACACTGACGCCACCCTAACCAAACTCACCATTAGGGTCCATTCAGACGTCCATAGTTCAGGGTCTGCATCTGTTCCACAATTTTGTGGAACGGGTGCGAACCCATTCATTTCAATGGGGCCGCAAAAGAGGTGGACAGCACACCGTGTGCTGTCCACATCCGTAGTTCCGTTCTGTGGCCCCACCAAAAAATAGAGCTGATTGGGTAGGGATGCAGGCTGTCAAAGCCACACTGATCACATATTGATGGCCTATATCCTGAGGATAGGCCATCAGTCTTAAAATCTGGGTATATCCCTTTAATAAAAAATAAAAATGCAAAAAATACTTTTTTTTATTTAATATAGTAGTAGCTATACAAATCGATGTGATATATACTGTAGTAACCTACAATTACGCTCTTGGGTATATTCTAGATATTGTATTACAGTTCTCTGATTTGTGATGCACCTGCATTGGATACCAAGCTGTGATGTGTCCACCACAAAATGTCAGCTGTAAATATGCTTTTTTTTTATTTTCAATAAGAAAGTTCTTCCCGGGGCCATGAATTACCCACAAATGATTGAGGATGTGGAGATCTGAGCTGACTTGGGTCACAGTATATATATATTTGCTTTCTGTGCGGCGCTCAGCTATTTACAAAGCAACTCGTAACCTTCACAAAATGAAACGTACAGTATTTGATTATATAGTTCAGAGACGGTTTTTGTTTTTTGAAAAGGTCCTTCCTGGCAGGGACTTAAAATATTGCTGTCCGGAAGAAATGACATTTATAAATGCTGTCAGTTACATTTTCACATTTTCTGTTACTACTTTGTGGCTGGATGTTTTTGTTTTCTTTTTATTTGTTTTTGCTGTTTGTGATTTATTTTCAGTGATTTATAATTCAAATTACATATTGCAAATTTATTGTAGATTTTTTTTAAAAAAATTTTGTTTTACACCACCTCTGTCTATTCTGTGTGTGTATGAGTTTGGATTTTCTTTCTTTGGTGTCTTTGGGGAAAGTGTAGGAATCTAGCCTATCCTCAAGATCAGTGTTCCTCAACTCCAGCCCTCAGGGCCCACCTAATGGTCAGGTTTTCAGGATTTTTTTAGTATTCAGATATCATTAGTTTCAATGCATCAGGACTTACTACAGGTATTCATTCTGTAGGATGTTCTCAAATCATGACCTGTAGGCGGGCCCTGAGGACCAGAGTTGGAGAACACTGCTCAAGGTAGTTTAATGCTGCTTGTATAATTCCAGTGCATCAGAAATGGCCGCAGTTGTTCTCTCGATGGTATATTCTCAAAACATGACTTCTTAGTGGAATGTAAAGGGGTTCTCTGGGACATTCACAAAATTCTAGCTTGCAGACAACCTGTGAAAGGAAGATCATTTCACATCTACTTACCATGCTTTTGCCGATTCTGCAATCTGGATTGTGCTAACATGACCATCTAACTGGTGGTGGGCTCTTCCGCTTACATCTTGACATGTGATCGAGACATCAATGGAAGAGCCCTATGCCTATCAGGCCGGTTAAACACAACCGAGATTGCAGAATCGGTTGCATGACTGAATGTTATGTAGTTGTCTTCCTTCTACAGGCTATATCAAACCTAGAATTTTGTCAAAGTCCTTGCGGACCCCTTTGTGTTCTGAAGTGGAGTACTACTGTACTAGGGGCAAGACCTGTACCCATTGTGTTTCAAAATGGAGCAGAACTCACTTGTCTGGTATCACCTTGCTGTGTGCTATGGATACAGTGGGGTTTCATTTGTGAAATGAATAAAAAAATAATTTATTGTACTGAAATGTGGTTTTCTCCAAGTTTATTCAGTTTGTGGATTTTTTTTTCCCGTTGAGCACTTCTATTTCTAAGGCCTGATTTATATTCACGATGAAAGTAAAATAATATGTCCTTGAGAGATAAAAGATGTAAGTGTATCAGATGAGCTTACAAATATCAGTAGTGTCTCATAATTGAAGCTATATTGCATTGAAATATCTTTCTGGAGTTCAGGCACGCACAGGATCAAAGACCAGTTCTTAAGGTACTGGTTGGATCTCTACTCTCTCCCCAAGGACCCTTCTTCTTTTCTAAAACAGAATAACCTTTTCTTCTAGGAAAGTGCTAGGCTCTGTGCTCCTTGAAGGAGAATGTGAGTCATTAGAACTATTTATATGCGTCTTGAACTGGACTTGTTCTACTTCATGAGGTGTACATGCAGAGATTTTTTTTTAGAGAGGTGGACAGTTACCAGTTCTTCTCTGTTGGTGTTCATTGGAGTACAAAACCTCCTCTACTGGATGATAAGCAGGATGATCATTGGTCTAAACCTGTTCGGGTTTGACAGATCTTTACTGAATATATTGAGTCCTAAACTTAATGAGGTTAAAGAGAATTTGCTTCATTGAAGTGAGCTGCAATACCACACCACCTGTGAAGAGTTGGACAGCCCCTTAAGGTGATCATGAATGAATGTAGGTTGAATCAGTGGGACCAACCGCGATCAAATGTGTATGGGTTTGACTCATTGTAACTACTTGTCAAGAGATTTAACCCTCACACTGCTTACCTACAGCTAATGCAACAGTAATCTCTTCAAGAAGGCAGCATAAAGGTTCAATTCCCAAGTTGGTGCTGCAGTTAACAAAAGTAAATGATGAGGAGACATGAGAGCAGACAGATGAGGAGAAAGGTGAAGTCATTATGACTCATATGCACACTGCTAACAAGCAGAGAACTTTCCTGCCGCTCACACAGACCATTCCATGATCCATCCAAGTTGAGAAGAAACAGCATGGCACTTTCTTTAGGACACATCCCTTTATTGGCTCCACAGCAGGTACATATCATGGGTATATGATACACACAAACCGACCTACAGCCATTTAACGCTTTCTCAAGGCCTATTCCATGATCCACACACTACAAAGTAGTAAATCTCCTCAGTATAATAAAAAAAACTGTTACAGCTCATTCAGATAAGTGATGATAATCTAGTTTGTGCTCCAGCCTGTGAACATTTTTGTATGACCCACTCACAGATTATGTCCATGTTCTGTCTGTTTTTCTTGCAGACCCACTTAGGCTTGTTTCACACTGCCGGTAGGTTGTTCCGGCATAGAGTGCTGGGAATGAGCCAAACAAAAACCGCTGCGTGCAGTGGTTTGTCCGGCTGATTCTTGGAATTATAGCTGGATTGCTCCCGGGTATAGTTAATGGGGCTGGGCGGCATTCCGGTAGCGTCTGGCAATGGTGTATCTGGCAGGCTGCTCCTGGACAAAACAGCCTGCCGGTTAGACAGGAACGTAGCTAAAGGCTCATGGGCCCTGGCGCAAGAGTTGAGCTTGGGCCCCCCTTCCCTCAGTGCTTTGTGGCCAGGGGCAGGGGAGCACATTGCCTTGGTTCTGCCTGAGGCCAAATTCTTGACCTAACCCCTTCCCTCCAGCCAGAGGTGTAACCTGCCTAGTAAGCACTTTCTATAATACCGGTGTCTTTTTATTCGGCACAAGTGTCTTTGGGCCACCTCAGGCTCCTGGGTCCGGTAGCGACTGCTACCTCTGCACCCCCTATAGCTACGCCCCTGGGGTTAGGCAAACAGGAAACAAGCCACACCTCAGTAAATCCTGGATGATGTTCTTCAATCAGATCATCCACCATTGATGGCCGTGCCTTCAGAATTGTGCATTAGGTTATTATTTGACTTGCAGCTGTGTAAGGGTATATTTAGCTGGAATGTTTATAATCACACAGTCCAAATTCCATTAAAAAAGGCATTTTAAACCACATTCAGTTTTATTGGGTTTGCTGCGGTTTTGTGCTATGGATTTTTACCATGCATTTTTTCCAGGTTAAAAATGTAATTCTCTTTTATTGACTGCATGATGAATTACCACATCATAAACCACAGCAATATTGGTAAAATCAAGTGCGTTTTCAACAGCGTGTTTTTTTTTTTTTGTTAACCACATGGTCAAAATCATTTTATGTAGCTACTGTACACCCTCAACTCAATAGGCAGCTTTAGCCAAACTAATAGGGGGTGAGCACTAAACATGCCTACGGCAGAATTCTCTCTAAATACAGCCCTGGCGTTGGAGTATTATGGTGGAAACCACCTCCATGTTGGCACACCTCAACCTCGCCTGGTGCAGGATACCTGTTTTGGATACACCATGCATGGACATCTTGTAGACCTGTACCAACATTGCTGGTAGGGCAGAAGATCTCTGCAATGTTGGAGTATGCAGAGGCACCATATATCGGCATATGGAGTGCATGTGGCTCTGTAGTGGGAAGCTGTAAGAACTATGGCATGCTGCCGTATATATGGCTCTGCTATGCACATGTGGTTCAAGATTTTTTTTATTTTTGAAGCCAAAGACAAGTTAATAATGAACTAGTGCAGGGCTCAGCAACCTCCGACACTCTAGGGGTTGTGAAATGGAAAATTCCAGAATGCACACTTTCTCTGCTATTCTTGTAACTCAGAAGTGAGTAGAGCATGCTGGGAGTTGTAGTTTCACAACAACTGGAGGTTGCAGACCCCTGCACTCGTGTCTATTGCTGTATTTCCTTACGTTGACCTTGAACACCAGTTTAGATCCTTCTACGTCAGGGGTGGTCAACCTCCGGCACTCGAGCTGTTGTGAAACTACAACTCCCAGCATGCATACCTGCTCTGCTCTTCTCAGAACCCCCATAGAAATGATTGGAGCATGCTGGGAATTGTAGTTTCACAACAGCTGGAGTGCCGAAGGTTGCTGATCTGTGTTCTACGTGGTAATTTCACCTCTGTGTCTAAACTTTCTCGTAGAAGAATAACCTCCATCATTTCCATATGCTTTACACATTCACGCAGCCATATGTTTTAATTTTTTCCTTTGCACGCCATCATTGGCATGTGGTTTGTGCACCCATTTGTATTGCGGTGTGCCTTCCAGATTTAGGGTTTCTGTGTCACTAAACCATTTACCATTGCCTTCCAACTTCATTAACGCGATCTCCAGCTGAGTCGCTGAATTCTGTGGGGATCATATTCCTGGATGCTGAATGCTGGCAGGACCGTAACAAGTCTCACCTTGCCATGAATGCGTTGTGTCACTTCGTATTACTGTATGATTGGGATGTGTGTGTTTTTACCCATTGATGTACACAGATTGCTACTGACAGCTCCTAGGTTTGCAGATTTAGTTTATTCGGGTTTATGCATCTGGAATATTCGGTCTTAGATTATGTGACTGATATGCGATTCTGTAACTAATATTATAATCTATATACATGAGTCTGTGCTGCCTGTCAATGGCAAACTGTAACAATGTTTCATTCAGGAGGACTGGAGCAACATCTGTGAGTGTGTGTGCATCTCTGTAGCAGGCTGTCTGTCTCATTTTGCATCTTTTTGCCCCCCCTCTGTCTCTCTTTGCTCCCCGTCCTCTGTCTCTTTGCGTCCCCCTCTTCTGTCTCTTTGCGCCCCCCCTCCTCTGTCTCTTTGCGCCCCCCCTCCTCTCTCTCTTTGCGCCCCCCCTCCTCTCTCTCTTTGTGCCCCCCTCCTCTCTCTCTTTGCGCCCCCCCTCCTCTGTCTCTTTGCGCCCCCCCTCCTCTGTCTCTTTGCGTCCCCCCTCCTCTGTCTCTTTGCGTCCCCCCTCCTCTGTCTCTTTGCGTCCCCCCTCCTCTGTCTCTTTGCGCCCCCCTCCTCTGTCTCGTTGCGCCCCCCCTCCTCTGTCTCGTTGCGCCCCCCTCCTCTGTCTCTTTGCGCCCCCCTCCTCTGTCTCTTTGCGCCCCCCTCCTCTGTCTCTTTGCGCCCCCTCCTCTGTCTCTTTGCGCCCCCCCTCCTCTGTCTCTTTGCGTCCCCCCTCCTCTGTCTCTTTGCGCCCCCCTCCTCTGTCTCGTTGCGCCCCCCTCCTCTGTCTCTTTGCGCCCCCCCTCCTCTGTCTCTTTGCGCCCCCCCTCCTCTCTCTTTGCGCCTCCCCCTCCTCTGTCTCTTTGCGCCTCCCCCTCCTCTGTCTCTTTGCGCCTCCCCCTCCTCTGTCTCTTTGCGCCTCCCCCTCCTCTGTCTCTTTGCGCCTCCCCCTCCTCTGTCTCTTTGCGCCCCCCTCCTCTGTCTCTTTGCGTCCCCCCTCCTCTGTCTCTTTGCGTCCCCCTCCTCTGTCTCTTTGCGCCCCCCTCCTCTGTCTCGTTGCGCCCCCCCTCCTCTGTCTCTTTGCGCCCCCCCCTCCTCTGTCTCTTTGCGCCCCCCCTCCTCTCTCTCTTTGCGCCCCCCTCCTCTCTCTCTTTGCGCCCCCCTCCTCTCTCTCTTTGCGCCCCCCCTCCTCTGTCTCTTTGCGTCCCCCCTCCTCTGTCTCTTTGCGCCCCCCTCCTCTGTCTCGTTGCGCCCCCCCTCCTCTGTCTCGTTGCGCCCCCCCTCTCTGTCTCTTTGCGCCCCCCCTCCTCTGTCTCTTTGCGCCCCCCCTCCTCTGTCTCTTTGCGCCTCCCCCTCCTCTGTCTCTTTGCGCCTCCCCCTCCTCTGTCTCTTTGCGCCTCCCCCTCCTCTGTCTCTTTGCGCCTCCCCCCTCCTCTGTCTCTTTGCGCCTCCCCCTCCTCTGTCTCTTGCGCCTCCCCTCCTCTGTCTCTTTGCGCCTCCCCCTCCTCTGTCTCTTTGCGCCTCCCCCTCCTCTGTCTCTTTGCGCCCCCCCTCCTCTCTCTCTTTGCGCCCCCCTCCTCTCTCTTTGCGCCCCCCCTCCTCTGTCTCTTTGCGCCCCCCTCCTCTGTCTCTTTGCGCCCCCCCTCCTCTGTCTCTTTGCGCCCCCCCCTCCTCTGTCTCTTTGCGCCCCCCTCCTCTGTCTCGTTGCGCCCCCCCCTCCTCTGTCTCTTTGCGCCCCCCCTCCTCTGTCTCTTTGCGCCCCCCTCCTCTGTCTCTTTGCGCCCCCCCTCCTCTGTCTCTCTTTGCGCCCCCCTCCTCTCTCTCTTTGCGCCCCCCCTCCTCTGTCTCTTTGCGCCCCCCCTCCTCTGTCTCTTTGCGCCCCCCCTCCTCTGTCTCTTGCGCCCCCCCTCCTCTGTCTCTTTGCGCCCCCCTCTCTGTCTCTTTGCGCCCCCCCTCCTCTGTCTCTTTGCGCCCCCCCTCCTCTGTCTCTTTGCGCCCCCCCTCCCTCTGTTCTTTGCGCCTCCCTCCTTTCTCTTTGCGCCCTCCCCCTCCTCTGTCTCTTTTGCGGCCTCCCCTCCTCTGTCTCTTTGCGCCTCCCCCTCCTCTGTCTCTTTGCGCCTCCCCCTCCTCTGTCTCTTTGCGCCTCCCCCTCCTCTGTCTCTTTGCGCCTCCCCCTCCTCTGTCTCTTTGCGCCCCCCCTCCTCTGTCTCTCTTTGCGCCCCCCCCTCCTCTGTCTCTCTTTGCGCCCCCCCTCCTCTGTCTCTCTCTCTCTTTGCGCCTCCCCCTCCTCTGTCTCTCTTTGCGCCTCCCCCTCCTCTGTCTCTCTTTGCGCCTCCCCCTCCTCTGTCTCTCTTTGCGCCTCCCCCTCCTCTGTCTCTCTTGGCGCCTCCCCCTCCTCTGTCTCTCTTGGCGCCCCCTCCTCTGTCTCTCTTTGCACTCCCCCTGTCTTTTTTTTTTTTTTTTTGCGTTCCTCTGCTGCTTTTCTTCTCTCATTGTGTACCTCTCTTTTCCGTTGTCTGTCTCATATTGTCTCTCATTTTGTCTGTATCTTTTTGTGACACACTGTCTCATTGCTCCTCTCATTGTCTGTCTTAGTTTCTGTGCATGTCTCTTTTGTCTCTCTCTCACTGCCTCTCACATGGTCTGTCTCTGTCACATATAATCACAGTGGTGTAGCAGAGTGGAGTTGGTTTTAAGGTTTTCATGCAAGGTCAATACGCTGACTCGAGGGATATCACAAATCATAATCCATCTAGAAGGAATTAAACAGAAAATTCACCTCTGCTACATCTCGGATCGTGCTCGCCTATCAAGGTGTATATATAGAGTATACAGAAGTGAGTCCCTGCTGTGCTGCAGCGTCTCCTCAAGTACATTTCATTTTGATATTTCTGCAGCTTTATATTTATATATTTATTTACACAGTTTCATCTTTCCTGTGAAGCTTGGTATTATAGATGAGCAAAACATTGAGAATCTGGAGAGAATTGCTAAAATGCAAGTAGTAAATTCTTAATACAGGTGTAGCAGAGACGGATATATCACTTGGCACACTGATGGGTATTCCTGCAGATAAATTCTTGATGATATTGTGGGTTTTACATGGGACTGCAGCCTGTGACTTTAATTTTACATCATGATGAAATGCCATAATGTGAAATAACAAATTGAGCTCTGCTACCTCTGTACACCTTGACCTTGCAGAGTCAACTAGGGAGAAATCATGTGGATATCGGTTGGGCATCTGGTCCAAGGGCCAATAAGTGGATTGTTCTATTTCTAAAGGGTTTTTATTTTCTGTTTGTCGTGATGTTTGTTCATTATCTCCTGAGATTCTTCTCGTCACTAACTCCCCCCTGATTTGCGCATTGTGCTTGGTCCGCTCCTTCGTACGTGTTTTCATCTTGCCGTGCCATGTCTTCCGCATAGAATGTTCTCATCTCAAGTTGTCGCTTCTTATTCGTCTCTCCTTATATCTTGCAAAATGTAGCTTAGCTCCTGCCTGTTATTTGTCGGTGGCATTCAGCCACTTTAATGCTTTTATAATCCCTGAAGAGAACGGGGAGGAGGAGGGGGAGAAATAAATGAGCTTTTACTGTATCCTAATCACTGCTAGTACAAAAGGTGTATTGATTCCCAACCTTTGTGTGATTTAGGCACAACCAATGACTGGGAACAGCAGAGTTTGTAATAAAAGAATAGTAAATTATAAGCAACTGCCCAGACCTATAGCTTAAATCTTCACCCCTCTAATGCTCATTACTCAACTCTAGGCATTGTGGGTATTGGCTCTGAGACGGGTTATTTTCCAAAAATATTTCCCTTAATTCAATCTGTACATGGGAATAAGGATTTCTGGATGATTGAGCATCCATAAAAAAAAATTATTATATATTTTGTTTATATTTTATTTATTTATTTATTTTGTGGGCTGGAAATTTCAGGTCAAGTTTTGGCTGCATAAATTTTTTGAATGAGCTGACATCATTCTTAACCCACGTGGCGGATATACACTATTATAATACCGGAAAAGTGGATCCATGTGCCGTGGAATAAATCTGAAGTGGAAATTGACTTGCTGCAAATTTAAAATCGATTTACCTTGCAGATTTCCACTGCAGATTTGACCTTTTGCAATTTGTAGGGTTAGACCGGCTGCAAATCTACAGCAAAACATGTGACTAGTTTAGCGAATCAAACAAAGCGAATTCGATCCGAATTTCGGGATAAATTTGATTAGCCACAAAGCCATATTTCCTCATGCTTCGTGGTAGCAAATCAATTTAACCTGTAATAATGTAAAAAAAAAAAAAAAAAATCATACTTGCCTCCTCTATTTGTTCACGGCGGGTCAGCTGCCACCATCTTGATTGAAGATCTTGGACAAAATCCCGTGCGTGGGAATGTATGACGTCACCATGCCGGCAGGCGTGATGACGTCACTTCGGGCCGCGTGAGATTTTGCTCCAGATCTTCAAGCAAGATGGCAGCCAGCCCATTGCAAGCAAATGGAGTGGTAAGTATGATTTAATGTTTTTTTTTCTGTTTAATTTTACACTGTCATGCGCTTCATGACGAAGTAATTCGCCACAGAGTGAATTTTTATTTTTTTTATAAATTCGGCAAGCAGCCAAATCAAATTTTCCAAAACTTTGCTCATCTCTACATGCGACATATCCATTACGGACTTTGCTGCAGATATTTGGTGGTCTTGCACAGTTTAACAAAAAAAAGAAACTGCAGTTTTTGGAGTGCTCTTTTGAGCCCAAGTCTGGAAGTGGATCCAGCAGGAAGGAAACGTGAAGTCCTTTGCCCATTCCTTATTAATCCACACCTGCCTTTTGGATCAAAAAACTGCAGCAAAAATTGCAGTGATGTTTAACAAAAAACCCTTTATGGTATCAAACACAAATACCAAGTGAAATTTTTCATTGGAGTTTAATACTTTGGGCTATGCCTGACCTTCCAGGAGGGGGCATACAACCTTGTATCCCTTGGATGTTACACAGTCTTGCTTGTAATGTATCTAAACTAAGGACCCCCACTCCCTACATCCCATCCTGGACCAAAAGAACCACCATTCCCTACTTCTAGAACATTGCAGATCTTGATACGTATAAAAGAGGTAGTGCATTGACCTATTAAGGAACACACTGCCACCAGATGAAGCCTTTTTGAAATCGTGTTTTCATATGGGTAACAGAGTTTGACCCTGGTGGGGTTTCTTAGGATAAATGCCCTTAACTTGACCTTCACATGCAGCATCCACATCTTCTTGTTTTCCCCATTTCATGCAAAGGCACAGACCTACCTAGACAGCCCAAAGTCAGACTACTAGGTTGTCATCATTGGCCCCAATGTAGTGCATGAAAGTCTCACTGGTCCTCACCTTCACAAGACGTATGCATGGCTTCTACTTTGCTGTCTTCCATCCAAGGGCTCAGATAGTCAGAATGTATACCGGGTGGTTTACACGAGCCACAGTATAGGGCCTATAAATGTACCACCTCTCTTCTGGTTCATACATCTACTCTCATATATATTTGTGCCACCTTTTATGGTGTAGCTTGTAGGATGCGTATGATTTCCAAAAGTTTTCTTCGACACCTTTAGTAATTACTTTTTGCATGTGTTTACAGTGTACCGTGTTTAGTGGAGTCTATCGCTCTGGAAAGGTTAATCCAGTGTTGGGTATGCGGCATGACTGTCAGTCAGATAACATTAGTCATGCTGTCATTGTTGACTGACATATATTGAATACAGAGTCTTCGATGAGTTGCTTGTTTTGTACGAAATGTACTTGACATATTTGGCGGGGCCCCTGGTGCCGTGTCGGTTTACTAACCAGCTCTGACACCTCTGCACCTGCCGGAACATCCTTTTGCATTTGCCTGCAATCCTGTTTGCTACATAATCGCTCAGTTGCTTGGAGACTCTCTCATCAGCCTGTGTTCACCTGTTCTGTCCCCCCAGAGAGAGCATTATCAGCGTCTGTAATAAGAGCCGCTGCTGGGAGTAGCAGTTTTCTGCTGGAAGGAACAATGGCACCAAAAAAATGATCTGCATTGAAATTGCTAGCAGCAGCATTAGGCATACAAAAGGTACAAGGTGTAGTACATAACGGTGTCTTTTTAATGTGTCATATTACTTCGCTTGGAATTGCTTCGTTATACATTTTACTCTTTGCCTGCATTTTTTTTTTTTGGCCAGATATTTGTGCAGATCCTTGGTTTGGTCCATCAGGGTTCATGTGATGATCTTAGTGGTTCCTCGGCTTGATCGATGTGGGTTAAATTTAGAAACATTAATAAAAGCTGTATGTTGGTTAGTGCTCTTATTTGGTAGAGAAGGCCATAAAGACTAGAACTAAGTGACCTCTTAGCCGAAACTAGGCATACATTCTTTCATGCCTAGCATGGGAGGCTCATTGAGGATCCTTCAAAACATCAGCAAAACAGTTCATACGTTGCTTTAAACCGCAACTTTTAGAATGATCTAATACATGGATGCTTAACTTGCGGCCCTCCAGCTGTCGCAAAACTCCCAGCATGCCTGGACAGCCTTCAGCTATTAGGGCATTCTGGGAGTTGTAGTTTTGCCACAGGTTGAGCATCCCTAATCTAATGCATGAACACAGTGAAAGCTCCATATTCTTAGGGCTACATTAGCCCTAACATGGACCAAAATGATGTCCATTTGGCCTGTGTCTCTAGTTTACATCAGTATTGTCATGCAACATTCATGGACCAGAAACGTGGCATTGTATGGCAGTATCGCATTGTCATTGACTTCTGTGGGATGACAGTTTTGTCCGTATGGTGGCCCACAGAATCAGTGTGTACCTCCACAGACCCAAAGGCGCGCCAGTGTATTGTGCCTCAGTGAGGCAGTGCTTTTAGGGGAAAATGCTATGGTTTCCATAAGGACCTTTGTGGTACCACAGCATGATGCCTCTGCAGCCTAATATGAGCTCATAATAGAGAGCTGTTATGATCATACTCATGCGATCTTGAGGAAACTAATTGCCTTTGCAACAATGACATTTCCAAAAATTTGACTTGGTGCCATGAACTACGTAAGGCCCAGGACAGATGGTAACCTTTGCACAGACAATATCCAACCAAGTTTCTTGTCTGTGGGCATCTAACCATGAATGTCTAGTGCTACACAATACCGTAAAGTTGATGGGGGGGGGGGGGATGGAGAAGGTCTTGAAACCCGGTGAGGAATTAGCTGAAGATCTACTGTGTAGATATTTTATGTCTTTAGTAAATTGCAGCAAAAATTGAGTCTGCAAAGGGCTGTAAAGCATTGAATTGTATTTGATTAGTGTTCCCAAACGTTGCCAATGCAGACATATGGCAGCGATTGATATATTCTGACAATAACAGTTATCATTTGTTCAGTCTTTGTGGTTCAAACCAGGGCACATCTGTTGTAATTCATTGACCTTCAAGGTCTGTGAAAGCTGGAGTGAGTTCTTTCATTTAATTTCTCCTAAACACACTGCTCGCTGCCGTACGTTCCTCCGTGGTTCTCTACTTGGTCCAAATTTGATGAGCGTCCTCGAAGATATTGATCGCCAACGACTCATTAAGCTGGAATGGCGCTCCCTGCTTTTGTTTTCTAGTTTTAATTGATTAATGTTTTCTGTCGCTGATGCATACAAAGCCATATTTAATAAATCCCGGTGTTGTCATGAATGTAAATGAGCAGAGGTGAAATTCTGTATTGTCTTGATAAAAAAAATTCTTATTCGCCTACATATGACATAGTGGACGATGCCTATTTTTATTGACTTTCTTCTAATAAGAAGCTTTGTGTTGCCGGTCCATGAGAAATCGCTTTTATTTCCTTTCTGTATTGTACAGTCTTTATCCAAGGTTTGGGGCCAAGATCTGTAACTGTTAAGGCACCTTTAATGGTTGTCATCCGAACAACTTAGTCCTTCTAACTCCCCCATACACACACCAATCATGCATGTGTTTTTTAGTGACAAGAAAGGAGAAAGCTGCTGACAGGTGCCTCTGGCAGCTTATCTCATGCCAGTGAAAAAGGATCGGGCTTTGCCTCCACCTTCTTGTTCCACACTCAACATCATCTGTTGGGCGAAAGTTAGGATCCCCCATAAGCCCCCCATACATAATAGTTGATGGGTCGACAGACAGTCACCAACAACCTCTTGTAGAATTCTTGTAGACTGATCCATCTTCTAGGTGGGACCAGCCAACTATCTAAGGTATATTGGGGCCTCTCATCTCTCCCCTGACAGTAGATGTTGGTTGGTCCCACCAAAATCAGTGTTTCTGGTGAACATGAATCTAATGTGTGCGCCAAGCTTTGCAGAATTTTTTGTGTTGCCAAAAAACAGCCAATCACATAACTGGACACATGCCTGCTCACACTTTGAACAATAGTACACAATGAGACTTGGATTGCCATTTTATCAGTGCTCAACGAACAGTCGAACTGTTTTTTTTGCTTCTCAGAAGAGCGAGAAAATAAGTTGGCCATTGTATGGAGTGGCCCATAGCTTTCAGACAGGGAGCTGTTGAGTCCTATGTACTGTGTATTAGTTACATTACATGATTGATCCATTTTTCTCTATGCAGGTATTTGCTCTTTGCCTACAACAATCTAACAATTTAACTTCCATTGAGTTGAAAGAAGTGGCCCTGTGCAAGAAACGCTTTTTTAGGGTGTAGGAGTCCCTAACTCACCAGAGAAACCATTTTTAGGCCTTTAGGTCTTTAGGATTCACATCACTTAGATGTCATTTGAGATGCCCTCTCCTAAAAGACCCATTCCACTAATCAACAGACTGAAAGGTGGACTCCTAATAACTCTTAATAACTCTTTAATTCCCCATCTATAGACAAAACAGGGGCCAGCATGTATTCATTTTTAGAAATGAGCATTGTATGCCCACTTCAAACACTGCTATGGTGGAGATGCTGGGTTTTACTAGTGAGAAATAGTCTGATGAATCTGTGTGGTCTCCTTACTGTACCCTCACAACAAAGAAGGCTTTGACGCCTTAATCTCCAAGGTCAACCAAAGTGGCTTTAGTCCCCCACCCCCTTCTGATGTTAATGACTCTCCAGCAATTCCTCCTTTTTAATAAGTTTGTTCCTCTTCTCTGTGTGCTGGTCAGAACTCCTTTTTTTTTCCTGGCATTCACTGGCCTGTGGTCTCCTGTTCCCATGGGAAGGCAACCATGCGATGTCTAGAGATGCTCCGTGGCATTTAACCTCTTATTGATAACCTGCAATGATCTAATGGAACATTAAGATTTTATCATTTGCTGTAGCGAGAACAGCTGTGTGATTTAAGGGTTATTAGACAGCAGGGAGCTTTTTTCCGCTTGATGATATCTGTCTTGGGTGCATTACGGGATTGAGGTGTAGGCAGAGCTCTGTACTGTCCAAACGTTGCACAGCCTGGATTAGTTTGTACACGAAATGTATAATGCATGAATTGTATATAAACCCGAGCTGCTGTATTTTCTAGGCTAATATGAGCATTGACATTTTAAAAGCCAATATTGTGTTGCCTTATTGCTTTGTTTGTGTCTGCCCTATTCACTCGTGCCCTATTACGTACTGCATTAGACTCTTTGTAGAAGAAGGCTTTATTGAGGCCTGTTTTTCATTCTTAATGGCAACTACTTACAACCTTCTGACTCCACATGTGACCTAGCCTTGGCCTTAAAATGGGGCGCATTAAATTCACTAAAGACTATTCTTTTGCAGATTGAGATTTCTGGCTAGAAAAAAAAAGAGATTTCTTAAAGGGAGACACTGATTATGCAAAAAAAAAAAACAAGACAAAACTAAAAAACATAGATCTTGAGACACTGTTGAGTTTTAGCATCCATGATTTTGCACCCTGCAATACCAAGACATCTTCATTTCTACCATAGACTATGGCAGTCAAAGTTGGGTTCAGTAGAACTGAGGAAGGTCTAAAAGTTTAGGCTGTAGTATGGACACGTGGCAGGTGAAATTGGAGAAAATTACGTATTGTTACAGCGTTATCTAGCACAGAATGGTGGGAATATGTAAGTATTATGTCTGGCAGGATTGCATTGGTAGTGTAAGTCCACACGTGGCAGAAATGCAGATTCCACCTTACAAATCTTCATCCACTTTGCTGTATGGGTACTGCCAGACAAAGTTTTTTTGTAGGTTTTGAGGCAGATCTGCCTGCAGGTGTTTTTTTTTTTTTTTTTTTGTCAGAACTGGATTTGAAAGGAACCGGAAAAAGAAAGGATCCACTTCTTGTTCCCTGCAGGAAGAACTGCCTACAAAACTTTGTCCAAAAAGCTCAGTGTGACCTCTAAAATGGCGAGATTAGAAAAAGAAAAAAAAAAATCGACTTTTTGGAAAAACGTCAGTAACAGAATCCACATATAAGTTTATATGCGATGCAGATTTTAAATACACAGCATGTCAATTATTTATGCTGCAGATTTCCACTTCAGATTTACTCCTCTGCAAAGCAAAGGTTTGAAGTCTGTGGCAATCTGCAGAAAATCTGTGATTAATTCGAAGCAAAAACCACTTGGACGTAACTTTACTGTGTGACAGAATTTGAGTAGAGCAGAAATTGACCTGCGGCATGGATTGGGAAGTTTGCAGCTTGCTCAATTGTTTGTGCGTGTTTTCGGGGCAGATTTGGGTTGCAAAGAGTGAGATTTGGGACAAATCTGCAACAAAATTTGCAAGTAAGACATGCAAAAATGTTGCTTGATTTATGCACAAAAATCTGCATAAACTACACTGCTATGTGCATGTAGCCTTAAAGGGGGTGTCCGGGTTCAGAGCTGAACCCAGATATACCCTTAATTTCACCCAGGCAGCCTGCCTGACAAGAGCATCGGAGCATATCATGCTCCAATGCTCTCCTTTGCCCTGCGCTGAATCGTGCAGGGCAAAGGCATTTTGTGAAGTTCCGGTGACGAACCGGGCTCTGCCAGATGGAGGTTTCCACCCAGCAGTGAGCCCAGTGACATCACTGGCACTGACGGGCTGGGTTTTAGCGCCGCCTTAGCCTGTAAAATGGCTAGGGCAGCGCTAAAGCCGGCCCATCAGAGCCGGTGACATCACCGAACACACTGCTGGGCGGAAGCCTCTGACCGGCAGTGTGTTATTGTAAATAAAAGAGCCCTTGCCCTGCACGATCCTGTGCAGGGCAAGGGAGCGTATCGGAGCATGACATGGGCTGCCTGGGTGAAATTAGGGGAATGTCCGGATTCAGCTCTGAACCTGGACAACCCTTTTAAGCCGTGTTCATGCTTAAATCCGTGAAAAGGAGGTCAGTGATGCCTTCATAAAGATGTCCATGATAGATTCGTGTTGGGTCCGTGTGTCTGTCTTTTGCTGTCTGTGTGTCCTTCGTGTTTCACTGAGGCTACACAGCTGATAAATAATTTTCAAAGCATCTCTTCCTAATGATCCCTGAAACATGGATGGCATCTGTGGTTTTCATGGACCCAAGGACCATAATGGATCCATGAACGCAGACAACATAGAGCATGCATCTGTGCTAAAACCATAGACTGTGCTAAAACACTGATGTATGAAGACACACATTAAAATGAACGGGGACATGGGCTGTCCATTGAGAACACATAATGCATATGTCCGTGGAACACTGACGTGTGAATGAGGCTTTACCCTCACAAGATGTTTCGTTTTTTACTGTCTCAATTCACAGAGCACCTGTTATGAGTGTTGTACCATAGAAATGGAGGGCGTACGTGTTCCATTTTGAACTTTCACTAGCAGGCTTGTATTTCCACAAAACTAGCTTGATAAGAGGTGCCTATTGTGGCCTTTATCATAGTTTATTTAGTGATTGCGCAGTACAGTAGAGCAAACATGTAGAGCTCCAAAAATCACAATTACATCGATCAGTAAAATGGATGTTTTTATCGTATGTGACCTGTTTATAGAAGATTGGAGAAGCCGAGCTTTTGGGATCCAATTTTCTTCTAATAATGTTGTTCTGCCTCTTTAGGGCACAGGCTGTTTCTAGTCACCGCAAAGAATCAAGCTTGTACAGGCTACGTCAATGATGCCTGGCTGAATACATTTGTACTGTGCCATTCCAGGAAGGGGAGGTGGGATGGCAACGGGGTTGTCCAAGGGCACATGTCGAGTTCTAGTTTGGCCATAGAGACGGCCAGGGATTGTTTCCCAGATTCTTTTATACTTCACAATGTCGCTGTTAATTACATTTGCAATGAAGGCCTGATTTAAATCTACATATCCCATTGGTACATTTCTTGACCTTCAGTTCCTGGGAAAAGCTGAAGGAACCTGAATAGAGAAGCACAAAATGATTTTTAATGGAATAGAATTACCGAAGTTTCATTTATGTAGGAATATAGCAAGTGTCTGTTCAAAATGGTGGAGAATAACCCCATTATTTTTTTGAAAACCCTATTTCTTTTAAACATAACAAAACGGTCTCAGAAAACCTTTATAGCTGCATTCAAATCTTTCCTCAAAGCCTCTCTACTGACTCCAAAAAATCCAAAATATTGTGTACCTCCTTGGGTAATGTGAAAATATTAAATTAAATGGGTTATTCTGGGTCGAAACCTTCGTTTAAACCCCTTTGGACCTGTAGAAAGTCTAAAATTAGGTGGTCTTCTTCTACCAGTCCTATAGGTATCCACAACCATACTGATGGAACCTTACCTGACTGGGTCAACAAATGGACTGTAATGGTCAAAATTTAGTCCAGCTGAGGACCTCATAACATGGTTGTTAAAGGGTTGTTCTGGATTAGAAAAATATGGCCGACTTTTTCCAAAAACAGCAACTCACCTGTCCATGGGTTGTCTAGTATTGCAGATCAAGTCCATTGAAGTGAGTGGGGATGAGCTGCAATACCACAAACAACCTGTGGTCATTGGTATGGTGTTCTTTTTGGAAGGAAGCAGCCATGTTTTTTTCAGATCCTGACCAACTCCTTTAATTACAATGTGTTTTACATCAGTTGTCCCACATTGGGATTTTAGCCTCTGTTTCAGTACAGAAATTTTAGCTTTATGTAAATAATTGTTTTTGGTGTGGCACTTTTTAAAAAATTTTTTACCTCTGTCTCACATGAATTGTTTTTATCTCCGGCTTTTGAGTTTAGCATAGAAAATTCCCTAAGTGTAGGCAGCTTCTATCAATTGTAATTTCAACACGTACTACAAGGAAATGCAGGCGACCAACTGAGAATTACTGCAGACGGACTAAAATAAAGTGTAAAAAAACTAATAAATCTGTTCATTTCCCATCTGCCGGGTGGAATTTCTTTCAGAGCTATACACCTGCTACATAATGATATTTGACAATTTATAACTATTGTATGTAACTTAGTATTGCCCGTGGCTTTAAAGGAACTCTTTTGGGATGTGTCCATTAAGCTTAACTTTTCAAAGGCGTAACTTTTTGTGCCACAAATGCCAGACACAATCAGCAGGACTATTGTTGTTAGTTTTTCTTGTTGAACGTCTTAGTTCTTGCTCAAGTTTTTCATTAAAGGGGTTGTCTCACTTCAGACATCGGTGGCATATTGCTGGGATACGCCACCAATGTCAGATAAGTGTGGGTCCTACCTCTGGGACTCGCGCATATCTTTTAGAAGGGAGCCCCCAAAGTGAACGAGTGTGTGCACTCGCCCTCCATTTATTTCTATGGGAGTTCCGAAATAGACGATCGTGCAAGTGCCCCCCTTTCTCCCAATCAATTCTACAGGACTTCCATAAACAGCCGAGAGTGGTCCCTTGGCTATTTTTTGGAATTCCTAGACAGGTGAATGGAAATGCACTCTTCTTCACTTTGGGGGCTCCATTCTAGAGATGGGTGCTAGTCCCAGAGGTGGGATCTACCCTTATCTGACATTGGTGGCATAACCGAGCAATGCCAGCACCCATCATACCTGAGCTGCTGTCAGAAAGATTTAGGGATATGCTTCACAGCAGCTACATCAACCTGTAGACTAGACATATTCATTGACTTCAATGAGTGTTGAGAATGCTCTGTGACCTGTGCAGGGAGGTGTAGAAAATGAACTGTGCTCATCACCTATTGTAAATGGTGGCTCCCTTCCCTTATATATGATGTAGTCTGTCATTGTAATCCTGCCTGTGATGATAATGAGATGACTATTGAAATGTGATCTCTACAGGAAGTGTTGGGCTCAGTGGCCAGAAATTTTAGTTTTTAAATGTAAATAGTGACATAGAAAATTTTTAAATGTCAACAATTCATAAAAAGTTTAACCTAAAAACTTGAGGATCATTTTGTGATGATACATTTTGTTTTAGGACTGATTCATATGACCCTACAAGATCCAGGAAATATGGTCAATGGTCCGGCTCCCCTGACCAGAATTGACTGCATCATAGTGATTCATGATAGTGAGTTCCTATCTGATTGCGGGTCTGTTGCGTTGTACTCACATGATGATGGTGCCTGGGAGATGCGGCTGACAAACAGATTGTGTTTCCTATATAGATCACGATCACAAACCATCCAATAAGTTGATGGTCAGTGGCAAATTCTTAGGTGCTTGTCTTAAACAGTCCACAAATGAAAGCATAACTAGTACAGAGTGATAGAATGTACACGTGTTTTAGAAAAAAAGTGATCAGAGCAGACTTGTCTTGCACGGTTTATTTCCTAAGTGACTTTTTTGTGCCTCTTGTACCTTACCGAATGAGTTAATGGCATTACCACATTTGCCAAAGAATTACAAGCCAGACACAGTTAATTAAGGACTTTTTTCTTTCCTGGGCTATAAAGTAAAAGCCTGTAACAGACCTCCCAGTTCTTTGTGTGCCTAACAAGATCAGCAGCTTCATTCTTTTCCCCACTAACTGTGTTGAGCAAGTTGTTCCTGAGACCTGTTTCCATGGCATAGCTCCCAGTTGCAATGCAGGCGCATCTGTTAATCAGAACTCTGTTTAGCTTGCTTTTGATGCTTTGGGTGTTGTATAACTTCTATCCTGTTGGATTGTTTATATTGTGTTGGTTTTTTTTCCTCCAAATTTTTTTAAACTTAAAATTTTTATTCATTTATTTTTTTGGTTATCCACCAATTTATTAATATACCTTTTTATTGTAGATTTCAGACCGGATGCTTTTGCTTTACAGTCTGAATCTAGTAAAGTATCAAGCAGCTGTTTACATAGGTAAAGCCTCTCAGTTAAACAAATAGCAATTCTGTCGCCGTTCTCAGTCAATCTGCATAAATCCTTCCGGCAGATTTGTTGACACAGATTGACTGAGTCATATTGTGGCAAAGTTTAGTTTCCTCGGAAGTTACACCCACCATGTACGCATTGTATCTTAAAATCTAAAGCATGTTGTCAGTGGGCGTCTCATCAAACAATGTCATTTTAAGGTTTTTCTTTAATAGAGGAATAATGTCAAAGTCAAATGAGCTTCCGGTGACCTTATGGCTTGTTTCACATTTCTATTAGACATCTCCGTCAGGCTGTTCCGGCAGGGAGCAGTCTACTGGAGATGTCTGGATCCAGCACTGATGGATGCTACCTGATACCCGCCTGGCCCATTATCTATAATGGAGACCTGAAAAAATCCAGCCGCATCCCAGCAAACACGCTGGCAATTGGCTGGATGAAATCTGTCAAAACACAATTTTTTTTTCCCACATTTTTTCCTGTTAGACCCAAAATCCAATACAAAGTAGCAAGTATGTAAGAAGTGAAAAGAAAATGGTTTTCAAACTTTTTAATAAATAAAAATCGGAAAAGTGGGGCATGCATTTCTTTTCAGCCACCTGTACTGATACCCTAAATAAAATCCAGTGTGACCAATTCAGACTACCTTCAGAAGTCACCTAACTAGTAAATAGTCCACCTGTGTGTAATTTTTTTTCTCTGCATAACTGCAGCTGTTCGTAGAGAACATTAGTGATCAAGCAGAATTATGAAAACCAAGGAACACACCAGACAGGTCAAAGATAAAGTTGTGGAGAAGTGTAAAGCAGGGTTAGGTTATAAAAAAAAAAAAATATCTCAAGGTCTGAACATCTCACGGAGCACTGTTACTGGCAAACCTACCACTTAAACTGACAAACCAGCCAAGGAGAGCACTAATTGGAGAAGTGTCTGGGAAGCCCATGGTCACTCACACGAGCACTGTGTTCTCTTCAAACGGCTGATTGGTGGGGTAGCCTGGAGTTGGCTGATATTGAGGACCTGTTTTAAGGACAGGGCGTCAATATGAAAAAAGCAGAAAAGCTTTGTATAGATGCACCAGGACCTTAGGACCACCAGAGAAAAATGCTGAGGACCAACCTCCCACTGAGGGCTCCTGCATATCTTCCAAGTCCTTGAACAGCAGTGTATGGGGGCGATAATTGTAGTCTAGGATACCTCAGTATATATGGCGTCTGATAGAGCATGCCACCATCTTTTGTTTCTTTTCATACTGAAAACCCCTTTGTATGAATTTGAAGGTATATGGAGGTATAGTAGAGGCTGTGTTCAAAACGGAGCTTTAGGGCTACATTCACACGAACATGTTGTTTTGCGGATCTGTGATTTTGCCATGTTGTTTTTTTTTTTTTTTTTGAGGGGCTGTGGAACAGAAGTACGGATGCAGACCTCACACAGTGAAATGAATGGGTCCACACCCGTTCCGCAAAATCGTCATGTGAATGTAGCCTAATACAGTCATGTGTATAAACACATATTGGGGCATAGGTTTAATTTGGGCCAGACTCTGAGGCTAAAAGATTATTTCAATGTTTCTTGTCAGTATCTATGCAGTATGTATCATTTTAATCTAGATTGTTCAGTTTATTTATTAGGACTAGTGGAATATCTCTGCTCTGTGCGGCATATAGTTTCCATACTAACACACTGGCAGATTTTTCTGGCAAATGTACTCCATTTTGTTTCAGATTTAACACTTCTGACAACATAAGGGAAGTGCTAATTGCTTGCTTGGGGTGCAATTTAATATCGGTCTCTGCTGAGAAATCTTGTGCATAATGGTCTGTGTATTAATAATTTGTGATTTATAAAAAGCATATCCCCCTCCCTCCGAATTCTCACCCAATGCTCGACACATTTGCCATCTTCGACGCATTCCTTTTTCACAGGTTGCCCAAGTAGAGTGAAACATACAATCTTTCCATTCCCCTCCCCCCGAAAAAAAATAGAGAGGAAATTATTAGCAAAACAGCCCCTTACATAAGGAAGAGTAGACTTTCTATAGCTGAAATATTTAAGTAGTTGCAAAACTACAAAGGCTGTCAGGCGATGCTAAGAGTTGTAGTTGCACAGCGCCTATAGAGTCACAACTTGGTGATCACTGCAAGGTACTCTGAATATGGCAGAGCCATACTATGGAGATGTTGGCGCGGTGTATGGTGCTGTATTGCTTGAGATATTCTTCTACAGAAACAATAGAAAGGGGGTTTAGGGAGCACTTCCTGGGACTGCTAGTAATGGGAAAGGCTGAAGCAAATAGACCTGACTACTGGGCAACTTGATATGACTGGCAAGGGAACCTTACGGGGGCAAGCTGGTAGGGAACCTTGCGGGGGGCAAGCTGGTAGGGAACCTTGCGGGGGGCAAGCTGGTAGGGAACCTTGCGGGGGGCAAGCTGGTAGGGAACCTTGCGGGGGGCACGCTGGTAGGGAGCCTTGCGGGGGGCAAGCTGGTAGGGAGCCTTGCGGGGGGCAAGCTGGTAGAGAGCCTTGCGGGGGGCAAGCTGGTAGGGAGCCTTGCGGGGGGCAAGCTGGTAGGGAGCCTTGCGGGGGGCAAGCTGGTAGGGAACCTTGCGGGGGGCAAGCTGGTAGAGAACCTTGCGGGGGGCAAGCTGGTAGGGAACCTTGCTGCGGCGGCAAGTGGGGACTTCTCTGGGAGACTGAGTCTGGAGGGACCTACATAGACTTCTATAGGTGGTGTTTTACAGGCCTGTACAACAATAAAGTTTGAATTGTGTGTTTTTTCCCCTCCTTGTCAATTCTTTGCATCTCATCTGCTTCCCTCAAACCTTCCACCTTATAAACTATAAATTGTTTATGCTTCCAAGTTTATTGTGCCGGCAGTTTTCTGGTAGCATATGTGATAAAGCAGAATGTCTTTAACCATTAACGGTTTTAGGTTGTGCATTTTAGTGCTAACCGTAATGTTTTAAGAGTTTGCCATCCAGTCTTAAAGCAGCAGGATGCACGGCTGTTCTGGTTTACGGCCTCGAGTTGTGTTGGGCTGATCGAAGAGACCGTATATTTGAAGTGGGTTACTGGGTTTTAGTCCACTTGAAGACCTAGTGGATCGTAAACTAGGCAGATGTTTTTTTTAGGCTACAATATGGGAATATTAGTTGTGGTTGTCCATAAAAGAAAATAATTATGAAGATTTACTGTTCTTTATTTTATCGTTTAATTGCCTATTAAAAAAAAGGAACATTTAGCTGCTTATCGAATACGCACGCTGTACAAGTGTACCACATACACAAATGCGTATAAGCATGAAATTATTTTTCACATTTTTCTTAGTTTAATTTGCTATCCAAGAATTTAACAACTTTAAACTCTTCATTTATTTTTGCATTTTCATGTTTTTGTTTTCTAACCTTTTTATGTCCTTTAAATATAACTGTTACAATTCTTACCTGCTTGATCAGCTACTGAAAATCTTAGACCAATAATGCCTTAAAGGGGTTGTCCAGGATTTTCATATTTCAGCCTACCCTCAGGATAGGTCATCAATCTCCGATCAGCTGGGGTCGGACACTCTGTACCTTCACTAATCAGCTGTTTAGATGTAGCTCTGGTGCCAGAACTACGTACACGAGCTCCATCCATTGTGTTGAGAGGACAGAGCTGGTTACTGCAGCTGCCCTTCAGTGGGAGCAGCACTACAAAAACCAGCTTCATCCACTACACAATGGACCAGACTGTGTATTTCCAGAACTGGATATACATGGTAACAGCTAATTAGTGGGACTATGGGGTATCGGACCCCCGCCAATGTGAGATTGATTGCCTGTCCTGAGGGTAAGCCATCAATATCAAAATCATGGACAAATCCTTTAAAGGGATTATCCTGGAAATAATATTGATGGCCTATTTTCAGGATAGGTCATCAATATCAGATTGGTGGGGGTCTGACTACTGGGACCCCCGACGATCAGCTGTAAGGAGAGACCAGGCACTCTGTGAGCACCACAGCCTCTTCCTAGGCCATTCGGTCACATGGTCTATTTGCAGCTTAGTCCCATTGCGCTCACAAAACCTCCGGCTGTGCTCACCAAAGCTCTGGAGAGTGTGGCCGCTCCCAAGAACAGCTAATCAGTCGGGGTGCTGGGATTCGGACTCTTGCTAATGTCATAGTGATGACTAGGATAACCCGTTTAATGTGGTCACATATATTAGATGAATGTCAACCATTTCCAACAAAATTGGTTGATTTGGAAACTCCTTTAATGTTTTTGGAGGTGTCTCAACTCTCCCTTGACAGAAAATGTCATGGGAAAGAAGGGTTTGGCATACTGGATTTCAACATGCCCGATCCTTTGTTAAAGGGATTCTGTCACCACGATTTTGACTATTAAGTTATTTATAGCACTGGATTCAGCTGACTATAAGCATCTCCAAAACGTTATTGTTATAGGGCATAAATGAAGATCTGATGTTAAAAATACCTTTTTTATCAACTGTCAATCTCGAGCCCAAGGGGATGTGCCAGCGATGTTGGAGCCCGGCCACGGCGATTCAGTTGGAGCCCAGCACCGCCCACCTCATTAATATTCACTTCACTGCTTGAAGCAGTGAAGCTCCGGCACGGCTGTAATCCCGCGCAGGCGCAGTACATCCTGTGAAGCTGTAGCCCGCAGACCGCACAGCGCAGACCACTTAATGTACTGCGCCTGCGCGGGATTACAGCCGTGCCGGAGCTTCACTGCTTCAAGCAGTGAAGTGAATATTAATGAGGTGGGCGGTGCTGGGCTCCAACTGAATCGCCGTGGCCGGGCTCCAACATCGCTGGCACATCCCCTTGGGCTCGAGATTGACAGTTGATAAAAAAGGTATTTTTAACATCAGATCTTCATTTATGCCCTATAACAATAACGTTTTGGAGATGCTTATAGTCAGCTGAATCCAGTGCTATAAATAACTTAATAGTCAAAATCGTGGTGACAGAATCCCTTTAACACAGGAAGTAAGCCACCAACAGAGGTGTCTGGCAGTTGCTTATGCCCCTTTCTCCACTGACAACACATGCACTCATGTATATGGTGGGGAGGAATAGTTGTCAGCTGAAGAATCTATCTTTCTATCCGCCATTTATTGTTCTTCCCATTCAGTAGTTTGCCGGTTCTGTGTTAGATTCCTCAGCTTGGGTCTTTGTGGGGCCTTTGTAATGTTCAGTCATGTGTAGCTCTGTAACAACCACAATTTTCATCTGTAGATCATGTTCTAAAAATGTGCATAAACAAAAACCAGATGTGAACAGCGCACATTCTTGGGAGGAACTACCCCTGGGATCTCTAGTTTTATACGACATTCCATGATGGAATAGAATCTTTTTAAGTAATTTCTCGAGAACAGAGCTAAACTTTTTTTTTTTTTATTTAACCCTGTTAAGTCTCATCAGTGCTTGTTGAATTCTTAGGCCCCTTTCACACGGGTGCAATGCGTGATGTGAACGCATTGCACCCGCACTGAATCCTGACCCATTCATTTCAATGGGGCTTTTCACATGGGCGATTTTTTTTTTTTTCACGCCTGAGTTCGCCATTGCGTGCAAATCGCAGCATGTTCTATATTCTGCGTTTTGCACGCAGCCCTGGCCCCATTGAAGTGAATGGGACTGTGTGAAAATCGCATTGCATCCGCACACAAGTGCGGGTGCAATGCATTTTTAACGCATGGTTGCTTAGAGATGTTGTTTGTAAACATTGAGGTTTTTTTCACGCACGTGAAAAACGCATTAAAACGCTTTGCACCTGCGCGGAAAAAAACTGAACGAACGTACGCAATCGCAGTCAAAACTGACTGCGATTGTGTGCGAATTCGTGCGGATGCGTGCCGATTTTCCGGAACGCATCCAGACTGAATCCGTGACGCTCGTGTGAAAGAGGCCTTAAAGTTCCTATACACTCTTTTGGTGCATTTTTGGAAAATATTGAGTATCTATTTTTTTTTTCATTGTAGAAGTAAATTTCCTTACAATTTGTGGGGAAAAAGTCTTGTTTATAGATACAGTGACCAAACATATGAAGTTTTTTTTCTAGCCAGCCAACATATAAATATTTATAACTGATGCACTTTTGCCTATTTCTGGTCGATTATACCTCAAACGTACAAGAAAATTTGTGCACAAGATTTGGAAGGGCTGATAAAATTAGTCTTATAATTTCCAAGTTTCCATTGATTGATCAATTGTACCATATGTCTTACAAAAAAGAAAAAGGCAACATCAGAGATACATTTTGAGAGACTGATGGGGCTATCATAATATCTATGATAGAGGGTGGCCAAGTAATGACGGGGCTAGTTCCGTCATTTTGATTGCCCTCCTAAACTTACCGTAAACCTTAAAGGCAATCTTCACTAGTCCTCCAGGTACCATTCCTTGTAGGACTAGCTCAGCTGAATGCAATGATAGCTTTCACTTATCGATCTATTGCTTCATTCTGGAAAACAAAGAACTTCTCATATACTTTTGGGTAAAAGTAAAGTGTACTCAGGGCAAGTCCAAGACCCTGTGTGCTCCCTTGCTCCTCCTACTTCCTCTGCCAACCCTTTCTTCTCCTTATTGATTGGCAGGGCCAGGCTCCTGCATAGTCATCTCACCTGGACTTGTCAATGAAGGAGAATGGAGGTCTGGCAGAGGAGCAATGCACAGAAGTTCTTTCATTTCTCTGAGCTAGCCCTACAAGGCATTGTGCCTGGTTTATCAGTGACTTCCTTGGTGACAGGTTCCCTTTAACCAATATTGTAAGCAGAATAATTACATGTGGTAATAATTATCCCTATAGATTAAGACACCAACCATAGACTTGGAGACTATGGCTTTGATCACCAAATCAACTTGGGATCTGATTGTCAAAATTATCTAATATTACTAAATTGATCAAATGTTAAAAAAGTTCTGTAGATCAATTAGTTAACCAGTTTGATCAGAACCATAATTTGCCACCACTGTGTAACCTATCGAAGACTAAGCTGGCTGACAAAGTTTTACGTAATTGTGCCGATAAAGCTCATTACCCGTATTGATATTTTTGCCTTTTGTCTTGCAGCCTACACTGAGGGGAGCGTGGGAGCACTACATGAAAACAGACATGGAAGCTCCGTGCAGATACGAAGACGTAAGGCGGCCAGTGAACCCTACTGGTCCTATTCAGGTACATTGATTTGCTGCTTTGTCATGATGATGTAAAAATTGAGCATCCATTACTTTTTAAATGTGTTACTAGGAGACTAAATGTAAGTTTTTTTTGTGTTTGTCTTGATGGAGGTTGTAGTTTTCCATCAGCTGAAGAACCTATTTTTGGAGTCCACTGTGGTTGGTCTGTGAATGTGGGTTTTGTGAATTGAAGCTTCCAATCCATACATCCTCAAGGTTCACAGCCTGATATCCTCACTCTTTGGGACTGATGTTCAGCAGGCAATTTTTTAAAGGGATCTTCCGTTCTTGTAAAATGATGGAATAGTGCTAGGGTATGGCATTGCGTTATAATTGGTTGGAGTCAAACATCTGGTAGACCCACCGATCCTGAGACTTAATTCATTACAGCACTGATTTAGCGCTGCGCACTTGAAAGGAGCTGAACCGCAGTTCCCCTCCTGTGGAGAAAACGGTTGTAAAGTGTCTGAGGCCCCGTCGGTCTCTGTGATTGTTAGGGATCAGACCTCTTTGACCCCCATCAATCAAGGGTAACCTACCAATACACCATTGGGTTAAATTGGGTGGATCCTAGACTGTCCAGACGGAGACCTAAGGAAACTTTGAGGCAAGAAACTAAACGATACTGCAGAGTGATGTAGCTGGTTAGTCCAACACACAGCTCAGGCATCAGAGTTTCTTCTAATCCCAGTACTTTCTGGTTTCACAACCAACAATGTGAACTGCAGGTCAGTCCACTGTCCCGGAAAATCGTGATTCACGATTTTGCTAGGTTTCATTACTGACCTCGGATTTCTCCAGCTACTCATGTGAACAGCAGAGGCCTCCAAAGTCTGTGACCCATGTGTCAGCTGTAATGTTAGGTTTACTGTCTGCTCTGCAAAATTCCATGTGAAAGCTTCTCTCAGCTGGAGATTTTGGTTCTGTGTGTATGTGTAAGCTGAAATATCCCTTTTAGTGGGACCTAATAGATTAGGATTTTCAGACAGACGTAGAAGAAAGTAGAAACCTTAACATTGTCTTCCTGAAGATTCAATGTCAAATGTCATCATGAAATAGGCTCATATAACTTAACATTTCAGTTCTATGCTTGAATACAAAGTACCAGATGGTTAGACTTTCTGGAAAATTGGATGCCAGATTAAAGGAATTATATTGTATTGGGCTTGCTCTATGCTACATATAGCTTTTTTTTTTTCTTACCTATAGATTCTGTAAGCAAACTGTGTTAATCCCATGCATTTTCTTATTTAGCGTTGCCACTTTGTTGCTCCACGTAACTACCATTGTCGCACTGTTATTATCACAGTATGCTTCTATTTGCCATTCTAAGAGGAAAACCATACATGCAATTTGATAAGTTTCCAGTCGCAAAGTTTAATCATAATCTTAATCTTGAAATTAAAGCATGCCAGTGATTTTAATAAAGTCCTTCTCCTTGCATCTCAAGTGTACAGATTTTGGCTGCCTCAGAACGACTAAAACCAATGCTATTGATCTCCTGGTGATATTTTATCCTCTTGTGTGTTACAATGTGACATCATTTCCCAGAACGAACTGTAAAAGAAAAAAACAGACAATATTGGAATAGAACTGTCAGGATTAAGATGGGGAAAAACTGAAATTGTCTTTTTTTTTTTTTCTAAAATAACATGATTTAACTAGTATTACCTCCTTTAAAACTCCCATAGGGCACTATAGCCAATTGAGCTTAGAGCAGTGGAATTATATAAGGCTCTGTTCATATTGGCATCATGGTTCCATTCCCCATGATGGTCAAGATAGTGTAGTTTAATCCCTACAACATCCCAAAGAGTTCATTATTATTGGCATTTGTTGCAAGTTGGATCATATCATTCATGGATCCTGTTAAGATGTTATTCTTGAAGCTTTAGAAAATGTACTTTACTTGGGTCATGTGAGGCATCGTTTTCCTTTCTGGACTTCGCTGATTAGATACTAGTGGGTTCTCTGGTTCATGACACCATTGTTGCCATCACAAAGATGGTTCATAATCAAAACTAATGGTTCTCAACCAAAATCCATCTTCTATTACCTCCAACAAGTCACGTTTTAAGCAAAAGTGCATTGGGAATTGTCACATGTGGTCCTTCAATGAGAGATCCTCAAATCATGACCTGTTGGGGAAGGTTTGAGGACTGCAGTTCAGAAACGTGAAACCATCCAAAACAATTATAGAGAATCCTTCCAATGGTTCCTTTAATACTTGACAGAGAGGGGTTATTTGTTTAGAGGACAGTACGGATGTCATGGCTCCATGAAGGTGTTGAGTTCATGGACCAACGCATGTAGTTTGGTGTAATCCCCAATATCTGGAATAGCCAAGTCACAGGTGAAGATGAGAGAATGAGGGACAAAACTATACATTTTGTACACTGTAACTTTTGTCAAGTAGGATTATTTGGAGGCATAGTTGACCGTGAGAAGCCTGTGAAGATGCTGAGGTCTTGATCTAGTGTGACCAAGTCTAGCATGGGAAAACATGTCAATATCCTTACTATAACTTTGCAGGATTGATTCTCAAGAGCTTGCTAAACCTGTGATGAGCCAAATTTTTTTTAATAAAAAATATATAATGAACGGTTGTGGACTGTGATGACTGTGCTCATGAACCCTTCCGAACAAGTTCTTGATCACTCATGATAACCTTATAGCATGCACATTCTTTTCCGAGGGTCATGGAAAATTTCAGTAAGTTTTTGGCAAAGACCCAAGGCTATTAACTTTGCAAGTTGCGATTTTAAAGCCCAACTTTTGAACGGTTCCCCTGAGACTCTTCAAATATGGGGCTTATTAATTAAAGCACAAGAGCAATTGTCACGTCTTGGTGGTCATTAATAAGTGATAAATCTTTTGTTCCTAAGGGAGGAAACTTGAGAATCCTTGGCTTTCTGAATATTTGTTTGATATGAAACACATTTTTTTATGCAATTAAATCTTCTTGTCCCCCCTGAATTAAAAAGTTAAAAATATATTAACTTGGGAATTTTATGAAAATGTTTGTGCTTTAAAACTTTGGCTGTAGGCTCATTATAATAACAAGTACATTGAAAACTGATATAATCTTCCTGGTATCCAAAGTTCGGTAAGAAGTTTAAGCCCCCCCAGACCAGCCACAATTCGGCTCACCTGAACTCATTTCATGTTGGTGATCTAAGTCCCGGTCTGAATGATGCTGGGAGAATTGGACAAAGGCTGCTGGGCTGGAATTCACAGTGTCAGATGACCATGATGCAGTGAGTTCGGGTCAGCCAAGCGACTATCGGTTTGGAAAATAGTCACGTGGACTGTTTTACGTGGACACGTTACATGGACTATGTACAACTGAAACTCTCTTTAGTCAACTACAAACAAAGACTCAGTGTCTTAAAGGGGTTAAGTGTGATGATATTGATGACATCCTCAGGTCATCACTGGCGGCACCCCCGCCAGTCAGCTGTTTGAACGGGTCAATGCACTCAAGCCTGTGCTGTGTCCTCTTCACTGTTTAACTGCACACCGTGTAGCTCATAGTGGTTGTGCAGTGTAACTGCAGCTGCTCATCCCATTCACGTAAACAAGAGAGGAAGGTGTAATTACACGGCACAGTCTCTATGATCTAGAAGGTGGGCAGTTAAACCATGAAGAGGATGCAGTGCATGCATGAGCACCATCACACCCTTCAAGCAACTGATCAGTGGGGTCAGGGGCATAGCTATAGGGATAGCAGGGGAAGCGGCTGCTTTGGGGTGCAGCCTCAGAAAGGGCTCACCCAGGAGGAGGAGTAAAAGATTGTCGAGGGCCCACCCAACAATATTGTACAATGACATTATATACACAAACATTATATGCAGTGAAATGACATACAGTATTGACGTGTATGAAACAGACGGAGAGGCTGCTGAGCCTAGTCTGAGAGAGCGATCTTGACTAGTCACAGGAGTAGGGGGTGTAAAGAATTTGCTGGGGGAGGGGGGGGTGACATTCAAAAATTTGCTGTGGGGCCCAGTCATTTCTAGTTATGCCACTGAGTGGGGTGCTGAGAGTCGTAACTCTGCCGATCTGATAGTGATGAACTATCCTGAGGATAGGTCATCCATGTGATAACACTGCACAGCCCCTTTAAGCTGGCCATACACTTTAGATAGCTGCCAATCGAACACTGACCACTATTCCTGCACCCCCCCATCCCAATAAACATGCACGCACAGCAGAGTGTGCATGTGCTCTCAGTAGGAAGATGGCCTTTTTTTTAAAAAAAAATGTATTATTTTTGTAGAACAAAAGATCCGGTATGTGGAGATCCAGTAGCCTGATCTTTTGGAATCAGTGCCTTACATACAGCTTGGATGGACAGATGGTCCACAGAAATTGGTGGCTTTTGGGCATCATTTTTTAAATGTGTATGACAACCTACAGCCTCGTTATTTGGAATGATTGCTGCTTGGTGCCCCTTCTTTTCAGCCTACACACAGTAGAAAAGGAGGTTGATTACTTGGTAGTAACACATGACAACAGAGTTTGTTAGAGAACATTTAGACACATAAGTCTGCATAAGAGCTGCATACACAAAATTGCAGGAAATGTCTAATGCTAGTTTCATACTAGTGTTAAATTCTCCTGGCAGAGGAACAGGCTGTCGGAAGACATGGCATCCGGCATAGCCAAAAAAGGCTGGAGCACCTACTGGTCCCATTGACTATAATGGGACTCAATGGGGATCCGGCCTGTTTCCGCCACTAGTGCCGAATCCCGGCACTAATGCCGGAAACTGTGCGGATCCCTGCCGAGTCCCGTTATTGACAATGGGCTCTGGCGGGGTCAGGTAGTATCTAGCTATTCCGGATACAGTGTCTACTGGCAGGCTTTTCTTCTGCCAGAATAATTTACCGCAAGTGTGAAACTAGGCTATTACAAGACAAATTGCAATATTGCTTTATTTTTAGAAATGTTTAACTGTAAAAGTCTACATACCCTATGAAACAGTGATGATTTCTACACAGTCCACAAATATGAATATGTATATGAAATATAGGGCACCTTTTAAGAGCCGTAATTCCCTCATCCTTTTGACTGTAATTTTAACTGGATGTCCTATAATTTTTCACCTCCAGTTCTCCAGCGGTTTTGGTTGTCATTTAGCAGCGATGATAGAATTTACTACACCCCAACTTTTTGAATGTCCTCTTATGCTGTGGGTTCTTAATTCTGCCTTGGAAAAGCTGTCAGAGGCTCTCCGGGGAATCTACCGGGTCATGTTTTTATACATATATATTTTATTTTGCTGAATGTGCTTTAGACATCAGTGCGATGCCTTCAGACAGCACTGAATATATTTCTCTGCTCTTTAGGTAAAGGGCTGTCAGCAGATGCTGTTAGTATATCGGCTAGAAGGGCAGAAGACCATGAAAACAGTTTTATATTTTCATTACACCCTGATATATATCTGGTGAATAAAGCAAAGAGGTGACCTGCAGAAGAATCACATTTATGTAACATATTCCCCTATTATTTGTTATTGGGCCTTATCTTTCAAAGCTGTCTAACTGATAGACTGTCTTGGTCTCCCGTAGCAACCAACCAGACATCAGCTTTCATTTCTTAATCTGCTCTGGAAAAATGAAAGCTGATTGGTTGCTATGGCCTTACAAAACACGGATACCAACCGAGAACATGCAGATTTTTTTTTTTTACTCCATCACAAATGTCCTGTCAAATGTCCTATACTTGAAAGGGACATACGGATGCTGTCCGCAAAATGCGGAACAGATGCAGACAAAAACCACAGTCGTGTGCATGAGCCCTTAGATTGTTTTAATAAATGAGGCCTGTCTTTGCTGCCCATAGCAACCAATCACAGCGCAGATTTAATTTTTTAAGAGCATCATGAGAAATGAAAGCGGTGCTGTGATTGGTTGCTGTGGACAACAATGAATTTTTGTTTCATGAATCTCCCTCATTGGGAGGCAGTTTCTAAAGATTGGTGTTTTGTATACCATTCTTGATATAGTTTTGCTCTGGATTGAGTCATGGAGACCTCTTACTAAATTGTGTGCATCTCTATCTCCCCCATGTGCCAGAAAGTAAATTTTCTGAGCTTTAGAGGGAGTCTGTCACCAGCGACCTCCCTATCCAACTATTTATGTAGACACGTAGCTGTAGTTCACCTGATTGAAACGCTGTTTTTTTCTTGTTGCTCCTAGGCTCCGTTCCAGGGTCATGATACTTTTTCTTAATATGCAAATTAGGGCTTTGGTGCAATGAGGGCTTTGCCATTTCTCTTCTGGCACCCAAACTCCACTCATTTCTATGGCCTGCTGCCTGGCCCTTTCAATCAAAGTAACGGGGAGCGGGTCTGGCCACAAAAAGACCTCCAATTCTGCGTATTTCCAATATATCTCAAGGTGATTTGCAGAAATCCATGCCCATGCCTTAGAAACAACCTCCTTCTGATAATGGAAAATAATTTAATATGCAGAAATTTCTGCAATAAATCAGCCAAGTGTGACTATACCCTGTAGCCTGTACCCTATGCACTGACTTTATAGGTTTCAGCATACTTGCTTTCCTAGGCTGCATTAAGATGCAAGAAGCTGGAATTTGAGTCTCTGTGATAAAACATGCCTGGAGGCAGAACTCCACCTTAGCTGTAGAGGCCGTATATTCCTTCAGAGCCCCCGTGCCCATTGACTGTTAATTAGCCAAGTCCTTGCGTTGCTTTCTCCCAGCCATCCGAATCATTGCTATCTTGTCTTGTTGTGCATCAGCCAGCTGCTTTGTTTCCAAGCTTTCTTAGCCAGGGACCTTGGTACAAAGACTGCACTCACTGTGCGTGGGAACCAGAGGGGACTGGCCACCATTAACCTGACTCTGGTCTCTGCATCATATTATTTCTCTGTATTTGCTTACTGAGGGTCAGAAGTATTAAATGCCAATTGTATGCAATATAGTTCTAGCTGTTGACCAGTCAAGGTCTTCTATAAAAGATATCCATACACCAGATCCCTTGAGAGACTCTTGAAGCACCCAGTACCTCCAAATTTTCACCCAACCTGGCTTAGGTATCCAAATGACATGATGACTACCCATAATGGGACAATGCTTTCTAGAAACCAGTGAAAAACCTTCCTCATTATATTACAGTTCTGGGCTGGGTTATCAGACTTTCTTGATTATAAAATAACAGATTTAAAGAAGTTTATTAGTATTAAAATATACAAAACTGCAGAATTAGTGGTTGGGCAGCAGATCAGGTTTGTTTTTGTCCTGAACGGCCAAGTTAGACCTCTTGTCTGAACTTCCAGTGTGGTAACCTAACATAAATCTTGGGTAGGTTCTTCAAAAAGAACCCTGTATCGCTAGGTTAGTGTGTTGGTCTGAGCAAGACCTTGAGTCTCATCTCATCAGTGTATGGAACTTTTCTGTTTTATTATGCATTTGAACATAACGTCTTTAAGACTGGAGATCCGTCCATAAATTAGCAATCAAACCTTGCTCTAGACTTCTCGTTAACTTTTTGTACAAATCTCATTACATTAGGGGCTCCAGGCTTTTCGGTCTGTTTGGGACATAGATTCCAGAACTAATTGGCCTCATTGTACTTCTGTTCTTCAGACTAAGAAATTAGGCCAGTGCTTATTAATTTGCATTAATAGACCTTAGTGGGACTGAGCTGCAGTACCAGGGTATAGCCACTACTGAAAGTATGGCTCTTGATTTAAGCACTTTGGCCCCTTCAATCCGCTAAGTGGTGGGGTCCTGGAAGTCAAGCAGAATCCACAAGGTAAAATGTTAGGGCTGAATATCACTCTTGACCTCCTATATCTGTAATGGCTAACCTCCGGCACTCCAGCTGTGGTAAAACTACGACTCCAAAGATGTATACTTGCTTGGCTGTTCTCAGAACTCCATAGAAATGAATTGAGCATGCTGGGAGTCGTAGTTTCACTGCAGCTGGAGTGCCGGAGCTTAGCCATCATTGTCATATATAAAGAGACTCGCCCCAGACAGTTGCTTTAAAGGGAACCTGTCACCATGAGAATGCTATCCAGTCTACCAGCAGCAGGGTAAGTTGAGCAGGTTGATTTACATAATTTTGTGGAAGAATAGTATAACTTGTAACTTCATTTAAACTCTTCCTCTTTTTATGCTTAGGAGTCCTGTACTGCTCCCTGGACTCCTAAGCCCTGAAGAGCAGGTATTTCAGTTCTTAAAAGGGGTTTTCCCACAAAAAAATATTCTACAGTTTTAAAACCAGCTCCTCGATCCGAATACTTTTGTAATTGCGTGTAATTAGAAAGTTTGCATAGCCACTGAGTTATTCAATATAATGTATCTATATAGTGCCACCTGCTCTTTTCTTTTTCTTATTTCTTTGACCTTCTCACTGAGAAGGCCACACATGCTCCGTTTCATCCTACAACTGCCTACTGTGATAGGGAGAGCTGAGACACGCCTCCTGAGCTGTGATAGGGAGAGCTGAGACACGCCCCCTTAGCTGCGGCAGAAAAGACACTCCCCTTCAGCTGCCAGCTTGATATAAATCTGGCAGAGCAGTTAATGGGGAGATCTCTGGATCCATATGAGGTACAGGGCTGGTTCTAGCTTTATTAGAAAGAGAATGTCATGTACTATATGGTGTCTGATTTTCATTTTTTACATTATTCATGGAACAACCCCTTTAAGTTAAAAGTTCTACTGAACTCCCACAAAACTATATATCAATCTGCTCAGTTCCTCCTGCTCTATAATATGAAGCTGGGATATCTGAATGCATCTTTAACATGACATCTTCCCTTTAAAGAACATCTGTCAGCAGATTTGTACCTGTGACACTGGCTGACCTGTTACATGTGCGCTTGGCAGCTGAAGGCATCTGTTTTGAGAAAAATTAAGTTTTGATACATGCAAATGAGCCTCTAGGAGCAACGGGGGCGTTTGCAGTTACACCTGAATCCTCCACTTTCTCTGCATTTTGATTGACAGGACCAGGCATGATGACGTGTTCACTGCCTGGTCCTATCATCCTCCGTCTTCACACACTGTTGTCCAGTTTTCCAGGTTTTATTGCTGCAGTGTCACCACAGCGTCACGCTTCTTTATCGCCTCTGACTCATTGTTAGAGCATTTTTACTCCCAAAGATCAGAAGGTGAATTGTGATCCTTTCCCTTTAAGTCCAGGGCATTTATTGGAAAAGTCATTTTTGATGAGCATTAAAATACTCCTAATATCAATATCTTTTTGACGGTTATTGCTGCGTGATTTACGACTCCTTTGCATTCTTAATTAAATTTCTATGTCTTTAGCTGGTGTGTTAAGACCGAGAGCCAGGTCTATATGATATTTGTCAACGCTGCATTTTTCCGGCACCTTGGCATAATTCTGCCACATCCAGCATTTTTCAGCATTGGCGTTTTGCGTGCAAATTGTTTTACTCCTGAAGTGAATTAGTTCTGGATATTGAATCTCATTTGTAATTATACAAGAGGTGCTTAGGGTTTTTTTTGTTATGTATATTCACATCACTTTAATATTTGTTGCATTGTGTCGATGGGTGGTCTGTGAAATGAAGGGATAATTACTACGTTTGTTGTGTTTATAGTGTACTTATTAAAGGGTTGTTTGATGCTAAACTCTGTTTCGCTATTGTAGAAGAGATGCGACAATGCGAAGTTTGTGAGCACAGCTTCTCATATCACATCTGTGGATTTACGTGGGACTGCAGGCAAAGCTGCACTGTTATTTAAGGCAGATATAATGTATCACTACATTGTCACTTTGCTACATATCTAGTTGCGCTACATATATTTATAACGCAAGGTAAATTTAAAGGGGTTGTCTCATGTCGGACAATAAGGGTATATCACTAGGAAATGCCCCCATTGTCTTATAGGTGCAGGTCCAACCGCTGGGATCCGCACCTATATCGAGAACAGAGCCTCAAAAGTGTTGGAGGATGCACTGCACATGTGCAGCCGCCCTCCATTCATTTTCTATGAGACCGCCGAAAATAGCTGAGTCAGCGCTCCCATTCACTTCTATGGGGACAGCGCTTGGTGGTGGCCGGACCAGAATCCTCCAGCCACCACCTTGCGGGGCTCCATTCACGATATAGGTGCAGGTCCCAGTGGTGGGACCCACACCTATAAGACAATGGGGGCATAGCCTAGCAATGTGCCCCCATCGCCTGCAATAAGTCTTAGTCCACATGTTCTAGTTTTTTTTTTTAGAGATGTACAGCATAATACAAGTCTTTAGGATTCTCCAGTTGCCATGTATGTGCGGATTTGCTGTTGCAGATTGGATGTTTAGATCTGCAGCATGCCCATTATCATGCAGATCCTTATCAGATTTCTTTCCTAAAGGCCTCATGCATACGTGTCCATATTGCAGTCCGCATAACATGGATCCACAAAATACGGATACCTTCCATATGAATTCTGCTTTTTTTTCACACTCCCATCACTAGTAATGATTATTCTTGTCTGCAATACCAGTGCACAGTGTATCCATATGGCGCTGTGCTTAGTGAGGAGAGAGATGCTTGCGGAGCTACTTCAAGCATCGGTGCCTTATCAAACAGCTGATCGGCTCGGGTCCCGGTTGTCAGACCCTCACTGATTTAGATACTGATGACTTATCCAGAGGATAGGTCATCAGTAGAAAAGTTTTGGAAATCCCCTTTAATATGGAGCTGGACTGTAGGACCAGACAAGAGTGATGCCTTTCCTGGAAGAAAGCAGCCAGCATCTATGTTGGAGAAAATTGTAACGCAGCAAGGGCTCCATCATTTCGGGATGTTTCCTTGACCTGTGCCACCATACTTTTTTGCAAGAGGGCCATCTTTGTTTTAGACAAGGGCTTACAAGGTGGGTTGAGCCACCACATATGCACTTCGGTAGTGTTTTTTAGTTGGCTTTGGTTCTGCATTGATCGCTCATGTACACAATGGCCTAGAGGGCTCTGTCCTAACCGCTGCATCCCCATAATGCAATGCTCTTTATGCTTATGCCTCTAAGTTGATGTAGTCTTGACTCTAAACTAATGATTAATGACAGACTCTTGATGGGCAAACCAGCTGAATCAACCAGCTGCTCTGGAGATGGAGGCCATAAAATATGGAATTATTGGTTTTCCTACACTTCCTTTATCATCGCTCGTGATTTAACTTGACGGTGAAATCTGCATTATCGCCGTAGTTTTCCCCTTCACATCTGTATTATTTTAGTAGTGTGTCAAACCTTTACACTTTAAAATTCTGATAATTTTTAATCACATGCGTTTCAAAGACTAAAAATTAAGTCTTAAGAAAATGAGAATTTTACACATGGGCAGACAACGCTACCCAGAGGCCTACTTTTCATTTTCCATGAATATTAATTTTAATAACACATGCCAGATAGAGGATTGTTTTATACTAATGCATACAATTTGCAGTTTTGAACAGAGCTGCAATATGACAACTTGGAAGAAAATAATTTGTCTGTAAGGCAGACATTTATACATTGTTAATTGAAAGGAGCTCTCCATATAGAGTCTACATAGTAGACCGTAGGGCCCGTACACCTGGGAGAATGGGTTATTGCTTACAAGGGCAGATAGGTGATAATGTGCAAATGTCACCTTTTGCGCAGTGCTATATATTCAGGAAAAAACTTTTTGTGCTACTTTTCTGTGATCCCTCTCAAGCATGGCCGTCACATGCACAGGATGCATCACTTTTCCTTTGTGAAGCTGACAGAAATGGCTCTGACGGCTTGGGCATCTTGTGCGTGCCCAATCCTACAGTATGATTAGGAAGTTGCACTTGCTGCCATATCGTACCTTCCAATCTTCCAGGAATGGCTAAATGGGTCACAAAGTGGGTGGGGCTTTTCCAAATGTGCATAAAAGTGGACATATTCATGATTTTCTTTGTAGGCTGTCCCTGGGTGGATGGTGTGAGGTTTAAAGGGGTTTTACCATCACATACAATAGGGTCATATCGCTAGGATATGCCCCCATTGTCTTATACCTCTGGGACCCGCACCTACAACGAGAACGGAGCGGGGAAATGAATGGAGGACACACTGCGCATGCGCAGCCACCCTCCATTCATTTTATTGGGGCCGCCGAAAGTAGCCGAGCGGTGGCTCTCCTATTTCCATCTGCCCCATAGAAATGAATGGGAGCAGGGGCCACGTGTGCACGGTGCGCTCCCATTCAATTGTATGGGAGCAGCAGGGAGCAGCGCTTGGTGGTGGATGGACCCAGGGAAATCCGGGGTCCTTCAGCCACAGCTCTCCCTGCTCCGTTGTCCTAGCGATATGCCCCCATTGTATGTGATGCGAATAACCTTTTAAAGGGAGATTGTCACCAGGAAACTCAGTCAGGCTTTAGACACTCTGTGCACCCTTTGTCTAAGGGTACGGCCAGATCCACCTACGGCAGCAAATTGTGCGTTCATTGGCTACGGTGGGTGCATGTGGCTTGCACACATGTGGCCGGCAGCACCATCTAATTTAATTTCCATTACAGAAGATGGTATGATGGAATCCTATTCAGTTAAAGGGATTTCCCATCGTATGGAAGTATTGAAATATTTCTGATCTATCTGAAGAATAACTTACACCATTGCCCCAGCACCGATAAAGATCCCGGCTCCAGCTCAGGCTTCTTGGTATTTTGTTTGAGTGTTTCCCTGCAGAGACGTTTTTGTTGTGCTTCTATCATGCTGAGCATCTTCTAAAAAGCTCCAAGCTATAAAATAATAAAAGATGCTCATTTTTTATTCCACAGGTCAAGTCATTTTGCAGTAGGCTTCAATGGGAGTTGCTCACACGAATGCCTAGTGCTCCCCACTGTCCCTGCTGTGAATACAGTAGATGGAAGTTGGAAAAGAATCATAAAGTTAGATTTATTATTTGTTCAGCATTTGATTCCTGACAGAATACATGAATTGACACTGAAACATTTCAAAACCGGCTTTCAGCATGGGAATAGAACCACCGGATCACTCAGTGCCTCAGTCAACACGTCCAAAAACTGTATTTTTAATGGGATTGAGAAGCCAGTGTGGAGGTCAATTATTTTACAGCCGTCGTAACTCTAGATCTGTTCAGTAGCAGGCCATATATACTTAAAGTAAATATCTGTACAATATCTCTGTATGCCTCCATTTGAAATTCTCCCAGCATGATGGCACTATTCTTTTCTAGAACAGTTACTACAATTACACCATATGACAGGTATGGAACTATAGGCCATGTGCTGCTGTACTAGGTCTTTGCATACAGGTCAGTCAGTTCTTTAAAGTAGCACTATATTTTCAGTAAACTTTTGATACGTTATAGGAACATATCAAAGGTTTCGATCGGTGAGGGTCTCGGCGCTGGGTTGTCGACCAATCTCTAGAACGAGGGGAGAAAAGCACTCGCTTAGACTTCTTTCTCCTCACTGCGAGACAGACTCAATAGAAAGGCTATGGGCCCGTCTCACGCCTCACTCCTAAGCAAGCCCTTCTCTCCTCACATTCTAGAGATCGGAGGGTTCTCAGGGCTCAGCCCCCCACCGATCTAAACTTTTGATATGTCCCTATAATATATCAACAGTTTACTGAAAGTACAGTGACCCTTTAAACTTGAAGGTGGCCCAGTTCAATATTAAGTTTTTGGGAAGGTTGTCCACTTTCCTATCCATCAAAGCTTTGGTTACATGGGGTTTTTGCTTGGAAATGCAGAAATGTTCTTTTCCCTCCCTGCTGCTTCTGGTTCATGACTGTGAAGTGGTCTACTCATAGGCTGTGCAGGTATCTCCATAAGAAATATGTCTCTCGTCTATCCTAGGGTGCTCAGTAGAGGAACCCCACCAACTGCCTGGTTAGACAGAAATTCCCGCAGTCAAGATTTTGAAATCTGCAGCATGTCCATTTTTTTGTGTGGATTCCACCCTTTGCAATGCATTAGTGAGATTTGCATCAAGTCCACAACAATAACCTCAAGTAACAAATGTAATCAAAGTGGGTGGGGGTCCGAGCAGTTTGATCTCCGCTGATCTGTTAGTTGACTTAAAAATTTGGCACAACTCCTTTAAGTGGTCGGTGACCTGTGGAGGTGCAGACATATCCCATGGACAGGAGAAAATTAGGCGTGCCTTTTAAGTGTACCTCCACTATCATCAGTGAAAACTATTTGAGCAGTGGTTCCCTGCAGTGGTGATAACCTTCTCAATCCCAGTGTATAATTTGCACAACATTTAGACTATCGACTGTAGTGGCTGCTGACCGGTTGCTGACACACATACTGGCAGGGGAGGAATGGAACTTGGTGTCCCTGGGAAAAAAGTGGCCCATGTTGTAGATCCAAATTGTCAGAAGGAAGGACCAACATAAGTGGGCCGAGCCAGCAATACTGTAGTGCAACACAAAATACCTCCTCAGCAGAGCCAAATACCACAGTGCAACACAAAATACCTCCTCAACAGAGCCAAATGCCACAGTACAGCACAAAATACCTCCTCAGCAGAGCCAAATACCACAGTGCAGCACAAAATACCTCCTCAGCGGCGCCAAATACCACAGTGCAGCACAAAATACCTCCTCAGCGGCGCCAAATACCACAGTGCAACACAAAATACCTCCTCAACAGAGCCAAATACCACAGTGCAACACAAAATACCTCCTCAGCAGAGCCAAATACCACAGTGCAGCAATAAATACCTCCTTAGCAGAGCCAAATACCATAGTGCAGCACAAAATACCTCCTTAGCAGAGCCAAATACCACAGTGCAGCACACAATACCTCCTCAGCGGAGCTAAATACCACAGTGGAACACAAAATACCGCCACAGCAGACCCAAATACCACAGTGCAACACAAAATACCGCCCCAGCAGACCCAAATACCACAGTGCAACACAAAATACCTCCTCAGCGGAGCCAAATACCACAGTGCAGCACTAAATACCTCCTTAGCAGAGCTAAATACCACAGTGCAGCACACAGTACCTCCTCAGCGGAGCCAAATACCACAATGCAACACAAAATACCTCCTTAGCGGAGCCAAATACCACAGTGCAGCACAAAATACCTCCTCAGCGGAGCCAAATGCCACAATGCAACACAAAATACCTCATCAGTGGAGCCAAATACCTCGGTGCAGCACAAAATACCTCCTCAGCAGAGCCAAATACCACAAAATACTGCTCCCCCTGCTGCAGCTTTCACTGTCCTTAGGATGGCACTACCGTTGAATGCAGGAGGGGACTTTCTTCTACCAGCAAGGTGCATAAGTACCAGATACTCCTTGCATTAAGTATAGCTGAGAGCATCAGATCGTTATGTACTCGACCGGTGGCCACAAGGAGGGCTTGGGTGGCCTCCTAGACATCTGCCCATAGGGAAATTTCTCTGTAGGGTCAGTGGCCAGGCTGTCCTTGTCTATTGGGCAGTGGAAGGATATTTGAAAGTCCTCCAGCAGCCCTTCTGTCTCTGAGAACAGTTCTGTTAACATCTAGAATTATTGCTTGAGCTATTCTCTACTATTTTGTCAAAGCATCTATGCTGCAGTCTGCTCAGAATTTTACATCTGCATGCAAAGCATTCTCCAGTGATTTACCAGTATACCTACGATATTACTGGTGTAAAATAACACAGCTGAAATGTAAAGTCCCATCCATGTAACATCCTTTAACTAAGCTTCATCCACTAATGGGCCATTGCCAGTAATGTAACACTAGCGGAGAATACTAATGTCTTGTGGAGCGTAATAGCCTCAGCAGTGAATCACACGTCTCTGTGTAATCCAGGGGCAGAGCCCGGGCTCCTACAACCAGAGACGTGTGCTAACAATAGACCTCTGTGTTCTTGGAGGTAAAACCAGCGGCACAGATACAGGGATAAAGATCTATAACAAATTACTGCAGGAGGCGTAAAAAAGGATGAACACAAAATACGTGATCGGGGATGATCAGGAACTAAGATATGAATAACACAGGTCCTAGGTGAACGATATCTTGAAGATTTGGGTGCAGTGTTCAGTAAAATTTTATTGATCACACTTATTAGTGGAAGATTAAAAAGCAAATTGTGCTGGAATTCTGGTTCAAATTGCACAAAAAAGCCTCAGTGTCATTGATGTGCGCCAAAGGCATCATGAATTTTAAAATTGAAACACTTTCTACCTCCCAGTAGACTGTTTTGCAAAGTGGCTTGAAAAGAGGTTCATAAAATGTGCTGGTTTATTATTCCCATGCACCATTAATTTGGCATGAAATTTTGACATGTAATAATCCAGTCAAGAGGTGGCCTACGGCAGCATCCACATCTGCATTTTATCATTCTGGCAGTCTGTTCCAGCAGAGGAACAGAATACCCAAATTTCCATATCTGCCATAGCCGGACACCGCTGTGGAATGTGGGATCACTCTTCTCAATAATGGAGTTGAATGTCCAGCAAGAATTCTAACATTTTGCCTGAAACAAATTGCTGCAAGTTCCAGCAAAAAGTTGGCATTCATGCTGGAAACCCAACAGATCCCTTTATAGTGAATGGAAATCGAGCGGGACCTCATGTCATCCAGCTGTTTCGGATTTGCTAACTCCGGTAATTCTGCTGGAACACACTACTAGAATACCGTAATGCAGATGTGAATGTAGCCTAAAGGAGAGAAGAGTGTATAACATGCCTAGTAAGATGCTCCAAATTGAGTACGGTATATAGCATGCACCACTGTGATAAATTTGGGTGGTTTCTGCTGTCATGTCTAACGTTAGGACAATAATAATAAATCTACCCTATTATTTTTGTATAATACATAAAATATGCCACAACCACAAGGAACCTGACTTCTCAACCTTATAAATATGACCAAAGAACTTTTTATTGGCAACTTAAAGAATTGAGTTACTCCATTTCCGTATGTCATGATAGGACATACAGATGCCATAAAGGGAAGTGGGTCTCTTATTTATGAACCAGCAACTTTCATTCTGGTGGATTTGAGCTTTACATACAGTTTTACCTTCCGGCCGTTCAGCTGAGTTTCATCCGTGAAATACTTTTTCTTTGCACCTTCCTGGCAAATTTAGCGTGAACTTTTGAGATACTGGATTAGTGATCAGCTGATTGCTGTGGTGGCTTCCTGTTGCCTTCATAAGAGAACCCCTTTTGAAATGTAGATCCTCCATTTATAGACATAAATAGATAAGCAGCTTGATAAATACTTGGCTTCGCCCACCTTGTACTGTTGTAGAGCTGCCTTCAGAATTCAGCTGTTTGCTACTAGAATCTGTCAATGGAATGTTGACAGACACGCCCCTCGCAATTTAGTTGAGCTCTTGTAATGCAAGGCTCTGTGCTTTCTCTAATATGTTTTACATCAGATTGTACAGAGTAAATATTCCAGAATAAAAATTTACTAGTGGAAGCAATGCAATGTGCAGACACTAAACCAGCAGGGAATGCAGTGATATTTGAGCTCAGCAACCTGCAGATTAGTGAATGAAAGCTCTGTCTGAGAATGTACTTTAGAAAAAAATTAGTATATATTATCGGTTTGATTCTCTAGTAACTCCATATTCTTCTTGGGGAATACATTTTTACTTGCAGGATAAAGCTAACAAGCTGTCTACTGTCTAAAGTAAGCAAACTCAGATCACATCCTCACAATGACCTGCGGCTGTCGGACCACTTACCTCCATGAATTTGCATTGAAATGGACCTGCGTGTCTCCCATCTCCACAATTTGCAATTCAATTCTCTTACATCTTGCAGTCATCTGTCGATATGGACACCAGCCCCCTCCAATGACAAGTAGACGCCCGGTACTATATTGCATCTCTGTTTGAATTCATCTCCCTTTATGACTGTCTCCTTCGATAAATATATTCTGGTCGCTTTTCAGCAGCCTTCAGCTGAGACTACTAAATATTGCAAGGAGGAAAGGAGTACTGGAATACCATGTTTATTTAATAATCGAGCCACTTTATTATCCGGAAATATGGCTTTGTTACATTGAGGTCTGTTGGTAATGATAGGCATGTGAGGATTCGGCTCCTATGGAGGTTTGAAACGCGTTTGTCAGTCACAGGCTCGAAAATGAAATGCATGCACATGCTATGGTCTCTGCATACTGATGAGGCAATTTGATGTAATCATTCCTATACATTTTTTATCTGTTGTAAAGGAAAATTTACTTACGACAAAATGATGCATGTTCAGGTCACCATATGTACGGAGGAGGTTTGCCAACTTGAGAAAAATCTGTAGTCAAAGAAGAGGCGGATACGTGAATAATGATTTCTCTAGGTTCCCGGAGGAACTTCCTCTTTTTAAAATCCATTTGGACAGATGGATATATTCTTCAGCCGAGCACGAAGTCTAGTTTTTTATCTTAAAGGGTTTCTGTCACCAGTTTTTTCGGTATGAATCAGGCTGACATTAGAGATGTGCTAATGTCACCTGATTCCAAATATAGATCTGTTTTATTTACTGGTGCCCCCATTTTTATATAAAATGAACTTTTATTTTATGCTTATAAGGCCTCTAGGTGCAAGGGGCGTTACCCCTGCTCCTAGAGGCTCTGTTGATTGACAGGCCCAGGCAGAAAAGAAACGCTCCATTCACCATAGGTTGCAAGGACCTTCAATGATGTCATGACCATGTGATCAGTCACATGGTTAGGATCACACAAACAGCCTGTCTCCTCCTAAACCATGTGACTGATCACATGGTCATGACATCATTGAAGGTCCTTGCAAGCTATGGTGAATGGAGTGTTTCTTTTCTGCCTGGGCCTGTCAATCAACAGAGCCTCTAGGAGCAGGGGTAATGCCCCTTGCACCTAGAGGCCTTATTAGCATAAAATAAAAGTTCATTTTATATAAAAATGGGGGCACCAGTAAATAAAACAGATATATATTTGGAATCAGGTGACATTAGCACATCTATAATATTAGCCTGATTCATACCGAAAAAAACTGGTGACAGAAACCCTTTAAATTGACCCTTGTCTGATTTTTCTAGATGTGTGTTGTCAGTACTCTGGAATATTAGTCCACCTTTGCTGACGTTCTGACCATTGCTCATCAACATTTGGTGACAAACTTTCAGTAGGTGGTGGTAAAGTGGTTGTGTTACAAAGCAAGTCCCTTTCCATAGGCAATACTAGGGTATATGGATGTCATATTTGGGGGTCCCCTGCTCGAGAATCCCTCTATGAAGTAGCCAACAAAGCACAGATCAGGATCTTCCATCTGTGGTAGGGTTTTTGATGGTGCACCTTCAGTGGTCAGCTTGGCTAATCTTTGGACAAGCTTCATTTGCATCTTTTGGCTTGCCTTAGGCAAGAAACGGTGCTCTGTAGGAGCTAGTAGACAAAAAGTGATCCCATGTCTGATGGTACTGCAGATAAACTACTGTGTGGGCATAGTTGTCTACAGTCCCGGAAAAAGGATAGTGCAAATGGATGGGAAAAGGCTAGTGTAAATTTTCCTTGGTGGCACATGGGATTTCCTTGAGCGTTTCATGATAGTCATGAAGGTGGTGTTGGGTGGTCTTGGGGACTGGGATTTAGGGGTTGTCCAGAATTTTTAACGTTTTCAATTATTGTTGTACCTGTTGAAAAAAATACTCACCTGCTTTTCACTGCTACGTTCCGGGCCCTCTGGCTCCCTTTAGTGGTCTTCTGGCCCTTGTTCTGTAAACTTCCAGATGGATAGGGCCACTGCAGTCCATGACTTTGCTCAGTGGTGTTGTTTTTTTTAATAGGTACAACAGATTAAAACAGTCAAAAAGCTGGAGAACCCGTATCCCTGCATACTGAGCATATGCCTTAAAATTTCATATTACAAGTTTGAAGAGTTTGAAATGAAATCTGATGCATATGCAATTTTGATTTTGAAAGCTTAAAGTAGCCCCAATCTTTTGTGAAATATAACATTTTCAGTGTTGGTACATTACGGTCTTTTACCATGAGATCAGTGAATATTCTGTATTATAGCTAAACATTGATGGAAGTACTTTTCATGCTTGTTGCTTTAAAGCTTCTTCTACCTACAGATGCTGATGAAAGGGTCACATCTTAAAACGTTAAATATGGCGATGTAACGTTAGAAGTTCCCAGATGTTTTGGTAAAGCTCTTGAGACTATCACAAAAGCAGGCACCCTTACTAATCCCTGGGTAATACTCCGTATTAACTGCTTGTTTGTTGCTGATTCGTGGGCGAGTTGTGACAGCAATATGGATCTTTATATCTCATTATTTGATCTCTAAACTTGCCACAGCCAAATAAACACTTTATTTCCCACCCCTCGGGCTCTTATTGTTCTTTCACGCCACTTGATTCTCTTAAGATCATAGTTTTGATGGCTTCCTTGGTTATTATTTGCAATCCTTAAACTTGCAGAACACAAGAACGTCGTACTGTGCTATGTGACAGGTGGTGGTTACCAGACGTCACTCACAGTAATTGTCTGCTTGGAGGTGGATGAAAGATTTCTCACACTGCGATGGCAATTGATTACTCCTTATTTTTTTCTGCTTTGACGGTACTGTGCTTGCAGTACTAAGCAGAATTACACTTATGTAACAAGTGAAGAGATAATTGGCTAAGTTCGATGTTGGGTGCCTTGTCACTTCATGGGCTTTGTGTTGGCTTAGAATTATGGACACGTTGCCGCCTCAATCAGATTTAAAGGGGTTTTCGGGTTTTTTTTTTTTTAATAGAATAGGTTAAAAAAAATAATTACTCACCGTTTCATTGCTGTTATGATTCTGCTCCGATCTCTGCTGCTCTTCACTTCCTGTTACCAATTCAAAGCACAAGAAACAAGAAATGACTTCTCAGCCACTCGTTGACCACAGTGGTGACACGCTTCAGACAGGGTTCAGTCAGATGAGTAATACTTATTTTTGCCCATTCTGGATTCCCTTAAATCGATGGCTTATAAGCTGTAAGCTTATTTATATGGTAGAATTGCATGTGATCTCCTTTTGATTTGATAGTTTAGTATTTTCTGGAGGGATTCTTACAGATACCTGGAACCTCAGATGGCTCTTTGTTACATCACTTAGTGAATAGTTACAAGAAAGAAGCCATTTTATTAGGGTGTTTTGATTGCCCCCAGAAGTGCTCCACGTGTTTATGAACCTATTTGTTCAAGCAGCGCCCAATCCCATGTGAAACACTAAAGCACCATTCACACAATGGTTTTTGTCAGATTTAGAGCAAAGTCCACTCCAAAAATGTGGGGCGGCTGTGGGGAAGCTACTTCCCATGGTGTTCCATGGGAGGCCGTAGTTTAAGGCCAATGCCAAGAAAGGACATATCGGTGGAATACATGCCAAATTCAGTTGTCAAAAAAGACTTTATGATTGGCCCCTTAGCTGTGTTTTAGACCTGCAGAGGGTTGACCAGATTATAGCTAACAAGCATTCATGGGAACGGTTGTTAGCGATGATCTTCCTTTTTTAAATTGGCGCTGATTACCCGATGAACAAGTGAACTTGGCAGTGGGCCCTATTATCTCCTGGGCCCACGTGCAGCTGCGCAGGTATAGTATTCCCCCAAGTAGGACAGTGCTAATTGCACCACCTCTATCTTGTTAGACAACTTGAGTGAAGCAAAATGGCTTTACAAAATGAGGTGCCGCCAAAAAGACCAAGCCAGAAAGAGCCTTCATTTAGAATCAGAAGTTGTGCTGAAATCTTCAAATCCGTGGGTAAAATCCGAGGGTCAGCCTTGGATTTCTGCCGCATTTCCTGCTGTTAATATACATCTGATATTTTTGATGTGTATTTCTGCCATGTGATCATACCTTTAGTGGTTGGGCATTGACTCAGGCCCCATTCACACAACCGTATATTTGCGGGCCCGCATTACTGCGGACCTGCAAATATACGGGGGCTGCCCAGCGTGTGTTCCGCAGCGCTCTGAACACACGCCGTGCGGCCCCATAGAAAATGCCTATACTTGTCCGTGCGCACGGACAAGTATAGGACATGCTTCAAAAGAGCCGCGGCATGGAGCTAGCTCTGTGCCGCGGCTCCCGGCCCCATAGAAGTGAATAGGGCCGCATCTATGCCCGCAATTTTGCGGATAGATACAGCCCCATTCATACGGTCGTGTGAATGGGGCCTGTAACTATCTATAGATGGCACTGTGTAGAAAGTTGTGTTTTTTTGTTGTTTTTCTTTTTATTGGGCCAGTGCGACTTATTTGGAAGGAACATCCTTTTTCTAAAAAAAAAAACTCATACAGCCATCAGAGACTCTTCTTCAGGTTCAATATTTGTTCTAGAACAGATTATGGTTTTCTCTTCATTATGAAGACATTTTGTGTAGTATTTTAAACTATATGTCTTGACAAAATTCCAAAAGTTCAATCTAATGAACTCTTTGTAAGACTTGAAGTCCTCTGTTCCTATCGCCTCGATACTTTATAAATATGGCTTCATGCAGGAAATAGAGTATACAGTTAATAGTTTCCTTTTCTTCTATTACATGCAAGCAACCGGCGCCAAGATACATTTCCATCAATGTTCTCGGTGAATTTTTGATGTTCAGTCAGCCCTTATGACGGCTAATGAGCATGATATCTGTTAATCAATTATTTTAAGGAGATTGTAAAACATACCTTCCCCACTAATATCCTCGAGGATTATTTGTATCCTTTGTATACATAGTGTGCTCGTTGTGGTAAGAGATCCTGTCAAAAGATAGTTGGCGCTTTTCTTCCCCTGGGAAGCGATCCAAAAAAGACGCAGCCTATGTTGCAGATCTAATAGACAACTGATAAAACATCTCCTGCTTTCCTATCTGGCCCCTAGTGGAGTTTTTTACATTAGCTAAGAAAAAAAACTGTAACAATTTTCTTTTTTCTGTTTATTTTTATTTAAGTATGAATTTAATTAGTTATGATAGACCTCAAACTGGTTCAAGCTGTGCTTGTTGAAACATGTACGACAAGTCAGAATCGGACAATTCCCCAAAAAACAGATAGCTAATGCAGTCACACCGAGGCCATGCTACCTAAGGGGTGACTGCAACACAGGAGGACCAAATATTATAAATGGAATGTGGTTCATGGGGTGCCCAGACAAATTTTGCACAAGTCATGCATAGAAGACTACTACAAGTCCCTGTCTTGATTGTATTTTATATTTATATCATTGCCGGGCTGTTAAACATAAAGTGTCTCCTAAAGAGGTCCATCTGGCCCACAAAATCTAGAGTGTTTCATCCAGTAGATAGAAATCCAGAATCATACTAATAAAATTTGTTGACAGAACTGAGGTATAGGAGATGCCTGGTGAGTACTACATGTCCATCAGTAATGGTGAAACAGCTCCTTCCTCTCCCAGAATATTAAAAAAAATGTATCCACCTGTATTTTTTTTTTACCAGAGTTTTCTAGACACACTATATGTACTGTGCAGAGGTCATTGTGCAGGGAGGGGGAGTATATAAGCTGTAACCGTCATCTGTTGTGAACAGTGGATCCTATGTTTTTATCGTTCATTGTAATCCTGTCTGTGATTAGAATGAGATGATTGCTGAGAAGTGAACTCTACAGCACAAGAAGTATCAGGGTATTGTTAGGCTTAGTGGACAACTGCAGGATTTTATGATTTATTGGTGATGTAGATGGTGACCAGTGGCGTACATAGAGAAGTAAGGGCCCCATGGCAATGATCAAAAAAGGCCCCCCACACAGGACAGAAGGGTTTCTGCCTAAACCCTTTTCAATGACCCTTGGGCCATTTTTCCACTGCTTCATTTGCTAAAAGTTGTTCCTTTAGAGGGTAGAGTCATGACCAAGATTTCACCCCCAGTAGAAGAGGAGATAATCCCAACTAAGACTGGGCCCCCTCTTGTCCTGGGCACCATAGAAGTCGCATGGTCTGCCGCTATGGTAGTTACGCCCCTGATGGTGACAGTATAGAAGGAGAGCTGTGAGCTCATGAATATCAGGACTTCTGAATTCATGCACTACATTGATCTTGTCTAGCGAATTCTAGGTCTTCCTTATTACTGATTTTAAGAAAATGGCTGGGTCAGTACAAGTAAGTGATCCAGCATTTTGCTCCAGATCTCGGTTTCCAGTTTATGCTGTCTTCAGACATGGTAATGGATTACAGGTTCTGTTTAAGGCATATCCCCACTAGATATGAGGTCATAAATGCCTGATAAGTGGGGTTCCCAGTTTTGGGATCCTTACCCATTGGAAGTACAAGGGTTGTCTGGGGGTTTAACACAAACCAGCTGCTTGTTGCATTATTATCAATGGAAACATTAAGAGCCAAGACCTTCTTGCTCATCTCTTTCCATAACTCAGACTTGAATAAGCTGGTTGCAAGTGTGGCCATCTGTACATGGATCATAATGGTAAAAGTGCCCACTGATGGAGATTTATATTATAATATGTAGATGGTTTAGCATTTTTTTTTTAGTCTATTTCTGTTCTTAATTTATCCATTGTCGCTTGCCGTCAGTGCTTTTATGTTCTTCCCTCTCTCTTTCCTCTTGAAGTTCTTTAATATTATAATTTAGCCTTATTAGAAAATAACATGTTGAAAGGTAAAGTGTTCCCTTTTCTTGTATATATGTTACTTTGTCAAAAGCAAAATCCAGGGCATTCTTCTCAGGACTGAAGTATTTGTGTTTCAAGCAAAGCTAAATTGTTCCTTGGCTGTTTTCCAAATTGTAAAGTGTTGGAGCTTTGAAAACTTCCTGAAGTATCATAAAATGTGCCCATGGTGTTAGACACAAGTTTTCTTCTAGTAATATAAAATAGGTTTTTAACATTTATATGCTTTACAGCTATTTGCTATAATTTTTTATTTTTTAGCTTAAGTCTTGCGTGAATGATTTAATTTGCCATTGTAATATTTCGGCTAGCCTTATGAATTATGAAACCTATCCTGCAGCAACAATGGTTAGGTTTCTCCCCCTCTGCCCCCGGAACAATGATCTCATGAGCGGAGAGAATGGATTATACAATGATTAGCAGCAACATAAAATGTCTTTGGTAGCTAAAGATATGTGCATCTTTAATTGGTAACATGCCTATTCACCAGATTACCGCGGTGAAGTCGAGCTGTTCTTTAATGTTTCTTGTCAGATTAAATTGAGTCCTTGTTGGATGTAAATTATGAAGCACACAATAGACAAAGGATATTTGTAATAACATAAGTTTACACCAAATTACTACTGTATAGTTTCTAAATTCCACAAAGGCACACCATCCATTAGGCCCATGAAGAGGGGCCCACTCCTGGTTGGTTACATGCCCTTCCCTAATTGGTGGTGAGAACCTGTGTAGGACTACATGGGATGGAGAATCTTCATTATTAACAAGTACTGGGGTAGGGAAATGGCCTGAGAATCAAGAGCACTGTGGCAAAAATAAATCTTGAGTTGCAAAACCCAACACCAAGATGGGTGAGTCTATTTTGACTGTTGCTACGAAGCCTACTGTCTTCTTTGCTTGCCAGTGATGTTCCCCGAATATTGGTTTGAATTTACAACCGTGGTCATTTAAAGGGGTTCTCCAGGAATTAAGAAAATGAAAATACTTAAATATTACTTTATAATAAATATATTCCCAAATACCTTTTATCAGTTATAATGGCTCATTTTGTCTTAGGAGCAATCATTAGGAGAAATAAAATGGCCGCCACCCTGTTAGTACACATAAAACCTGTCCTAATCACACAGCAGGACAAGTTACTTCACAACACTGAGGTAAAGAGCCGCCTCATCCTCCTCTATGCTCTGCTTGTCAGGGGTTATTGGTCTGAATACAGGTGAATCTCTGTGGGAATGGAGATGATGAGGAGACTCCTAACGAGCAGCAGCACTTGTTTACAGTCTCCATTACCACATTATGTCCTCTCTGTACTTCATGTCTCTTCATGAACTAAATTCCCCAGAGATTCAGCTAAACTTCTTATAATCTGTATTCAGGATTATAATCTCTGAGAAGTAGAGAGGAGGATGAGGCAGCTCCTTACATCAATGTTGTGAAGTAACTTGTCCTTCTGTGTGATTAGGACAGGTTTTGTGTGAACTAATGGGACAGCGGCCATTTTATTTCTCCTAATCATTGCTCCCCAGACAAAACGAGCCATTATAAATAATGAAAGGTATTTGGGAATATATTTATAATAAAGTAATATTTATGTATTTTCATTTTCTTAATTCCCGGAGAACCCCTTTAAGTAATGATGGACAATGATCTTTGGTCATTCCACCTAGCAAGAATTGTATGCAGATCCTTCACTGCTCTTCTTCCTCCAATGATGTCCGTATTGGGTTTGTTACTTGGGTTTCTTTTGGCATGAGTTGGTTGATTAGACTGTAGCTACAAGGTAGACCAAAGGTGGCCATACACATTACATAAATGTTGCCTAAGCCTTTAGATTTCGGTGGGACTAGCTGTCCATCTAATGTGGCGGTGTCCTGACTTCCCTTGATAGGAAATGTTGATTTTCAACATGGCTGATTATTTTGTCCTTTAAGCTACCACAAGTGGCTGGCAGTGACCCATATGCCTCTACGTGTTGAGAATACATGCATGTTCATGTCACCACTGATTCCCACCATCATCTTAGGACTAAAGGTGGAGGTGGGGTGTTTTCATGTCTGTTGAAGCTTTGGACATTCTCCATTTGCCAATTTTGCAGTGCCCTACCTTCAGAACAATAATGGTAATTATACATAGTTATGATTGTATTGATGCAGTGTAAGTTATTTTTTTTTCCTTTTATGCTTTTGTACGCTTCTTTCTGTGGTTTCCAATCTTAGAGATCTGCAGTAAATCTGGCCAGTAGTGTCACGATTAGACATAAGCGTTTGACCTCTTCCACACTAGAGGAGACGGGCTTGCATCTTCGCTAATGAGAAGAGTTGACTCAAGATGAACAAATTGAATGTTTTCACCTTGAGCTGGTTGTCATATTCACCAGTGACCGTGCATTTCTTAGACGGCCCCTGTCAATCTTCATTAACTAAACATTTTGTACGCGAGGAGCACAGGTCCCCGTTACAGCACTGCGCTAATGAGGACGACGTCTTGAGTCATTTCAAGAGGTCACACATTGTCTCAGGAAGCGCAGCTTGCAAATTCTCTTGGCCAGGGGGGCAGACAAAGTTTACTGCACCGATGGTTACGCTCTCTTAATCCTGTAATAATATACTGAGCAAGATGAATGTCATCACCATGAAAATTTTAAAGAGATCTACACACTGAATAAAAGAACCGGAATGCAGTTGCTCGATTAGCTGTTCAAAAGACCCTGCAATCACAAAAATAACTTCTGGTCTCATATATTTTCACAAGCCAGGTCATTAACAATAGAGACAGGATGCCCGTTTCTTCAAGCATTGCCGCCAAGCTTTCCTAGAGTCTGGAGCAGTGACAACTTGCATGGAACTTCTACTCTATAGTTGATGGTGGCCGTTTGGGTTGTCACTTAGCTTTTCCTGAAATACTTATATTTATGAGATGTCAGAACTGAATTTTTATTGCAGTTCAGTCTCGTTTACTTGAATAGAGGTAAGGTGCAATACCAGGCATGGCCTTGGACAAGAGTGGTGCGATTTCTAGGGAGAAAAGCCAGATCCTTTGTTTCTAATTCTAGGCAATCTATGTTTTCGACAAACCAAGCGAATATGTTGTATGTTAAGATGTATGTTATATAAGAGTTGAGTGACATCCTATTTATCACATAGATAATTATCTGACATTATAATTCCAGTCTTTGCTTCAGTTTTTTGGGGTGAGTGCACTGATTTATTAAATATTGAGTTATTACAGACAGTGTCATAAATCATCTGTGAAATAACATCTTACAAAGCAATCTTATCAAATGTGAGCATATATCATGCGGCATGCTCTTTGCTCTGCCTGTTAAAGAACTGTTAAAGCACTCAAGGTATTGTGGCTTTAGGAGAGGCTGATGGGATTGTTTTATAGGGAGATGGTTCATACGATGGCTTTTTCTTCTCTTGTATAATGAAGTTAACTTGATCCAGTCTCTATATTCAGTTCTCCAACATTGCGTGTGTGCATTGACCAGTTAATCCTTCTTCATGATTCTGTATAGACCCAAACTCTCTTGTCCGATCCTGTAGAGTAGTGTTGTCAGGAATGGGTCTTATGGAAGACCTTCCCCTCTCATGGAGGTGACTTCTCCTCTCCTGTTTCTACTGGCCTGAAGTTAGATGAGCATAGGGTTCTACAGGTCTGATGCGGTACTTTAATGCCTATCCTGAGGATAGCTCATCAGTTTAAAACAACCGCAGAACCCCTTTAAGTCCACCAGTCTCAGATTCAATTCAGAGAACATGAGAAGGTTTCAAGGAAATGCAGTTTGACTCAGTGTGGTCAGTGTGAATTTGGATATCGGATTTGGCAGTGTACAAGATCTTGACACTGTTGGGATGCAGGTAATGAATATTCGATTTAAAGAGGTTGTCTTGACTCGAGCACGTTGAGTCCTCCTCTTCTTTATAGAAGCTCTGGCTAACAGATGGGGTTCCCAAGACCTTTAAATGCCCTAATACGGGGTATGCAAAATAAATGAGTCCTTTCATTAGGATCATAGATAATCATAACTATAAACTAAGCAAAGGCTGAAGTATATCTGTACCAGTATAGACCAATGTATAGCTCATGTTCTCTTAAGATCCACAAAAGCGACAACCTCTGTTCTCACACAGTATTTTATTTTGGGAACATCTGGTGAATTCTTGAGATTGTCTTTGCTGTTGTCTACACCTTGTATCAAACCGCTCTGAACCTTCGCTAACATCTCATTTTCAGATATTTTTTCACTCTCTGTAGTAGCAGTTTTAACACCTTGTCTGAAGCCTTCTGCATAGAATATCAATTCTGTATGCAGACACAACATAAACTGTTCTTCGCCTCTGTTTCCCAACAAACATTTATACCTTAAAAACGGCAAAATAGAGATAGAAGTTTTCCGGACATGAAGGTATTTCCATGTAGAAAGTAAATTCTTATACAGAATATAGTTTTATGAGATGCTGAAGGCAATTCACTGATAACGTCCAATTCACACGCTGAACACGTCAGCCTGCCTGGCCAGGTAGATTTGCCCCTGGTGCTTTGTAAAGATATTTTTAATGCAGGAAAGAAGGTTTTTAATGCCACTTGTCAAATTTTTGTTTCTGATACTAACAAAAATAATGCAAATCTGAAGGAGTAGAGGAGTCTTTGTTCATGCAGTGTCAATTATCTCAGAGGGACACACTATTCTACATTTAAAATGGTCACTAAAAATGATTCCTTGGGGATTCATTTTGATACTTAAACAAATAAAGATAGCTGAATAGTAAAACTTTCTCTGTTATGCTATGTTTAACTCTTTTTATTGCATGTTGCTTTATTTTTTTTTCCATTTCATAATTATGGTTGTACAATTGTGGCAAAACTGAATTTGCCTTGTAACTATTGAGCTGCTTCATAATTTCACCATGATACCTCCAAGTTAAAGTAGGTATTTGAAGTCCTATGTAAGACTACTAGAGTTGAGTGAACGTGCTCGCAACGAGCACTGTACTGCTCGGATACCCTGCGCTCGCATGGGTGCAGGCATCCGGATCCGTCGGGTGAGGAGGACGGATCCGGATGGCTGCGCCCATGCGAGCGGGGGATCCGAGCAGTACAGTGCTCGTTACGAGCACGTTCGCTCAACTCTAAAGACTACTCATCTTTCATGAAAAATTGACTAAGAAACTCTGCTCTTAAGATCTCATAAACCGATCCTTGTAGAATCTGAAAGTTTTTTTTCAAGGGACATAAGATCAAAATTGGCTGAACCTTTCAATTTTGGCACAAATGGACAACTTTTTTTAATGTGTATGGGAATCAACCTTCAACATTCTCGATCCTTTGTTCTCAGAAGAAATAAGCCACCAACACTAGTGTCTGGCAGCTGTCTTTCTTTCTCCTCCCCATTGAGAACACATGCACAGTTGGTCGAACAGTGCATGCATATTAATGGAGTTATTTAAAGGGATTAGTTAGTACAGTCATTTAAAGGGGTATTCTCATCTTAGACAATGGGGGCATATCGCTAGGATATGCCCCCATTGTCTTATAGGTGCGGGTCCCACCGCTGGGACCCACACCTATATCCAGATCGGAGCGGGGAGCGCTGCGCCTGGAGGACCCCGGTCCGGCCATCACCAGGCACAGCTCCCCGCTGAGCTCATAGAAATGGATGGGGGCCGGGCCGTGCATGTGCGGTGCGCTCCCATTCATTTCTATGGAGCCGACGGAAGTAGCCGAGCCAGCGCTCGGCTATTTTTGGCGGCCCCATAGAAATGAATGGCTCATTCAGTTCGGGGGCTCCGTTCTGGATATAGGTGCGGGTCCCAGTGGTGGGACCCGCACCTATAAGACAATGGGGGCATATCCTAGCGATATGCCCCCATTGTCTAAAATGAGAATAACCCTTTAAGGGAGTTTTCTGGGTGCTTAAAACTGATCACCTCTCCTTCAGGACAGGTCATCAATATCATATCAGCACCCCTGGTAACCAGCTTGAGGAAGCTGCAGCCTCCTCTCATCTTACTAAGCTCAGTGCCGTCCATTGGATAGAACATGACGTCACTGGCCTCGGAAGAGGCAGCTGAGATTACTGGAGCACTGTAGTCTGTTCACATAGCTGATCGTGGGGGGGTTCTGGGTATCAGACCCCTGCCAATCATATATTGAAGAGCTCTCCTTAGGAGAGTCAATCAAAATATTTAAAGGGGTATTTCCATCTTAGACAATGGGGGCATATCGCTAGGATATGCCCCCATTGTCTAATAGGTGCAAGTCCCACTGCAGGGACCCGCACCTTTATCGAGAACGGAGCGGGGAGTGCTGCGTTTGGAGGACCCTGGGTTTCCCGAGGTCCGGCCACCACCAGTTGCAGCTCCCCACTGCTCCCATACAAATGAATGGGAGTGCACTGCGCATGCGTGGCCACTGCTCCCATTCAGTATTATGGAGCCGACGGAAATAGCCGAGCCAACGCTCAGCTATTTTCGGCGCCCCCATAGAAATGAATGGAGGGCGGCTGCGCATGCGCAGTGCGCGCTCTGTTTATTTCCCCCCTATGTTCTCAATATAGGTGCGGGTCCCAGAGGTGAGAGCCACACCTATCAGACAATCCTAGCGATATGCCCCCATTTTCTGAGATGGGAATAACCCATTAAGGTGTTTAATCACCTAACGTTGGGTTAAGCTTTCCTCCCAATAATCTATGGGTCATAGGGACAAGTGGTTGAAAGTCATGATGCACATGGAGAAGTAGGATACATGACCTTACTATTATAAGTCATACCATTCAACACAAAAAGTATTCTATAGATTGGGTGGCAAATCATGACCTCATTATGTTCAGAAAGTTGTAGTTCCATGATCTAGAGCAGTGATGCCCAACTGGAAGCCCAGGGGCAGCATGTAGCATTGGTGTGTGTATTTGTTCCTTCCCATAGATCTGGCTTCATATGATGTATGGCTCTTTGGCTCTTTGACGGTGCCACATTTTCAGGCCACCACAATTTTTAGAAATGGAACCATTAAGATGCCACTTTCCTTCCTATCAGTAGCCTACTTACTGACCATTCCCATATCTCCAAGATCTTTCCACACCATATGCTACCTGCTTGAAGCCCTCAATGATCTTACTCTACAACATGGCTGCCTGTATGTGAGCCAATGGAATATAAATCGGCTTTGTCAATTGCACAATGATGTTGGTAATATCTCTAACAAAAAAGCTCACTTTTTTTTTCTTTATTGAGCTCAAAACCTTTAAAGTCTATAAATCCTTCTGACTCCCAAAGCTTCCTCCCATCCCAGTATATCAAGTAGGTAATTATAAGCTTGCAGGTTCTCTTCCTTTTAGCAGAAGTACATTTTCCAATTTGTTGCTTTGTTAATCTCACATAAATACATATACATAAAGCGGGCATCCATTTTTTAGTTGCCTTTTTACTCTCTAATAGATTTCATGTCAGAGGTGCACTTTGCAGCTTCATCCTGAGCTGATGAGTTTATTCTCTAAGTGCCCTGTGATGTATTACACTGCGCTCCCCTAAAAGCGATGAACGCGTGCACATGTTGCCTTGTAAAAGTCTGGCCAGGTCAAATTGATTTAGGTAATGCCTTTTGTGCTTCTCGGGCAAAGTGCTCTTTGTTTCCAGGGGACTGCTAATTACGGCAAAGAGCCTCTTGTGCGCAAGCCCCTTGTAAGGTTATGGCATACTATAGTTACACATTTTCTCATTTTTAGCAAATCTTTGCTCAGCATACTGTACCAGATAATGCATTTAATTAAGAAAGGGGAATATTGGCTTTCCAGTAAATTGTCCTATAGCCGTCCTTTCTCCAAATGGGAAAAAAAGTGCTGTGGGATATGTAATTCTTGCTCTAGTGTGAAAGGAATTAAATATAAAATTAAAGGGGTATACTGAGATTCTGATTCCTGAGGATGGGTCATCAGAATTTGGGAAAATCCCTTTAAGAATATAGTTCTTTGTTCCCATGGGGTTCATTGTAAAACAACGTAATTATTGTAAAGGAAATGTGTCATCAGAAAATGACCTTTTTGCATTTTAATATTAAACATTTTTTAACTATATTAAACAATTTTTTTTCTATATATAGTTAAAGAATCTTAAAATCATGCAGTTTTTCAAAAATCCTAATAGGTAGACACTTGCTATTCTGTAGAGATCACTTTTCAGCAGTCATCTCATTATCACAGGCAGGATTACAATGATGGGTAATGCCTATATACAGATAACACCAGATCTGCCATTCACAATTATTGTTAGTTTATCTACTCCCCTTCCCTGCACAATAATCTCTGGACAGATCATAGAGCATGCCTACTATAGTCTCCCATAGAAGTAATCTCCTGTCCATGTGGCTGATTTAAAGCTTCTCTACTGAGAACAGCAGCTCAGACACAATGGTTACCCCCATAATCATGTACGGAAAATAGAATTTAAAAATAAAAAAATAAAAACAGATTAGACAGAAGAAATATATTTCATTATCTGGTTTTATTTAATAAAATTTAATATAGGGGATATATTTTAAAATTTTTAATTAAATATTTTTAAAGGTAGTGTCCCGTCCTAAATTTAAAAAAAAAATAAAAATTTTTTATTACATTTGTTAAATTATGTATAGCGTTTCCCCTGTAATATGTATACATAGGTTTCCCTTCATCTAATTTCCAAAAAGGTCTTCATAAATCTATGCTATGATTTTCACCTAAGCCTCCATTATGTTTGTGGCTGTGAAATGTTATTTGCATTTCCCAGTGTAATCATCACTATAAATAAATGTGTTTGGTCTTTTCTTCACATTTTATTCTCTTCTGTTTCCTCTGTGGTTATATTTATGCATTCTCTTTCTGCTTTTTCTTTTTTTGCTTTTACGTTCATAGGTTTTGGCTCACAGTCGGCATATTATTAAGTAGACTAATGGGGCATCAAGCTAAGCCAACACTAACACAAGTAGAGGAAGTGTATTTTCCCTGGAATTAATTGTACTTTTTTTTTATTTTTTATTGTGAGGTTCATGCAGGATGTGAGGAAAAACCATTAGGCCAAGAAAAGAAAACATTGTACAAACCACATGCAGAGTGTTTTATGAAATTAATAGACTGATTGGTGGAGTGGAGGTTATTCTGAACGTTAAGTGACATTTTGTTACAAGCTGGTCATGTATGTTGTTTTTGTAATTTTTGTGCTTGACTGGTTTAATTTATTCTATGTTGAATAAAATTGGATAGATTGGTTAAAATTCCAGGTCTCTCTGAGAGAGAAAGAAAACACCTTGATCAATGGATGTTAATTAAGTTCTCATTTATGTCAAACACAGAGTGAAAGGCCTTCAAATGTACTGCTTAGTAATTGAAGTTGTGTGGGATGACGGTTAAGTTGTTTTTCATGAGGTTTTGCTATTTGTATGTTTTATTTTTGCAGTCTTGGATGTTCTCTCAGTTTAAGAAATCAATAAATATCTTTTAGAAGAAACTTTTTTTATTTTAAAAATTGGCTTTTTTCAATTGTACATGTATTACAAAGTCACCACCAGTATTCTAGCACTGTAATTTGTTTCACCCTCTGTTGCATTGCCTCTGTACATTTTGAACCTTTTCATTATGGGAACCTGGTGACGTGACCTCACGTCTGACCAGCAGCCCAGAGCTTGCTCCAATGTGTAAACAGGATCGGGTTGATTGACTTCCTGTGAACTACAGGATGACATCATCATCTATCAGATCTGTACTGGTACTCAATGTTCTTCAGTATATCCCTGTATTCTGTTGAAGATATAATATTTCTCTAATCTAAAGATTAGGAGTGCCGATATATGGAAGGTAAGTGTATACAGTGATTAGATGCAGTTATATAAACCTCCTGATTCTACTGTCTGCCTTTACCATCTGTGTGTGCTGGCTCCCTTTACACAAAGCACTGTGGTGAGACTCCGCTCCCCTCTATCTCTGTAATTCCATTCATTATGAAAACCATATCTGAGGGCGAGAAGAAACCAATATGGCAGACAACCCATAAATTGCACATCAAATAAAACCGCTATACCCAAGACATACATAAGAGCATCGATCTTATCCGTTAATAATGGCCTATAATGAGACCTAAGGCTATGTTCACACAGCTAAAATCCATGGCAGAAAATTCAATAGCTGAAAACAAGTAGTTTTTGGTAACAGATTTGTATTTTGGTGGAGGTTTTCAAAGAATTTTTGGTTGAGATTTTCTTGCTTCCCCACTATTGGTAGAGTTTTGAATGTGGATTTAGCACTCGTTTTCCATTGCTGAATAAGTGTCAGATTTTAGATTTATGAACATACCCTATTCCATCTAAGTGAAGGAATAGATAATCAGCTATACCTGTGGAGGTGCTACTATTCTTCCCAGTTGATGCTTCTCGAAAGTAAAGAAGTGTTTGATGACCAACCCCCCCCCCCCCGGTTGGAGATACTGGATTAATGGAAAATATTAACCAAAGTGTTGACATTGGTCTATTGAATTTTTTTTACAAATCATTCCTGAGCTAAACATCTACTTGTAGGGCCTCATCTGTGTTGTGAAGTCCACGTCTGATATCTTAAAATTGAGAGATGCTCAGGCTGATGGCTATAATATGCCAGCCTGAACCTGCAGTCTACACCAGCAACTTGGCACCATATTATGTCAATGCTGATATCTTTTTTTGAAAAACCATACTAGAGGTGGTCATCATCTCTCAGCATCTGGTGGGATGAAAGGGCTGGTTAATGAACGGTCTTTCACATTCTATAGTTGTAATCAAGATTTGCGCTAGAGATGTCTCGGGTGATCTGGTTGGATGTATGGTCTGGTTAATGAACAGTCTTTCATATTCTATATTTTTCTTTTAAGATTTGTGCCAGAGATGTCTCACGGGTGACCTAGTTGGTTGAATTGTCTGGTTAATGAACAGTCTTTCAAATTCTATAGTTTTACTCAAGATTCATGCCAAAAATATCTTGCATGTAAAATTATCTTTCTTCCTTTTCTCTCTTTTCGTGCTGTGGGGTGGCCATTAGGTGTTCCTCTCCACATTGCTTCCACAGAATTACCGTGCTCGTATGAAAGTAGCACGTGCATGTTGGAATTGGACATCTTGATTTATTGAATATCTGTAGCTCGCTTCAATGGTATTTACCATATGTTGCAAATAGATTTATAGGCGTCGTATTTACCTTCTTGGTTTACATACACGGTCATAGAATCCCAGGAGAAATATACACTGTTGACAAGTATGATTAAAGGGAAAACTATATGCTAGTTATTTATTGCAGAGATAAGCGTGTCTTCTCCTTGTTCATTGAGGCTCTGTAATGGGCAATCATCTGGCTGTCAGGGACGCTAGGTAAAGTGGAACTTGGTAGGATTTACAGGGATGCGTTGAATGGGTTTCCAGAAGGGTAGGGGTTAATCTGGAAATGAGAACATAGTGTGTGACATACTCTTAGGTTTTAACCTCTTACCATTAACAAGCAGCACCATCCTCTTGTTCTCATAGATGTTCTGTCAGGTAAATAGATAAACATGAGGTCTCCTTTGCATTTCAAATATAACCTGACATTTTGAAATGGAAATTTTCTTCCTTAAATTGATTTTTCCTCAGTGCCCCATTTTCCTCCTTTATGGGTCTTACTGCCATAATTATTATTATTTTTTTTAAATATTCTCGCTTTCTCAGCATTTTGGCCCCGACAGGCTGTAGGTTATCTCCTTGAAGGATCTATAATTTTCATTTAAAAAATATTTTAAAGGAACATGCCAAGCAAAACCAATACATTGTGTTATGACTGATGCTTGACACAAGGATTGAAAGAACATGAAAAGAAGAACATTGGTGTCATGATCTTCCCCCCCAGAGTCCCAGAACTATCTTTACTAGCCATAACAGTGTATCTGTGCTGCCTGGAGTGTTTCTTGGAGGGGAATCTGTCATGGTAAACCATAGTAAACTGCTGACAGCATGAGGTAGAAGCTGAGGAGAGCAGGACAGACATGCTTTTTTTTGGAGTTTGTATATAAATATGAAGTTTTATTTTGCCACATTCTGAACCTTCAGTGCACAGGTGATGGGTTTTCATAGTGCTCTGTGTGCTGCTTTACGGTCCCTCCTCTCTGTTCTGAGTGATAGCTGTAGAGGTCTGCTGGTTGGAAGCTACAGCTGTCACTCAGAGGGAAGAGGCTGTGAAGCAGCTCCATGCAGAGAGCTCTGGAGAGCAGACCTATGCAGAATATAACTTCATATCCACGCTGCTTTTGGTGATACAAAAGCCACACAAAAGTATGTCTCAGATAACACATTTAAAGGGTTTTTTGACATTTTTATACAGATGACCTATACGCAGGATAAGTCATCAGCAGTGTTGAACAAACTTGTGATTTGAAAGATGGGCGTTCAGGTTGGGTTATCTAAGGATTCTGTAATGGATTCCGTTACCACGGACCATAACGGAATTCTATGACGGCCTATAAGAGGCATGCCGTATTGCATTCTGTCATAATAGAAGTCTATGGCCAGCATAAAGTGCAGGAAAACACTAGCAAAAAACACCCTTTTAAAGAACATCTGCCGTTACACCTAGAGGCTCAGCTCTCTCTGCAACTGCCGTGACCTCTGCACTTTGATGTTACCATTGTCAAAGGTGTGGCAGTTGATGAGAGAACCAAGCCTCTAGGAACAAGGGCAACACCCCCGTTGCTCCTAGAGGGTCATTTGCATATATTAAACCATCATTTTTCTCAGCAATGAGGGCACATATGAACATGGGACCAACACAGATGTCTTCAGCTGCCAAGCGCACATGTAACAGGTCAGCCAGTGTCATAGATACAAAACTAGTGACAGATGTGCTTTAAGGGTTTTTCAAAGATTAGCACTCAGGCAGGGCATAGTGTGAAAAAACAAAATAACGACCATTTACAACCCACCATTCCTACCCCTGAAATAAAGTTCCCACGTCTGCTTTTGTTTACATGGTGGCAGCCAATCACTGGCCTCTGAGTACACTGTTGAGGCTGTGTTTGACTGCATTGGTTAAGTATTGTTGACATGTTAGTGCTATATTCCTATGTAAGAAAAAAAAAAGTGCAGAGGACCAGAGTGTCAGTACTGAGGTTGTGGCCAATTAAACTGGTAAGTAATGCATATTTTATTTTACATCAGCTCTGTGCCCTGCATTTTGCTAACCTCGGACAACCTCTTTAAGATGACTAGGCAAGGCTTTTGCTACTTCTTCTAGTAATTATATTAACCCTGAAGTTTTGGAGAGGGGGGATGGTAGAAGTGTGTAGCAGAGGGTTATCAAGGTTGCTAATTAATCTGACTTTATCGAATATCTGTGAAAATATCAAGACCTTAATGCATCATGTATCTCTACTGCGGATATGATTACTGTCTGGGGAGAATTATCATCTTAGAAATGTTAACAATATACTCATATAGTCAGATTAATTAATTAAGCAAGTATGTTCCTGCATCTGCTCTTCCGAAAGTACTTGCCACCCAGGATATTACAAGAATTTTTATTTAATTTTTTTTTCCTCAGAAGTTTCCATTCCTTGTGGTAGAAAATTACATTTTGCTACAGTAAATTGCATATAATCAATTTTATAGTAGTACACTATGTGTTTTTTGTCACTTCCATTTCCAGCATCCGGGTTATATTCGTAGTGTTGCGTTTTTAGTATGGTTGACATTAGAGATGAGCAAATGTATTGAAATTTGTCTCTGGTCCAGTTCAGAACATTTTAAAAAAAAAAGTTAATTTGGGTACGAATCGATTCTACCCGAATCAAGTATGATCCTAGTTTCTTCTAGTTTTGCCACGTAAGCAGGAGCATACCTATAGGAGGTGCAGAGGTAGCAGTCGCCAACTGGCCCAGGAGCCTGAGGGGCCCAAAGACCCTTGTGCCGCATAAGAAGACACCGGCATTATAGAAAGTGCATGCTGGTCAAGTTACACCTCTGGCTGGAGAGAAGGGGTTAGGTCAAGAATTTGGCATTGGAGGGGGGCATTTCAATTTTTGCCTCAGGCAGCAGGAAGGCTATGTGCTTCCCTGCCCCTGGACACAAAGCGTTAAGGAAAGGGGAGACCAGGCCGACCTCTTGCACCAGGGCCCATGAGACTTCTAAATACGCCCCTACATGTAAGCCTGTTTAAAAGGCTGAGCTGGAAGGCTATGCTGTAGTTGTGAAAAGCCTTTTTTTTTAAAAAAAAATTAATCCTTCTGGAATGAAAGGTAAAAGCTGAATTACACATATTGTTCACGTGCAGGTCTCTCTTGATTTGCCTAAAAAATATTGGAGTTTATTAGAATCCACTTTTTTTTTTGAAAACTCAAGATAAATTCAAAATGGATAGAATTGATTTGTTCATATCTAGCCGACATATTTTTTTACATATCTCCTTCTGCTTCATAAATCATTTTTCCCCATTATTATTGCCACAAAATTAGTATAATGCTTTATGGTGATAGAGTAAAGCTCCAAAATCATTAAACATTCACATCAAAGCAGGATTGCCATCTTATGGCATAAGGCATAGTGATATCTCAAGGAGGTTGGACCCGCACCTGTGAATGAAGGGGATGCACCGCTCCTACCTTCCTGGCTATGTAGACAACCACAGGGTGACCCTGTTGACTTGAATCGGTAAGTGCTGGAGTTTCCATTTAAAGAATCGGCTTTCCCAAAATTGGTGGCAGTTCTAAGAAATAGTTTTTTTTATGGACACTGTTTTGGATCACCTATACCCCCAGTGCTCACCAAGGAAGAAGTCATGGAACATAATGGCTGGTTTTGGCTTTTCTCTGATACCTTGCAATGCCCAAGCAGGCTCTTTTTCTAGTATTGTGACTGAACCTTGTGGGAAAGCCACCAATACCAGACAGTGTCTGAATGAGATGGAAAAATGTGCCACCCTAGTCCTAGTCCTGATCAGTGTAGACACCCATAGTCCCCAACTGATCTCACACAGGTGACCTATCATTGCCTTACATCTGTATACACCACAATGTAATTTTTTTCATTGGACATACCATTGAAGGGATTGTCCCAGCTAGACAAATCCCTATGGTATGCTTCAAGATCTCCTCTATTATCCCTCTGCAAAGAGTTCCCCCAGCTCAAATAGACTTGGTGCCACTGGGAATTAGATTATTGCATGGTTCCACTTATGAGTGGGCAACATGCAATGGCACATTTCTACTGCAGTTCCTACTGTGATAGCGGCCAAGACCTGATCTCTGGGGCAAGTTTCTTTAAGGAAATGTTATCACCCACCATTACAAAAATTAGGATTTCAGGGCAAATATAACCAGACTCCCCATCCAAAGTCACATTTTATGTCATGCATCATGGAAATCACTTCTGCCATGAAATTCAGATATACAGAACGTTTCCAAATTCAAAATGTCCACAGTTTAATACGTAGTAAAGGGATTAGCCCGGCACTCGTATATTCCCAGTCATATGTTAATTTCTTTTTTCAGTTCCATTTGGAAAATAACAGGGCCGCATGTCATGCAGCAATGATGTCTGACCCCCCTGGAGAAAATATTTATCCTCTGCTGCTCCCTTACTTTACACTGAACTCTCTATTATCAGCAATATGTATCAGTGATCTGAAAAGAGCGGCAGAGCGTAGCAAAGTTAAAATGACAAGCTAACTAAGTCTTTATGTCTCTCTGAAGATAACGGCAGAATATCCAGACCGGGGAAATATAGATAGCGTGATTCTAAACACTGAGAGATCGAAACAAATTGTGTTGGCTTAGATTGATAGATACTTAGAGATCCAAGGAGATGCATCCTGCATATTAATTCAAAGACAAAGGGCTGTGCTATTTTATGCTACAATCTCTTATACCCAGGGAGATGTCTTGTACTATCTTGTATATCTGTGTAGTATGCAAGGGTACAGATCAACACCATGCTGTGAGAATGAATTAAAATACTGTAGTATTGTAAAGCCAAGCTCTTTCCTTAAAAGGGTTCTCCCATGACTAGTGTAAAAAATGAAAACTAGACATCATATAGTACAGGGCTATCTCTTTCTAACAAAGCTAGAACCAGCCCTGTACCTCACATGGATCCAGAGATCTCCACATTCATTGCTCTGCTAAGTTTATATCAAGCTGACAGCTCATGGGAGTGTCTTTTCTGCTGCAGCTCAGGGGCGTGTCTCAGCTCTCCCTATCACAGCTCAGGAGGCAGTTGAAGGATAAAACTGAGCATGTCCAGCCTTCTCAGTGAGCAGGTCAAAGAAATAAGGAAAAACAAAAAGCAGGTGGTGCTATACTGATAGATTTTATTAAATAATTCGTGGCTATACTAAATCTTTAATTACATGCAATTACAAAAGTATTTAGATCCAAGTGCCGGTTTGAAAACTGCAGAATATTTTTTAGGGGATAACCCCTTTTAAGGAGACCGTTTAGAAAACCTTAAAGGGCATCTGTCAGCAGGTTTGTACCTATGACACTGGCTGACCTGTTACATGTGTGCTTGGGAGCTGAAGGCATCTGTGTTGGTCCCATGTTCATATGTGCCTGCATTGCTTAGAAAAATGATGCTTTAATATATACCATGAGCCTGTAGGAGCAACGTGGGCGTTGCCATTACACCTAGAGGCTCTGCTCTCTCATCAACTGCTGTGCCTTCTGCACTTTGATTGAAAGGACCAGGCGTGCTAATCTTTTATCTGCCTGGTCCTGGTCAAAGTTGACTATGATCACTGGAGGTCTGATCACTAGAACAAGAAGAGAAAAGCATGCAGAACTCCTCCTCTCCAAGGACCTCCGTTGTAGACCAATAAAGGGCATAAGTAACCAACCATCCTGACCTTATCTTGTACTATGGACCAATAGGAAAAGGACAGAAATGCAGGTGTGTGTCTATTGGCATGACACGGCACCAGAAGGGAAGTACGGGGGCCAAATGTCACCATTTATTTATCTCTCCATGCACAGTGTTATATGATGACCCCCCATTTATTTTTCTGATCTTGTTCTGCTTCATTGAATATGACCTAATTCTATGTTTTCCACAGTTAATAAGGATCGTGATGAATAGCACATAGGTATGGGTTGGTGCAATTTTCAAGAAATTCTGCCCCAACTAGAAATTGCCTCTAATAGGGACTGATTTCTGTCTTTGACCTTAGCGCTCATATCGTATTCAATAAACTTTGCTTCTTTCATCATATACCTCATAATCATTTTTTGTCTTTAGCATCCGAAAAAGAAAAATTACGTTTTGCAAATTTTTCGAAAGAGCTGCATCAATTAAAAAACGAGACATTAAACAGACCGGTAGTTACAGGATGTAAAATTGCAAATCTTTTCCTGCCTTGAAAATAATGTTGCTTTAAATCAAAGGTACATGACGTTGATTGCTAATGTTAACATTTGTATTCACGGATTTGGAACACTGATTGAAGTCGGCCCAAATATTCTTGGTTTCTCATTATGAAGTGGCCATTTTAGAAGTTATGAGAGACTTCCTCTAGCACCAGTTACACTAATCATCGTCAGCAGCAACTAATGATGAAAATGGGCCTATTCGTTATTCTCTGCTCTTAAGATGCCATCTGAGACTGAAAAGAGAGCATCTTAAAGGCTCCTTACACCGCACTGAAATAAAGAGAAGCAAATTGATTCCTATTGCTCCTTCTTGAGCATAAACAGGAGATGTTCAGTAGATGGAGCAACTGTTCCTGTGTGTGCAAGGCAAGTTACCCACTAATATGGGCAGTCGTTATATTGTGGCCCACTAATGGAGTATTCTTTATACAGGATGGTGCACTATGGGCCCATTATTCACGCTGGGTGGCACTGTGGTGACCATTATTTATACTGGGTTGTACTATGGGGACCGTTATTTATGCTGGGTGGTGCTATGGTGACCATTGTTTATACTGGGTGGCACTATGGGGGCCATTATCGCCCCCTGGAGGCACTATGGGGGGGCCATCTGATGTCCTTGGGGCATTATTGGGACCACTATTCACACTGGGGGTCATTATAGGGGCCAAGTGATGTCCAGGTGCACTATGGGGGGCATAATGTATACTCTGAGGTCACTGCAGGGGTTGGGATTAAAAAAAAAAAAAAAAGTAAACAAAAGCCACTAAATATAGATGCAAAGTGGCCGTTCAAAACGGACAGGTGGCCAAAAAATGGATGCAAAAATGGCCATGAAAAACTGACAGCGTGTTTGAGTAGTGTTGAGCAAACTTGTGTTTTCAAGTTCGGTGTACAAGGTTCGGTTCGTGTTATCTAAGAATTCCATTATGGATTCCGCTACCACTGACCATGAGCTATGGTCCGTGGTAGCGGAATTCATAACTGACTTATTAGATAACCAGAACCTTGTACGCCAAAGTTGAAAACACAAGTTCGCTCATCCCTATTTATGAGTAGGTAGTTACAGATAAGGGCTCCAGGTCAAGCTGTTAAAGCCGCTCTCTGCGGGATTTTTAGCGAAACGCAAGGCTACGGACACCTTTGGGCACATTCCTAAGTTAAAAATGATAAAAATTCTGCATAGTTTGTGCTGTCACCAGTTCAAGCCTTGAATAAAAAGTAATCACTGCCTATCGGTTGTACTAAAGTCGTACGTGCTAGCAGGAGTCACTGGATCTTTAAGTGTCAGAGACTCTTTAGCGCTGTAATTCTCACTGCGTCGTTCTCTAACAAACCTGTACACCTTCTGTGAAACCTCTAATTATTCCAGTTTTTTCTCATAGGAGTGTAAAATATTTATTTAGGCAGCAGCAATTTGTTACCCAGAAAACAATGCTTTAGACGAAAGCGTTCTATTTAAGTATAGTACAAAGTAGTTCGTGTTCAGCAGAAAAAATTGCTTAAGTAGTGTCGGGGGGATGGATTAAACGACCAGGCTGATGTATAAAATGTGCACAGGGGACGGGGGCAGGACACCGGCAATTTATACTTATCGTATGAAATATATGCCTGCTTTCTCCAATGGCCCTGTGGCCCTTTTCCATATTTTACGTTGTAGAAATGGAATTATGCCATTTGTGTTAGTTTCATATCTGTTGTATAGCGAATGTTCCCTTTATGCTAAAAATGTATAAAAAAGCAATCATTCTTCTACATTAAAGTGACATTTGAGGCAAAATTGTAAAATTCTGAAAACTTTGCTTGTATTCTGGTTTTACTTTCTTAACAATGCCGATTCTAAGATCCTCACCATCCCAGCAGGGCTGACTACTTGAAAACCTAGAAAACCACACGTGAAGTGGGATGGAATGTAATGTCCTTGATTTTTGATTACTTTTTGAATATTGGAATCTTTCCCACTAGTGGAGTATCTCTAGCCAGAATTTTCAGAATCTGTGGTCTCGGATATCTAGTCTGTGTTCTCGGACTACAAGGGTCCTCGGTTGTATCCTCTCTTATTCCATGAGCTCTCCAAACCCTTCCTGTGGTCACTCATGACCCTGGATATCTGTGTTTGTACCCTCCTTATATCTCAACTCTTCTGCTTTCTATTGGTTACAGGACGACATGTTCCAATGGATAAGCAGATCTCACACTGTGTAGGAATGTGGCACCCCACACCAAGTAATCTTTCGTTCTACAAAGTAGTTGTTGAGAAGGAAGGTCCTGACAGTGCAGTACCTCGATGTTTCATAGTTGACCATTTTGCACTTTTTTATGCTAAACAAAACTAGTTTGGAGCATGGACAGAACATCATAAACCTATAAAAGAAGACATAGTCACCTTCACTTCCTACTGCTACTTCCGGTCCCAGCTTGGCATGGAGGAAATACCTCAAAATGTCTAAGCCAACTACTGGCTGAGGCAGGTTACCCCTGCTGCATTTGGGCATTTCCTGCCTGTCGTCAAGATGGGAGTTGGAAGTGGAGAGCAGCAGAGGATCGGTGGAAGTATCTTTTTTTTTTTTTCCCCCGTGTAAACTGTTTTTGGTTGTCTAAAATCAAAATGTTAGTCATAATATGTGAACTTTTAAGGCAATTAGGGTATGTTCACATCTCCATTTTGTAACTCCAGTAGTCTTTTCCGTCAGATGAATGGACTACCGACGGAGTTAACGTATCTAGCATAGCCAGGTACTACCACATTATAGTAAGTGGGAATCCAGCAGTGTCCGTCTATGCTGGATAGGATAGCTCCAGTTGTCTGTTCCTTTGACGGAACAGACTACTGGAGTTACAAAATGGAGATGTGAATCCAACCTTATTTTACATATACCAGTATGTCCGTATGTCATGCATTCCCTGCGGTTTGTGTATATTCTTTGCACTGAATAGGCCTCAAGAAATAAGAGGAAACGACATGATATCTATGGCCCCCTTCACATATATTAGTTGTGTCTGGCCTGCTACCACTGATATATCTGTACAGCATTTCAGTGTATAGATCCGGCATCTATACATTGACGTCAGGTGCCGAAAGAATATGAACCATAGAAAACTGCGGGATCAGTTCTCGCTTCAGTTGCCCGATGGTGTTTTCTTCTTCACCGGATTGCCGGATATATGTGGAGCTAACCTACCTTTGCAACATGGGTACTTACCAACATTCATGTAACCTCTGGTTGTGGGAATGACCCCAAAACGTCCACTTTTGGTATCCATTTGCTCAGTCCGCTGGAACGGTTGGCCTGCACATCTTGTGCTTGCACATGTTCTTCCTTTACTGATTATGTCTCATTTGTCCTACCAGGGAACAGAATATATTGTGATTAAGTGATGCCGTACAATGTCTTAATTCTAAGATCCACTTGGACGACTGTGTTTTAAGTAAGATTTGTTTCCTTGGCAACAGCTCCCTAAATGCGACTGTTCAAACCCTGCACTTTTAATCAAAATCTTTTGCCTTTTAATTAGGTGTTAAATTAAAATTTGTAACAATATTTAACACTGTTTTCGAGACTCCCCTCCCCCCCCCTTTTGTTGATAACATGATGTCTATGCATATTTTATGTGTATCGTTTGTTTTCCAGGGAAAGTGTTACCCATTTAGAACCTCTTATTTACAATGGTGACCGTATCGGGAATAAAAATGGATGCATTCACATTCTCAGCCGCGATTCACACTTGTGTGGCCAATGCTTACCTTGTGGAAAAACAGGAGTTGTTGCAACACCCACAATCTCTACAATGAGAGTGTAAAATAAACAACTGCCCCCTCAGCACTAGAAATAACGAGCCTATACATTCCATAATACCAATAAAGCCAATGACATCATGATCATATTCCCAAAATCCATAACTATAAGACTATAAGTAATGTGATTTTTGCCTAGTACAAGGTCAGAGGGGTGAGGCATGACACAGAGAAAGGGGCTGGTATCAGTGATGATCTGAGCTAGACAGCCGGCCCATTCATCATGTCCCGACACACGTGGTTCGGAAGGAAGCTCTCCACTGTGTCGGAATGTTACATTAGAAGCTCCACTTCTGGGACTGGCACTGAAATTGGGCCATCCATAAAGATTTCAGAACTAAAGTGTATTAGTAAGCTTCATTCACTTACAGTTGAAAACCTACAAGAACTTTTTGTGTAACCACCTGTTTTGCCTGAGTCCAGCTCGGGCAGTGTGAAAAGTAGCTAACTGGAGGGGGGACGGCTGCTTTAGATGGCGATATCTCCTCAATGGTAGCACCTAGACAACATGGTCTTGTCTGAAAGCTGACAGTCCAGGCTTTCACACAAGACCAAAATGACAGCTAAAGTCCAAGCAACAGAGGAGAAATCACTGTTGGAAATCAAGTCAGGAATAATCGCGAGTAAAACTTGTTTTTACCTTCATTTTCAGCTGCATTCACAGCATCCCAATTTATATCAGGGATATCTTTATCTGTCTTCTTTCAAACAAGATCAGTTGCATGTTTCTAGCTGCTACCATTCAGGAGGTAGCAGCATCTAAAGCAGCCCTCCCCCCTCCAGTTAGATACTTTTCCCACTGCTGAAGCTGGACTGGCAAAACAGTTAGGGGGTCAAAGGAGTCACTGTAATTTTATAATGTGTTTCTTTTACCTTTCTTGCTCCTATCTCTCATTCTGGGGCTGACCATGTCCATGCAGTGCTTTCTTATTTCCTGTGATGTCATGTCCAAGGGTGTGTCATACCAGCAACAGGGGCAGTGATGGAGAAGCGTATGTAACAGGCTTGCTGGAAGGAGGTATAAACTAGCTGGTCATAGTTAGGATCAGGGATAGGGGAGGGTTTATGTAGTTACTAGACATGAGCAAAGTATTGAAAAGTTTGATTTGACTGCTTCGCTGAATTTTACAAGAAAATTCACTTTGTAACAAAGCACATTTCGCTCCTATCATTATACCCCTCAGATGCCGCCGTGTTTGTAGCTGATTGCAGCATCTGGCAGTAATAATACAGTGTAAAATTAAATTTAAAAAATGATACCAACCTCCTTTTGTTTTGATCGTAAATCTTAATTGAAGATCTAGTGCGAAATCTTGCACGGCCCGTGATTACCTCATCACGTCGGTCATGGGTTTGGTTGGATATAGCAACAGGAAGTGCTACATACAGTATCGAAGCAAACCAGAGGGATTGGTTTACATGAAAACAGATGAAGAGAGTCCGAATTGATTTAGAAAAAGCATGAGGAAGATGCATATAGGGGCTAATAAGCTTCCTTGCTCACAGGTTCAATAGATGAATCCTTCACCATTACATACCTCTTGTCTGCTACCTGTCTGGCATTGAGCTGCAAACTCATTTGAACATGTTAATTCTTACCCTCTCCTGTAACCTGTGAGATTTTTGCATTGGATGCTGGAGATTTTTTTCTATACAAGCCAGGAAAACCCTGTAGAATCTTATTACAGTCTAAGTCCTGATCTCCCAGAGTTTTCTTGGCTGCCATGTTTCTCAAGTTGACTTGTTGGTTTTGGAAGGTTTAGGATTTCTTGTGTTAAACTGTAATCTCACGTGGGTTTTCGTATAAATGGGGGGTATTCTGCCGAGAATTGCTTTGGCAGCAGGACGGACAGAATGATTGCATAGTTAAGGCCATTGCCTTAGGCAGTCACAGTTCTCGGGACAAGTGTTGCATGATAAATTTTCACCGAGCGCTGAGAACATCTGCAAATGTACAGTATCTACAGGATTAGCTCTCGCATGCTGCTGACTCTGAAGATTTTAGAAGAAGAAATTCACTCTTAAAATGAGTTATTCTTCATTAACTCTGAAATATTGGTAGTTTAACCAGCCATCATATTTCTTTATGCACTTGAGTACAGTCTTATGTTTATCCAGTGGGAGTACTACCAGCGGCCATTTTGCTGCAGTCCAAACGTTTCTCAGTGTAACCCGGTTGTTATTCACCACATTAGTTCTCCTAGTTCACTAACCTTGAACTTGCTTGTTGTAAATTGGTGCTTGGCATCGAACATGTGGATGTTGCATGATAAATTAAACAGATCTTTAAAAAAGAAAGCTTTGTTCAACAAATACTCTACTATGACGCAGTCCTTTAATACCAAATAATCACATTTTAGTTAAGCCTATAGAGCGTTAACTAGAACATTCCTTGTGCGGCTTCCAACTATAAAGCAGAAATTGTGAAAGTCCATTATATGTGTAGGAGAAACAATATCCATGCTTTCATTCATGGCATTCTGTGCTATGAAATTTTTGAAGACAAATAGAAGTCAAGTGATGGCCGAATCTTGCAAAGCACCTACAGAGACCAGGTTGCCCATGGTTAGTAGCATAATACAGATTTAACTTGAAGGCTACTTTGAGGTAGACCACCATTCTCAGGCCTATCTTGAAGCTTTTGGGTTCTGATACAGATTTATTGTCTTCTTGATTTCCTGTATATAGTAGAGATGTATGTTTTTGATTTTTGCCAATACTTTCAAGTAGATCCAGATCAAGGTGATCCAACAAACACCTACTATATACAGAGGTTTGTTGGATTTTTATCCCTGGAAGTAAGTGACACCAGAGATGTCTAGTAGCCACTTTACCTTCTCTCCTTACTCAGCAGCCAGATTACTTGTAGTTCAGGCAGATGGTGCTGCCAAAAAAATCCCCCCCCCAAAAAAAAAACAAAAAACTGATGATTGGCTTATCATTGCAGGCCTCGTCTTATGGCCCATTTACATGAACCAGTACAAGAGCCATGACTAGGAATGAACCATCAGTTCCAGATCATTTCTCATTGGCTGAGCTGCAGTAGAGCTGGATTTACATGTATCAATCATCCCCTGTGTATGAACATGAACAATCACTACTACGATTATTCATCCCCATACAGTTCCATTATTTATTGACAGGACATCCCTGTTTACACAGGGCAATGTGCTGCTGATAAATAAAAATTTTAGATGCCATATGAAACATGCATTTGCTCATTCATTAGGCGTTCGGGGCCAACTTTAACCAGGGAGTTAGCGGGAACGAGCATTTGTATCAAAGTCCCTGATAATTGTCCTTATCCTCATGTAAAGGAGCCCTGAGAACCCAATTGAGATGTTCTTATTGAGGGAAGTTGCAGCTGGATTCAGGTTTCTTTTACCGTTTGGCCCATCATTGATATACAGTAGCATGTCTATTATCACTCAATAGATTCCATTTCCATAGAGTGGCTTTGCACATGCTTAAAGAAGAACTCCCGACAAAAATTTTATTACATGTCCTGCTAGAAATGTACATGATATAATCTGTAGCGAATGTCATTTTCTTACCAGTGTCTGAATTTTTGACTTCTATCATCCTGAAGTTTCTTATCTGTGTCATGTGACCAGCAATTAGACCCACCAACTCACACATAGACTTATGTGTGGACAGGAAGTCTAATTCTGTGTGTATTCCTATGAGTCTGAAAGTGAGGCTCCCATAGGAATAAATAGAGCAGTTACTGGCTTTCTGTCCTGGGTCAGTTGGAGGTCAGGGAGTTGGTCACATGACCCAGCTACAATAAGAAGAGCGTTTTTTACTCACAGAAACAGTCACTGATAAGAAAATGACAATCACTACAGATTATATCATGCACCTTTCTAACAGGTCAGAGAAAAATTTTTTTTGTGGGAGTCCCCCATTGGGTAAGGAGCCCCCGTTCTTGTAATTGATGGTTATGTCAGCGGTCAGACCCCTAATAATCTAAGCTAACACCTATCATGTAGACAAGGGATAACTTAGAATAGCACAAAAACAAACACAGAGTTATGCCCACCACTTGGACCTTCAGATCATCTACCCACCAGTGCAGGGAGCAGTATCCCAATTCAGAAATGGACACCATACTGAAAATTCAAATAAAGAGGTGCTCCAGCACCACCCATAAAATCGTGTATTTTATTTCCGCTTTTAAAATACTTCTCAAACATGTTTAAAAAAATGCTTACGAGTTTCAACCTATGTATGAGAGGCGTTATAGGGTAAGAAGAGTATGGTATGTTTCAAAAACCGGGTGTGTGTACAGTTACCAGTTAGCGCTGTGCTTCATATCTGTCTGTGGTCAGTTGCCCCTGTGGTAATTATTGTGGCTTTAAAAACTGTTTAGTCACAGGCAATGAATAAGAACTTGTCATATGTAGTTCAAAACGCGTAAGCACTTATTTTTTATTTTTTTTTAACCATGTTTGATTAGATGTTTTTTAAAAGATTTTATGGAGTTAAAATAGCTAAAATGCCTCCTTACTTTGACTGTTTGGACACATACCGTTCCATTCTTGTCGACAACCCATTCCTGTTTACACAGGGCAATATGCTGTCGACAACCGATGAATTTTTAATGCCACAAAAAAGATAAGATCACCCACAAGAGAGCCTTTGCTCATTTATTCCCGATCATCAGTCTGTATAAAAGGGCCTTTTCACACCCCCCCCCCTACAATATACACTGCCGAGGAAATATCTCATAACATGTTATCCGTGCAGAGGAATGGCCGAACATGTAATATATGACCAGGTTACTTTTCCAGAGCAAGAGCTCTTTTTGTAAAGGACCTTGTTTCCTGACTCGTAAGGGGGGGCATTACTGAAAAATAGAAAGTCACTGTCTTTTTGAACCATTCTAATGATTGCCATATAATGCACCTTTCAAAGGAAATCATAAAACACGAGACTTTATGTGACATGCGCTGGGAAAGACTGAGCAAGTAGTCCATCTCGTATGGGAATGAAGTGGCTGCTGGAGCTCTTCAGCCTCTTACACAAACACCAGGCAGAGAACAGCCACTTCCTCTGTAAATGGGAACCCGTCCAAAACTTTTTACTTTAAACAAAACTGGAAAGACTATTTTTACAGACTTCCATTAAACATTCTCTGGACAACACCCTGGAACAGGAAACCACAATTTCTCTAAGATTTGCACAGGATGGAAATAGATAACATTCCTGCAGGGCTCGGAGTGCAGTGAATGCGCTTGGCTCGTCCTAGAGGTCTGCGGTAAAATGATTATCCTAACGTTTTAAATATAAATACAGTGTGCGAAATAACGTGAGCAGGACGTATGGAAATGAAACTGCTCATGTCCGGGTGTCAGGTTTATATGGGATAAAAGCTAAATGGACCATTTGAAACCATCTCTGTGAAAAACACTGAAAAATGACGGAATTAGTGTTCTTAAAAATGACAGACATTTAAAGAAAAAAAATCTCCACACAACGTCATTGTTCACATTGCTGAGAAAAATGATGATATAATATATGCAAATAAGTCTCTAGGAGCAACGGGGTCGTTGTCATTACACCTAGGTGCTCTGCTCTCTCTGCAACTGCCGTGCCCTCTGCCCTTTGAATGATGACCTATACTCATCAGTGTCTCATTGGTGGGGGTCCAAAACCTGGGACCCCTTCTGATCAACTGTTTGGCATCGCCGCCACCTACTCTGTGCTCACCAAGCCCCTTACATTGTATAGCGGTTGTGCTTAGTATTTCGCTCAGCCCAATTCACTTTTATGTGGCTGATCTGCGCCTAGGACATATGACCAATGAATGTGTGGTCACTGGCCTTAGAGAAGCTGAGAGAAGGCTTCGGCTCTACTGCAAGTGCCGCTGCCTTCTCAAACAGCTGATCGGCGGGGATCCCTGGTGTCAGACCCCTACCGATCAAATAATGATGACCTATCCAGTCAGTCTCGGAAAACCAATTTAATGATTAAATGATTTAAAGGGGTATTTCCATTACAGACAATGATATGCCCCCATTGTCTACGCCAAGAACGAAGTGGGGAGAGTGGTGACTGGAGGCCACCGCCAAGCACTCTCCCCATACAAGTCCTAGCGATATGCCCCCATTGTCTGTGATGGGATACAGTAGGACATTTTCTGATGACACATTCCCTTTAAACTGTACCCAAATATAGACTGAAACATCTTTTTAATGCAAATTAGCATCAACCCAGCCTATTTCGTGGTCCATACAAAAATCGGTGGAGTACGCAAGTATGAATAACTCACAAGTATGCCTCCGTCGCATGAAGTACTGATAAGTGTAAGTTATTACATGAGAATTCTCGTAATAAGTGGAGCTAAATTCCTGGAAGGAAACTTCCACATTATTATTAGATTTGCAGCTTCCCTGACCCCTTCCGATAAAATAAATGTAACGTTCTGCGGTGCACAGTTAGAACTTATTTGGTTTTTGAGGTTTGCATTTGTCTGCGTTGAGATTAGCATGGTTTTTTTTTTTTCTGTGTTATTAGGTGGTTCGTGGAGTGCAGATTGTGCTACGGAGGAAAGGCAGCTCTGAAGCACCATACCTGGAGAGCGAGCATCAGACTTCATAATCTGTCATATTTTACAGGGAGGGAACTGCTGAGCTGGGTTTATGTTTTGCAAGCCGCCTCCTGGTCGCATGGGAATAAGCCCGAGATCTATACATCTATCATTTGCATAAAGTTATTTTTATCAAATGCCATCAGGACGCCGTGCATGCATTAAGTGTAATTTTAGGTAATAACGTATTCCGCCATCATAAATAAAATCTGGAAGATGAAACGGCGGTAAAGGATTTTAGTTGAGAAAATTTCAGCTGTCACTGGGGAAAGTTTTCAAACAATGTTTAAATTATAGTCACCGGCAGTGTAACGTTGAGGAAGCGCATTGAAACCTGGAATTAATTTTTGGAAAATAGAGGTGAGGCTACTTTCACACTAACCTTTCTATTTTCCGGTATTGAGATCCGTCATAGGGTCTCAATACCAGAAAAAACCCTTCCGTTTCCCCTTCTGTTTGGGGACAAAACGTAACTGAACAGAATGGAGAGCTCCAAAATGCATTCCATTCCATTTGGTTGCGTTCCCAGACCGGAGAGCAAACCACAACATGTTGTAGTTTGCTTTCCGTCCTGGGATGCGGACTTGCATTGTGGGTCATGACGGATCTGTTTTCTCTGACACGATTTGACACAATAGAAAACGGATCCAGCAAAAACGCAAGTGTGAAAGTAGCCTTACTCAAACTAAGCAAGTCTTTTAAAAATCACAAAAATATTTAATAAGTAATCATTGTATGGTTATATAGAGACAAAGGGCTGATGGTCGTATAACGGCTTTATGCAAGCTTAGAGTGCTACAGAACCATAATATCCATAGCAATCTGTGGCACCTTATCATACCCCTGCATTTTTCCAGATTCATACCGATGCATATGAAGATATTCTTTTTTTCTACTGGACTGTGTTATCTTCAGTTACTGTATCACAAATATATGCTCTCTTGGAGGCATCACTTCTTTGGGAGAATGCATCTGTGATATGGTGCCATAGAAGACACCATACAGCAGCACCCTTTTGTTCCTTAGTACAGAGCTGTATGGACCCAGATTACCATCATATAGCCTCTGTGCACATGGCCTAGCTGTATGCATGAGCTGTAAAGTTAGTCTATATTTAAAGAAGACCTTTCTGAAGCATCTGTTCTTATGGCTCTATGATGTTTCATTCCTTTATTATTTCTACTACAAGTTATGAATGAATTGCTAGCAGTCTGCAGTAAGGGTACAGAGGGGTAGTAACCAGTTTGGGGTGTGTACCTGCATAGTCTGAAAATTGCCACACTGATTGTATAGAGTCTATGCAGGTACACCTCCCAACTGTTTACCACCCCTCTATACCCTTACTGCAGACTGCTAGCTATTCATTCATAACTTCTAGTAGAAATAATAAAGGAATGGTACCTCATAGAGCCATAAGAATAGATGCTCCAGAATTGTTATTACATGGGGAAAGCATGAAGCTATTAAAACAGGCATGTCAGGAGTGGTGACAGGTCTTCTTTAATTGGGGGCAGACATACTTCATGTACAAACTGTGTATCTGTACAGTAACCCAGTAGGTAACAGGGTCCACTGCCACCTAAAAAGCCTCTACATACTGGCTGCTAGATTACATATAGGGAAAGCTAATAATAGCATACATGTGTAATATTGCACAAGGGTCCTCAGTTGTCTGTGTTCTGCCCTGGTCTATATTGTTGGTGTCCTATGTTGTCTATAAGTAGCCATTTCAAAATGGTGGAAGGTTGACTTTAGTGTTCTTGTCACTAAACCCTTTGAAGAAGTCCAGAAAAATGTCTACCATCATGGTAAATACATTGCATACCTCCAGTCATCATAACCCCTCGGGGAAACTTTTACATGTAGTATATGTGTAATTGATATTGGCAGCTATTCATTATAAGCTTAAAGGGGTTCTCCGTGAATAATTATTTTTTTTGCATGTTCTTCCAGCCTGCCTCCATAAACGGAAGATTCATATTTACCTGCTTTCTGCCGCTCAGATCCTCCTTGCTGCCTCCCACATGTCCATGTTTTGGTCCCTGCGTGGTGTTTACATCTGCTGCAGCATAGGCATGGTCACATGCACTACTCCAGCCAATCACTGGCTTCAGCAGTAATGTACTGCTTGTGGCCACATCACAGCTGAAGCTAGTCATTGGCGATAGTGAGCATGCAGCCATGCCCATGCAAAAGCAGATGTAAACACTGCGCAGGGAGGCAGCGTGGAGGACCGGAGGCAACCTGGGGAGACTAACAAAAAAATCATTATACCAAGAGAATATATACCTATACTTATATATATCTGTCCAAATGATGAATTTACTTGGGGAGATAGATCGCCGGTCACACTGTGCTGCAATAATCTTTGTTTTGTAACGGCTGCCGTGACTGTCAGGATCGCGCATGCGCGATCCCTTACAGCAGCCTGCCAGAAGACAGAGGCAGAGAGGAGGCAGGCACCCAGACTCTGACATTTCGTGTACAGAGCCTGGCCACTCCCTCAAGCAGGGAGATGCCTGTACACGAAATGTCACCACTGGAGCTGGGTGGATGACGTCGGGGGTCACGTGACCCGTATCGACCTTGTTGAAAGAAGGCAAAATAAATAATAAGTGTAAATTACAAAAGTTAACTTTGGTAGGTTGCCAGCAAGTTTAGCTAAAGTTGTTATAACTCGGACAAACCCTTTAACTGTTGTAAATTTTGTTTTAGGTTTATTTGCCCTTTAAGGTTCTTCGAGGAGCAGATCTTTTTAAAAGGGGTCTGATTGAAGCTTATTCCCTCTTTCCTCAGTAACTGTGTCCTGCTATTCTAGTATCTAATAGCTAGTCTACATGTGGTTCGGATCAAAGTGCAAATATGCCATTGGTTTGGTACCCAAGAGCAATAGTTGAGATACTGTCAGTCCATCAAGCCAAAACTAATGTGTCCAATCTGGCCATTTTCCCTCCTTTATTAAACAGCTGGAAAATAGCTCTCAATATATCGTAGATATATATTATCAATTATACATTTTTACATTATCCTTTTTTTTTTATACTGTTGAGACTTTTTTTTTAAACAAAGGAAACCTCCTTCCTCAGTGCTGTTAATGATTAGAGATGAAACTTGAACGTTCCTTCAGGGCCAAAACAGGTTCTCTTGCTTTGTGATCTCGTGGTTTTCTTTCAGGGCTTTCTTTTCTGCATTGAAGCCGTTCTAGAGAGTCGAGAATGACATAAGTTTTTGACGATGGTGCCATGGGTTAGAGGAGTGTCTTTGTTGCTGTTGATACCCATAAGTATTGTGTTTTGCTATTGGCAGTATAATTTTCATCTCCATGTGAGACAAGCCGTTTTCACAAGATCGAAGTGTCGACCTAGAGTAGTGTTAATTAATCAGAGGGCTTGATGCTTTGCATCCTTAATCAGCCTTACTTTAATTGCTGCTCATTACGTATGAGAAAAATGGTTTATTTATTGCAAATTTCTACACCTTTTTATTATATCTTTGATTAATTTTGTGTTTTTGGTCCGAGAGAAGAAAGGAAAATCTGTCTAGATGTCAACGCCTGTTTTTGTATATTTTTCATATTGGTAGTTTTTCCCTTGCCTAATTTAAAGTGGTTTTCCAGGATTTTTCTAGTGATGACCTGTCCTCAGGATAGGTCATCAGTCTCTGATCGGTGGGGGTCTGACACCCGGGTCCAATCAGCTGTTTGAGAAGGCACCGACACGGCCTTCTCTCAGCTTTTTCTAGGCCAGTGACGTCACTTTCATTGGTCATGTGACCTAGGAGCGGCTCAGCCCCATTCAAGTTAATGGAGCTGAGCACAATACCAAGTACAGCCGCTGTACAATGTACGGTGCTGTGCTTGGTAAGCTGTGAGAAGGTAGCGGCGCTCACAGGAGCGCCAGTACCTTCTCAAACAGCTGATCGTCAGGGTCCCAGGTGTCAGACCCCACCGATCAGATACTGATGACGTATCCTGAGGATAGGTCATCAGTAGTAAAATCCTGGAAAACCCCTTTAATGTGATTTCACATTCACGTTCTCCATGACTATCTTATGTTTTGATAAGGTAGTTTCTTTACATTTCTATAGGCGTTTCTCACTATGGTTGTCTTCTTTTAACCTCCAGTTCCCAAACTGGTATGCTGTATAATAATTTCTGTAATGTGAGTTTTGGTGTCCTCCTGGTGAAATGTATGGTTTGTATGGATAAAAGGTTAAAAATGTGGGGTTAAGAATTGGTTAATCTATAAAACTTGTTGACTCGTTGAAAATACCAGGAATCATGTGGCCTAAAAAAGTGGGACACGTTACAAAAAAAAGTTCCGATGTAGATCTAGATGACTATACATTCTATCCTTTGTTACAGAAAGCCAAATGTTCTCCTGCCCCAGGGCTATGCATTTATTGTGCGGAACGATAGTTGGATTTTCAAGCGAAGTTAGTTTAAGTGCACCTGTCACATATACACAGTGGAGTTACTGCCCAAACCAATATTTGAAGACCATGTCAATGGTGTACGAAGTAAATCTAAGTTTTTTTTGTTTTTTTTTTCAAAACATTAATGTTAATGTGATTTCATTTGTGAAACCTAATGGAGATGGAGATTAAAGGACCACTCCAGACACAACTGAATCATCATATCATACTTGGTGCTTGGCCTAAGTGGGTGGTACTGAACACTGTGTCTTGCACTCCCAAGCCCTACACCAAACCTCTAGTGTTCCTTCTAAAGGGGTATGTTGGATGTTACAAGTTATCCAGTATCCACAGGATAACTATTACATTGGTGAGAGTCCTACTGCTGGGACCTCCACCGATCACAAGAACATAGACCCTGTATCCCTGAAATGAACAGAGTGACAGGTCCAGCATGGACACTTCCACCACATTCATTACTATGGGATTTCTGGAGATAGACTAGTACCACGCTCAGCTGTTTTTGGAACTCCCATAGAGATGAATGGACCTTTTTAGTTTGCATGTCTGACCTGCTGCTCCCTTTTTTTTAGTGGGCTTCGAGAGGTACGGGGTCCCCGTTCTTGCGACCATAGAAGCTCCAACTGTAGGGCAAACACTACTTCATCAGGTGAAACCAAAATTGATGCAGACACTAAAATCATTGCTCCTGGGCAGCAGATTTAGCTTTCACCTACTCTGACAAGCAGACAATTATAGAGAATAAATGGTTTGTTCCCAATAATTGACTGCTTAGTCATCCATTATAAAGGAGCCTGTACCCTAACTCATTACAGAGTTCCCACTGAAATCAAAGGCTTGTGTATGACATACCAGGTCCTCCACAGCAGGAGCCATTCTTGACTTGGATTACCGATGAGCGTCCGGAACTTTGGATCCCTCTGTAGCATTTGAAAATGAGTTTTCTAAACCAGAAAACCCCATTAAAGAGTGTAAATTGGCTATTGATATAATTTTGTTGTCCTCCTACAGTATATAAGCACCATTCATTTTACCAGAGGTACATTGCTGTGATTTCATGTTCTTATGAAAATGGATGAATTGTTAGGGAAGTCAACCATGCCATGTATGATGGACACTTCTTTATAAACCTCCCTCCGTGACAACTGTTTTCCTGTGAACTTAGGAAACCTTGGTGCTATAAGGTAGCACAGGGATATATCTTGGAACATTAAGTGTGGTTGTCATTGACTGTTACTCTTCTGCATCTTCAGCCTTAGAGCTGTCATAAATATGGAAAATTCTGCCATTTAGTGCTGCTTCTGCTTCTTTTTCCCCCATGTGCCACCGGCAACATTGTTCTTGCATTTGTGCCAGTTCTTCTCCTCTGTCAGTTTTAAAGGTCTTTGCGAGTGTCAGGATGAAGAAAGACAGTTTCTTCCACTACCTGACAGATCCTTCACCTATTCAGCACAAGCTTTCAGAATCTGTCCTTCAAGTTGCGTGTTACAGCAAAACCTGCTTTTCTGTTTATTTATGAGATTAACCACCTTCCTGGGGATTTGCACTATTTGGAGGACCAGTCAATTGCGGAAAGTAAGACTGTTGTGGAGAATAGTTATTGCTTTATATCAATGTCTGCAGAATAGTGAGAGGCATAGCATCTGGTTGTAGCTTGATAAGAGTTGGTTAATGGTGTCAGAAGATGTTTGCAAGTGGTCCATTTTGATGTCTTCTCTCCATACTATTAGACTACAGTTAAACTAGATTATGATTTGTGTTGTCTTCTGTGTTTGACTTGATTTTCGTAGTAATTTCATATTATTTTTTTTATGAACAAAGCCTTGGAAAACTCAGTGGTCTCTTTTAAGGTCTTCCCACGATCTGTCCAAGGCCAGGTCATGTATTGCGACAATCTAGAATATGATCCCCAAAGTTCGCTGTTGGCCCATAATGTACCACATTGTTTCTCCAATGTTTTGTGACTTGCTCCATCACAGGCAGTGTTACGAAGACACTGCTGAAGGAGATTATGGTTTCTACAGACCTTATTCTGCTGTTTTGACCAAAAAACAATAGGCCATAATTTTTCTTATTACCCATTTACTCATGACTGCTGGTGTTGAGTCCGATGATGGACGTGAACAAGAACATGCTTCATCTCCACGCTCCACCTAAAGTTCATGATTTGGGATTACTGAGTTCAATGGATGATAATGTATGATCTGGTGTTGAAGATGTTGGCTAATGATTAACTATGGATAGACTATGGCCAGCTATCGTCCACTGCCCTGTTTGTTAGTCTGTAGGGTTCTCCTAGGGTAATCTTCTGTGGCAGCTTCCCTCTGTCATATTGATGCATGTCTGAACACAACGTTGGCCTATTACAAATAATCACCGAAGTTCTTTACTTGGGTTCCCTGCCTAGCAATATTGTGAAACCTTTTATGTATACTCTGGCATATATATATTTTTGCCATTTCTGAATAGAGCTTGCAATTAGAGAGTGACCTTTCCAGGCTGCATCACGTGTTGTCACCGCCGAGTGGCATTAACGGCCATTATGTGGCACTTAAACGGAAAATCGCTAATAAGCTTCTACCTTAAACATAAAATCTTATAGACTTATTCTCAGGCCAGTGATTCACCTGAATTACTGCTCGTATTTCTCTGTTAGATCAAATAGAACAATCCCCTCAGGTACTGGAAGTCTGTCTGTGGACTGAACATAAAATAAACCATTTTCCACTCGTCCTTAAGTATCTGTAGGAAAGCAAAGGGATTTTATTTTTAGGGTGGCAGTATAAGACCGGATAGGCGTTGAGACAATATGATTAAGTGGCATGAACTCCCTTTGCCGTTAAACAGTTATCACTATATGCCTCAATCTAGCTTGCCATACTTCTAAATTTATCAAGGCTTTGTTAACATCCAAATGAAAGCCACTTTTCCACTACATAACACCAGTTCTACCCTACTCTACTCTTCTGTCCTTTGCTCATTTTTTTTTACCGGATTTGTTGTTTTCTATGTTGAATACGGTACCCCCATCAATGGCACTGGTAGCATTGTTCTGACAATTCTCTCTGACCACTCACAAGTCAGAATTATGGTCAGTAGACCTTGATAGCATCAGCTTGACTTGTGTGTAACCTCCTTTGCTGTGGTACCAAAAAGTACCAGGTAGCCTGTATCATGCTGAAACATCATTACCATCATCTTGTTGTAAGGACCATTTAACATGACCTGATCAGAAGGCCATGAGAACAGATTAAAGGTATAACAAGGTGATCAATGCTTAACATTTAAAGTGCCCTTTTTCCCAAGCTATTTTCTCATTTGCCAACTAATTTTTGGGGTTTTTAGACAGGTCAGTGAACAGCCAAACAAATGTTTCTAGAAGTGTTTCCTGTTCATCTGCCCATGTGAAAGAGCTTTAAAGGCGAAGATCCATATTTGCCTCGACATCTGTTTTTGCGGGAAAGTCGGGAAAACCTAAACTCATTAGTTTGCCGATTCTGTCAAAATTGGCAGGATCAAAAGACTTTTACCTAAGGTGTGCGGTCAGCCTTAGAGACCTGGTGGTGTCCTTCAACCTGATACACAGTTGATTTCTGGTATCTACCAAAAAACAGGTTCAGAGCTGCCCAGAGGATCCTCTGGTGAGTCTGTAAGGTGTGAAAAGATGCCATCAAGTCTTGTTTTGGAACTAATGTTTTAGGACTGTGGCAAGATATGTCTTGATAAGTGGGATTATCTTCTGTGTATTCATTTACAAGGAAGATGGTGGCCCAAGTGATTTTCATCAGTGATGCACAGTTGTATATTGCATTATATATACTGTATTAATGCATTGACGTTCTTTGGAGCTTCATTAGTTGGCCTTTCCATGTTGCATTCTCCATTTTCTTTTGAATTCTTGCTAAGAAGTTTCTGCTAAAGACTTCTCTCATTCACAATTTTTTAAGGAACACAATTAGAGCTGTTTACAGAGTAGAAATCTCTTCGGATGTTCCATGGCAACTTCAGGAGGTTGAAGAGATGGTGAAAAGTGATAAAGGTTGAAGATGAATTAATTCAGCAGAACTGAAAGCTACAGATAGTGAAGACGGGCATACATTAACCCTGGTGACTCGTAGCAGAGGTGTGGTAAGAGGAGTTTGTTCTGGTGTCTGAGTATCAGACTAATTATTCTCTAATACATGGCCACGGCTGTTCAACATTTTCTTCATTTTTTTTTCAAATATTTCTTTTTCCAATGGAGCTAATTTTTGTTGTTGTGGACTGTATAAAGAGTCCATGGGCAAGAATTGCAATCTTTATGAAAAGCAGACCCATTTTCCGATCTCTGACAACCCCTTTAAAGGCATTTTATCATATTTTAAAACCCTCCCAGTATGTCTGTTTTTGTAACTTCTTCTATTTCCCCTACAAATAAGAATTTCTTACCATCTAGTCTTAGAACTGTCTTGTGCCATCCCTCTGCTATCCCTCCTGGAAATGTAGCAGTTGACAATTGGGTGCTACCATTACCTTTGTCAATGTGGGAACCATAGTTGTGATCCCTCTGCGCACATGTACATGTGTCCTGAGAGGGGAGAAAGCCACTGCCAGATGCACTCATTCATCCATCATCTATCACTCCAAAACCCTCCCCAGAATCCAGATTATATTGGTGGGTTTGGTTGCCATTTAGCTAATGTTTATGACCAGTGTAAGGCCTAATTCACACATTCATGGACCACGGTCCGTGAAAACCCGTCCTGCTGCGTGCATGAAGCGCACTGCATCATAACAACCAATGACAGTGTCCAATTAGTGCTTTCAGTGTCAGATTCTGAAGGGACACAACTATTTGACTAGAGGAAGTGTAACGCCCAGTTGGCAACTTATTTACACACAGATTTAGGGTTCATGCACATGACTGTATGCATTTTGCAGTCCGCAAAAAAAGGGATCCACAAAAAATACGGACGACGTGTGCATTCCGTATTTTGCTGAACAAAACAGCTAGCCCCTAATAGAACAGTAATACGGACAATAATAGGATATTTTTTGCGGAACGGAACTATGGACATATGGTAACAGAATGCACACAGAGTAACTTCGGGTTTTTTTTGTGGACCCATTGAAATGAACGCATACGGTCCACATATAAAACAAAACGAAACAAAAAAAACAGAATGGACACGGAAATAAAATACGTTTGTGTTCATGAACCCTTATAGGAAGGGATACATCAGCATTGTTTTGTTTTTGTTTTTTTTTTAATTATTCATGGGATTAAAGTATTTTCTAATACAGAGTTGTCTTGATTGAAGGCAGGTCCTCTTTAGTGTTGTGTGAAAAGAGAAACCCTAGACCCTTTTGTGAACTGGAGACTTTTTTTTTGTGAGAGAGGAGGATAAATTTTCTTTCATGTCCCAAGTAAAATAGAGTCAAACCTGGGATGATTAACTTCCGGCTAAATGCATTGCCAGGTGGTTAAACCCTCTACCCTTCACTAGACTGAGAGGAACGCTGCTTTCTTTTGTAAGTCAGATCAGTCATGGCTTTATCTATTGATATTAATCATATCTCCTGGGATAAAGACGTATCATGTATACATACATTTAACGAATGTACAAAGAGCATTACAAAGCATAAAGGAAAAATAATCAGCTTTTTTGTTTTCTTGGTTTTTTTCTTTTATCCTGCTTGATCAACTTTGTTCCCACCGGCGGTTTATTTTATGACTGTTTTACATGATCACATCTAAAGAGGTTCTCCTTTAATTGTACCTGTTTACATCTGATAATTATAGCTTCAGCTTTCCATGGGTTTGGCCTGGTGGTGGTGATCCATCTTGTGAAGTCTTCTATAAACTCCTTTTTGCCACTTCAAAAACCAGATTTGTCAAGCTTCGATCCCTGGGATTCATTTCAAGACAGATCATATCAACTTTATTTACTGCGTGAAGCTAAGAGGTTGCCTAGCAGTCTCCAGCATCTGTGTTCGAAAAGCTTTGAAATTCTTTGTGGTTTACAAAATGTTTTCTACTGTTTTTTTTTTTTTTTTTTTCTGAATGGCAAATCAGTAAAATGATGGAACTGAGCATGTGCAACCCCCTTAGTAGTTAGACATGCACGTTACTATACACAAGGGGAACCATTATAATGGAGTAAAGGGCATATATTTCAAGAGGCGGTCTTGGGCTCTTTGAAGAGGCGGTCTTGGGCTCTTTGAAGAGGCGGTCTGGGGTTCTTTGAAGAGGCGGGCCTGGGGTTCTTTGAAGAGGCGGGCCTGGGGTTCTTTGAAGAGGCGGGCCTGGGGGTTCTTTGAAGAGGCGGGCCTGGGGGTTCTTAGAAGAGCAGGGCCTGGGGGTTCTTTGAAGAGCAGGACCTGGGGGTTCTTTGAAGAGCAGGACCTGGGGGTTCTTTGAAGAGAAGGGCCTGGGGGTTCTTTGAAGAGCAGGGCCTGGGGTTTTTTTGAAGAGCAGGGCCAGGGGGTTCTTTGAAGAGCAGGGCCAGGGGGTTCTTTGAAGAGCAGGGCCTGGGGGTTCTTTGAAGAGCAGGGCCTGGGGGTTCTTTGAAGAGCAGGGCCTGGGGGTTCTTTGAAGAGCAGGGCCTGGGGGATGCCAAAGGTAGACTTTAAACATTAGTTACATAGGCAAGATATTGGTGACAGATACACTTTAAGAGCACATGAACTAGAATATGGTAACATTTCCTGCAGTTGCAGACTGGTATTTTTTTTTTATGCATGTGAATAAGCCTCATCATGAACTGATGGTATTAATTTCCATGACTATTAGTTCAGTACCCAATATGGCCACCACAGCTCGGCATAGACAAAGCCTAGACTACAGTTTACTTCTGACATCATTAGACTTGTAGATTGTAAGCACTGTGGGCTGTTACACGGACGGAATATAGAGTGACTCTACCACCATCATTCCTCTCGGCTTCTTCTCGGCATAATTAGCTGCTTGCACAATAGAGTGATTAATTTGAGCAGCTGCCAAGACTCATTAAGTTACAGAAGTATTTCCTGAGATCTCTGTTGTTCTGATGTTATAAGAATGTTTCACAAAGTTAAAACAAAATTCCCCACACATATACAAACCTGCACCTTGACCATTTTCTTTTTTAAGAAAAATGATTTTATGTCTGAAAGTTATTTTTTTTTTGTTCCCAAACCAAATTGCTGAGTAGAGATGATGACATAATTTTTTTCTAGATTATCAATCATATGGATGTACATGAGACTGAAAAGAGAAGTCCAGTACAAAAATACAAAAACATTGACTATCATTGACCAGTTGGCACATCGAGCATGGTCACTTTACCTTTAGTGTGCGTGTGTGTGTGTGTATATAACGGCACTTGCAAAATTGGAGGTTTCCTTTGCTCCACCACTCCATCTCGAAAAATGTTGAGCAACATACCCCATGATCAGCTTTGTTCCCACCAGTGGTTTATTTTATGGCTGTGTTTTACATGATCACATCTAAAGAGGTTCTCCTTTAATTGTACCTGTTTACATCTGATAATTATGGCTTCAGCTTTCCATGGGTTTGGCCTGGTGGTGATGATCCATCGTGGGAAGTCTTCTATAAACTCATTTGTGCCACTTCAAAAAACAGATTTGTCAAGCATCGAATCCCTGGGATTCATTTCGAGACAGAGCAATCTATTTTCTTCCAGAACCAGAGTTTTTTTTTTTGTTTTTTGGCACGTTCAAGATCATTCAGCATGCTAGAGCCAAAAAGAGCCCAAAAAAAGCTTACATTTGAAAGGCCCAGTTGAATGCTGCTTTGAAACCTATTAAATGCAATAGTCACTAATATGTATGACTTGCTGTACCTGAACACTCACACACAGGAAAAAGATGACTGAGTAATGCACACATAGCCTTGTCTTTCAGGATAACGAGAATCTCCTTTCCATAAAAAATGCATAGTCAAAAGATAGTACAAGCAGCTTTCTGCGCTTCTGAATTAGAATTTAATATTTTATACTTTTGTCAGCTTGTGTCTGTAAAATGAAACTCGCAATTTTAATGAAGAGTTTGAATAACTCGGCTTCACATTTTAAAATATCTAACAGCGTAAATTTGTTCCTATTCATAGAATGCAGATCGGTGTTTGGTAGCGGATTCTTCACACCTGCAGATGTTTCCCTTGGCTGGATTCAAACCCAGGACCCCTGCGCTTTAAAGGGGTTGTCCGGGTTCAGAGCTGAACCCGGACATACCCTGGATTTCACCCAAGCAGCCTGCCTGACAAGAGCATCAGAGCATATCATGCTCCAGTGCTCTCTTTTGCCCTGCACTGAATCGCGCAGGGAAAAGGCATTTCACCCAGTTCCAGTGTAAAGCGGCTAGGGCAGCGCTAAAGCCGGCCCATCAGAGCCGGTGACGTCACCGAACACACTGCCAGGCAGAAGCCTCTGCCCGGCAGTGTGTTATTGTAAATAAAAGAGCCCTTGCCCTACGCGATCCAGCGCAGGGCAAGGGAGCGCATCAGAGCATAATATGCTCGGATTCTCTTGTCAGGCAGGCTGCCTAAGTGAAATTATGGGTATGTCCGGTTTCAGCTCTGAACCCGGACAACCCCTTTAAGGCAACAGTGCTAACCACTGAGCCGCCTTTTATTTATGTGGTCCCTACTAAACATCCCCTTACACCTAACTTGCCATCAGTTTATGCAAAACTTCTTTTATAGGTACCGATATTTTTTTTTTTTTAAACCAGTAGCTGACTGTCAAAAGAGGTTAAAATGATCAGAAGTTAGGATTCAGCAATATTTCATCAGTCCATCCGTATCAAAAACAGAATCTTTGGTCCTCTTGAAAATGTTCTTAGCTTTACACATGAGAAATCTTTGTCTACATGCTGCCAAATATAAGTAATTTAGACTGAAGTCTGGGACTTCCTGCTGCGAGAGGGGAGGGAAAGAAATCATTAGTTACAGTCTGGACACAGAGCTGTTCATGTGACTCCTGTGGAGTCATACCATGTGATTTACTTGTTAAAAAAAATGATTTATCTTGCTGGCGATTGTTATATGGATACTTTTTTTTACTTTTAATTTTTTATTTTATTTTTTTACAGAGACAATTTTTTTGTTTACAGCCCCTTTGATATAACCATAAGGTATTAAAGCATGACTAAATTAGCGCATGTAATTGATTTAGATTTGTCATTTGTGTCTATTATTTAGCTCGCTAGAACGCGATAACGTCATAAATAAACAATAATCATTAAAAAGTAATCCACCTGACAAGTCGTTTTGCCTGAGGATTGCTTGGGCCAGCTGTGCAACGAATAACAGAGTACCGTTTACTGTATACAGTACGTAATATCTGTGTAGATCTGTCTCAGGTCTCTGTCCATCTGTCTGTTAATATTATAAATTAAACATTGTAGGACTTTTATGATATCTACAATAAATGCTACACATTTTCTAGCCATTTTTCCCTCTTTTGACTTTCATAATCGCTGTAAACTGCTGCCTTCGTTGCCTTGGGGCAGTTTATTCAGTCAACCGTAGCAACTGCTTTGAGCGTTCTGTCCCTATTATAGATACTGCAACTAGGATCGGTTGGTTTACCAATTACATTATCTCACGATTTTCTTTTTGCCGGGTGAGAAAGCTGCTAAAATCTTATTTTTTATTCTTTGAGCATGGCTGTAGTGGACAAGATTTGGCCAGTCAAGGGTTAAATTGCCTTGGAATAGTACACATAGGGAAAAAAATGCACTGTCCACAATGAACGTTCTCTATTATGCTTGCCTATAGAAGGATTTAGGGGGCTTTACTGATTGGGTCTCCCCGGGATGCTTTCTACTCAGGTATGTGGTTGCGGGGGTACTAGAGCGGTGATAAACCAGGCTTAACTCCCTACATAGGTATTGGCTTGTCTGCATATGACCTCATGCTCTTGGCTTTGTTACGGCTCAGTACATCCTCCAAAGAGGTACAGCCGTATTTTTGTCTGGTATTTTGGCATGCAGCATTAGATGCTATGTACTATTCTGAAGGTATTGTAGGAATATGACATAGCATTCTAGGAATTTATTATGCAGCTTGCACAAAATTACCAATTTTGCGCAAAAATTTGCAAATTTTCCAATTTTACACCACCATTGTCACCTTTCAAAATGTGGGTGAGGCTTGGTGAGAGGGAACAGGCCTCCCAGGACCTGAAAGGTTTACTATAATTTATGGCAGCTCATAGTTGCATAGATTTGCTTTCCCAACGCATGATGATGTGGCAAATTTAATAAGAGGCCTCTCAGTATCAGATCAATGAGAGTCTGACTCCTGGCTAGATCACTGCGTTCTCTTCAAACAGTTGATCATCGGAGGTGCCAGGGGTTAGCCCCCTCGCCAGTCTGATATTAATGACCTACAGTATACTGAGGAAGGGTCATCAATATAAAAAAAAGCACAAAACCCCTTTAAGTAAGGCCATAATATCCTTCTCTGAATCAACAGGACATTTAGTAATCATTCTTGCTGTCCAAAACCGTGATGTATTTATAGCGCTAAATCCATCTTTAAGACAGGTCTCTTAATAAATGAATAGAAAAAAAAAAATTAAAAAAATATGTCCGCCCACTGATCGAACCAGAGTACGCAAGTAATTAAAAGTCAAAGGTAATATGTCTGAAGGATGATATTCCCGTTTCCTAACATGGCAGCATTGCAGATTTTATTACATCCAGAGTGATATCTTGATAGGTGACACATCATTATCAACAACTGTTGATGAAGTACAGAGTGGATGCCCCGGGGAGGCCTCGCTAGTAAGGTGAAGACTTCTTAATTGGATTAATCTTCCATCTGAGTCTTCTAAAGATGTAATAAGAGTTATCTCCACCGTGCTGCCTCCATCTATACACTGTATCAATAAGATTAAACCCGTGCTGGTGCTCCGTCATTCCTTAATTACAGCCCCGTGAAGTCATTCTATAGGCGCTCTAATGGTTTCTTTGTCCGAAGCCAACGGGGCCGGCCGAGAAAATTAGAATATAATAGAGTGATCCAGCTAAAAGGATTGTCCATACTAGACGGAGTCCTTACAACTCATGATCTAAAAACGCTGTTCTGCCACAGAGGGGCTAATTATCCTCGTTCAATTATATTACATTTGTCACACTGTAAAATAATAGTCTTGACTAATGGGCTTGATTATATTATTTGGGGATGTTGAGCACGGTTCTGTGTCTTTATTTGGGGTTAATTACATACTTCTATTAACAGTGGTGGGCTATTGATTGACTATTCGGTACTAATGTAATTATTATTCTGCGGCTGATTGCCGCTTGTAGTATTTTCATATTTTTGTTTTTCACTTTAGAGCCGATCTGAACGTGACAGCCAATATCTCAGATGGGTGAAAAGGTCCATTTCAGACCATTTTGACAATTGTCAGCACCTTTGTATACTACAATCGAGCATGATAGCTTATGGAAAAGCTGGTCTGATGTGTTTGATGGTCCTTGTTGGGTTCAGTCTTTTGGCAACACTTGGAAAGTCATTCATACCAAACAGTAGATGTTCCACTCCGTCAGAGCACCAATCAAAGCGTTGAGATTGATCAGCAAATTAAGGTGTTGACGTCCATATCGGCATCCTTCACAACCAGTAGCAAGTTGTTTAGATAATGGCCATCCAACATGTCTGGTGTATGGCCTGTATTTATCCAACCGAAATAAAAAAAATTTAGACATGGCTGTGATTGATCCCAATGTCCTACTCACCATATTACACTTCAGGGCCCAGGAACGTGAGAGATGACAACATTTTAGATGTGCTCCTTAGGCAGGCACAAACACATCCTATGGATAGGTGATCAGTATCTGATTGGTGGTGGTTCGACACCGGGGACCCCCACTGATTGGCTATTTTGAGAGGAGCACCGTTGCCCTCTCACAGCTTACCAAGCACAGTGCCGTACGTTGTACAGCGGCTGTGCTTGGTATCATACCTATACCGATCAGATAACGATGACCTATTTAGAGGATTGTTCAACAGTAAACCCTTTAAAGGTTTTTGTACATGGTGCAGATTTATATGCAGAAAATCTGCTCTGTGTATTGTGGGTTTGGTGTGTTTTTTTTGTGCATTTCTTTTTTTTTTTACTGTAGTTTTTGGTGCGGATTTTCTGTGTGTGAACATTCCCTTAATAAGTCGAACCTATTAAGTATTGTAACACATAATATAGTCGTTATTATAAAGCCGTTTTCAAGCCTTTTAATCCTGTGAATTAAAGGAGCTTTAGAAGGTATATGTGAAATGTAATACATTGTATCTCGACAGCACGTTACAAAGAGTGCTTATAATAAGATTTCCTGCCTGAATTTCCTGTCATTTTCTAATATAATCCAATGACCTCATCTAGTGCGGCCATGGGGCAGACCAAAGGTAATAAGCCTCATTACCTCAGGCAGGAAGTCAGTGTTGTCCATAGTAATCAATCAGATCACTCCTTCAACCTGCACTGGAAAGATTAAGAGTCGTCCGACTTTTTTGGGCTTTTACAGTAACTTTTGAGTTTTATGTGTTGAAAAACTATACTCCCCTGCTCCCCTCTGCTCTGTTCCGGCTTCCTGGGTCTCTTCACTGGTCTTAACGTGTGCCGCTGAAGCCAATGACCAGCCTCAGCGGTGACGTTTCATAGTCACTGCTGAGGCCAGTCGTTGGCTGCAGCAGTGCATGTGACACAGTCTTTCTGGAGGTTTACAGAATGTGGACCTTAAGACCAATGAAGGACGCCGGAACGGAGCAGAGGGGGAGCAGGTGAGTATATATATATATTTTTTTTTTATTTATAATATAATTTATTTTTTTGAATGTCTAAAAAATGGAACAGTTTGTGTGCATGAGCCCTAAATTTGACATCTCAGTCACTGCCTCCATCTGCCCAAATTTTATGAATGAGGCCTTAAATTTAATAGAGCGCCCCATGTGACCTTTTAAGCCTAGTTATCCAATACCAGATGTTTATGATAATTTCTGTATGGAATATTTTCTTCATATTCAATGTTTCTTTTCATAATGCCCTTACAATGCTATTGTTTAGCATCTATGGAAATTTTCCCTTTATGCTATAAATGCCTTATTGTTTTAAAAGAAACGATCTACCCTAAAGGACTATTTTAGGTTTGGAATATTAGCGTTAAGACTGTTTTAATCAACCTCCCGCTGCCATCCCCCATTGTAGACTCTGAAAACCTTTGATTAGGGTGGGAGTAGTGTTTATAATTAAAAAGTGAAATATGTAGTTTTTGGATAATAAAGGACCTCCTCTTCTCCCTGTGAGCTATGCATTTAAATTGAATTTAACCCCTTCCGGTGGAAAATATAAAGGAGGGAACCTTCTATTCATTCATTTACAAGGCCGTTTTCGCACAGTCAGTGTTTGCTGAGTGATTTCCACCAGTGATTGTAAGCCAAAGCTTGATGGGTAAAATATGCAAATTGGCTATTCTCCAAAATGAAGAAAACAATCTAATATTAACTAAACCAGATACCTTCTTATTTTTAAATGGGTTGCACCTAAATGAAAAAATGGCAGTTTTCTTAAAAAAAAAAAAAAAGTGCCACACGTGGCCACAGGTCGTATGTGATATTGCAGCTCCGCTTTCATTCACTGAGCTGAACTGCAATGCTAGGCACAGTCATATAATATATATATATATAATCTAATTTTAAGACTGATGTTTGAAGTGAATATAGATGCAGGATTTGGCTTCAAATTCATAGCACGTGCACCATTATTATTATTATTTTTTTAAGTGACTATAAGAAACTGTGTAATATATCTTATCAGAGAAAATGTCATTCTCCTCTGTCTAAATTAAGAATCTCTGCTGGGGGGCGGAGCCTGGCAGCGAGGCAAGACGGACGTGTGTGTGTGAGCTCCTCATAACACCTCTTGCATATTCTGTTTATTTCGCGGATACCATACCACAGGATGGTCAAAATTGGAAAGGTCAGCTCAGGAGACAGAGGTGAGCAGCACAAATCAGATAAAAGCCCTCTAGACATGGAGAAATTCCTCCATAACAAAGGGCCTGCCGCAGGGCTGGGGAGCTGCAAGATGGCGCCGAGTGCGCGCGCGGCAGAGGATGAGACAGGAAGCCAAGATAAGGAAGATTTATTTGAGCTGGAGGCGTCTTCGGAGGCGGCTTCACAAGTCTCTGTCTCGAGACAATTCCTGCAACAAACATTCTCCCAAGTACTTTCTCAGGCCCTGACACCAGTCATGCATGAATTGGCTGAAATTAAGAATGACATTAAGCACATTGGAGGTCGTGTGGAATCCCTAGAGACGAACCAAGAAGCCCTTATCTTACATAGCCGAGCACTGGGGGAGAATTGTGTCTCACAGATGGGAAACTTAAACAGCATAATGGCCCTAATCGAGGACCAGGAGAACCGCAGTAGGCGAAAGAACATTCGCTTCCGTGGCATTCCAGAGTCAGTGAACCATGACGAACTTCCCGCCACTGCAGGCGCCATCTTTTCAGGACTACTGGGTGCAGAACGTGCTTCTAAAGTTGTGATAGAACGTATACACAGAGCACTCAAGCCCAAACCTAAAGAGGATCAACCTCCCAGGGATGTAGTGTGCGGGCTCTTAAGCTATGTTGATACAGCTGCATTACTGAGGGCTGCCAGGGACAAAGAAGAAATCATGGTGGAAGGCTCATCTATCTTGCTGTTCCAGGACTTAGCACCTTCTACTTTATACAAGAGAAGAGCCCTGAGACCACTCACCGAGCTTCTCAAATCTCGCCAGATAGCGTTCAAGTGGTTGTTCCCGTTCGGCCTTACCTTTATGATTAATGGTAAGCGATGCACAGTGCGAGTGCCTGATGATCTCCCTGCAGCCTGGGCCCTGCTGGAATCTGAGCCGCTGGATATACCGTTGTGGTTGCCGCTCCCGGTGCTGGCGACGCCATTACCGGATCTGCCAGCCGTTACCCGCTGGACGAAAGTGGGTCAAGGGAAGAAAGCGATCTCCAAGCAACATGCCACGGGACACCCCAAAGTGCGACGATGAGTGGGAGCCCATCACAAGTTTCCTTTGTTGGTGTTTCACACTTTACCTGATGCTGCCTGATTAGTCTTCCCTGAAGCATTCATTGAAAGAACTTCTACCTGGAGGACTTCTACGAGACATGCCTACAGAGCTATGGAGAGACCCTCAAACAGAAGATTGTAATGTATTGCTGCTATCTCTTCTTCCCTATTCTTGTCCCCCTCCCCCCCCTCTTCTCCCCCCCCCTCTTCTCCCCCCCCTTCTCCCCCCTCTCATTCTTCTCCCCCCCCCCTCTCATTCTTCTCCCCCCCCCCCTCTCATTTTCTCCCCCTCTTACCTCCATCCCCCTTCCTTTCTTCCCCTTTCCTCCCCCCCCTCCCCCCTAGCAAGAGGGTACGAGAAGATAATCCATATGCTATGGACAGCTGATCAGGATCTGTTCTTATGAGTTATTGCACACTGTTTTGGTTTGGTACCAAAGGACACGAGTTCTACTGTTCTTTATTTATGCAGGAGGAGTTATGTGATGCCGGGTGGTTTACATACTCCCTGAATGTACCCCCTCTGCATGCTGAGGAGTAATACCTCTCATGCTAACCAGTTACGGGGAGAGTTGGCATTCGTGCTGGCTGTCCCTTTTTTGTTTCTGTCGCGTCTTCTCTTGCCGCTTAGATGTGACAGACTCTTGGTTTATGCTCTGTATAAGAGTTTGTATATTTTTGTTTTCTCTTTTACAATATGTTGTTCCCCATGTCCCTCCTTTCCCCTCCTCTCAGGTGGTGCCCACTATCAGACTCCGCGTCGGGTAGTATCTGTTACACCTTACTATGGCTGATATTAAGTGTACCTCTTTCAATGTCAATGGGCTGAACACGCCTCAAAAGAGGTCCCAGGTCATTAGGTTGTTAAAAAAGATGAGAGCAGATATCTGTTTCTTTCAGGAGACGCACCATAAATCGGGGCGTATACCGACGCCATCTCATGCCTATTTTAAACATTGGTTCCACAGCACATATGGGAAAGCTTCACGTGGGGTTGCTATAGCAGTCGCCAGGCATGTGCCTTTCAGTCATGTAGTGACCTTTAGTGACCCAGACGGCAGGTTTGTCTTTGTAAAAGGGAAAATTGGTAATGAACTGGTCACCTTAGCTAGCTTATATGCCCCGAACAGAGGTCAACAAAAGTGGCTCAAGACCACCCTGGTAAAACTAGACCAATTTGCAGAAGGGATCAAACTGGTAGGGGGTGACATTAACGTGGCGCTCTCCTCACATATGGACACCTCTGGGGGCTCCTCAGTCCACTCACAAGCCTCACTGGGACAAATTAACAAACTATTATCTGATAGTGGCCTAATAGATGCCTGGCGGCTGCTGAACCCTTCTACAAGGGACTACACATTTTTTTCTGCTCCACACAACTCTTATCAGAGGCTCGACTACTTATTCATATCTGACCGCCATATTGATCTATTAAGGAAGGTCTCTATTGACACGACCACGGTGTCTGATCACGCTCCTGTCTCGGCCTCGGTATGCCTATCTACCCTTGCTCAGAAGCACTGGACATGGCGCCTTAACGAAACGCTATTGGACAATGAGTCTGATTTCAGATCCATTAGCTCGAGAGCCCAGCTTTATTTTCAGGAAAATGTCTCTACTGATGTATCTCCTACAGTGTGGTGGGAAGCCCATAAGGCTGTCATGAGGGGGGAGTTCATTGCCTTAGGAAGTAGGAAGAAAAAGGAGAGACAGAAACGCATTAACTCCCTACTTGCGCAAATAGCCACCATTGAATCACTCCATAAGAGATCTGGTGCACTGCAGGCAAGGGACGAGCTGCTGGGGCTGAGGCGGGAGCTGAAGGATTACCTTAATGTATGCAACGCTAGGGCGTATCAATATGCCAAGTTTTGTCATTATTCTCATGGGGATAAAGGCACCAAGCTAATGGCGAGGCTTATAAAACAAAGACAAGATGTGGCTTATATCTCCTCTATTAAGAAACAACACGGCTCTCTAGCAGTAGCCACTAGTGACATTGCGACAGCTTTTTGTGACTTCTATAGAGATTTATACAACTTGGAGGCTCCGGCCGGTACCACTGCTTTGTCTCGCTCCTCTGCTATTGATGAGTTTCTACAAAAACTTCACCTTCCCACTTTGTCGGGGGCAGAAGCAGAACAGCTACTTCAGCCTATCACTGAGGATGAGGTGCGGCGGATCCTCCAATCTATGCCGCTAGGTAAAAGCCCAGGTCCGGACGGCCTACCAGTAGGCTATTATAAAAAGCTCATGCCTGTACTTCTTCCTTGGTTCACTAAATGGTGCACAGCGCTCTTCTCGGGGTCCACACTTCCCAAACAATCTCTTGAAGCCATAATTACCATCCTGCCGAAAGAGGGTAAAGACCCACAGCAATGTGGAAGTTATAGGCCTATATCACTGCTGAATGTGGACGTTAAAGTCTGGGCAAAATTATTAGCAAAAAGGCTTAGTCCCTTTCTGCCTTCTCTCATACACCCTGATCAAGCAGGTTTTACACCGGGTAGAGAGGGAAATCATAATTCTTGTAGATTACTTACTTCCATACAATTGGCTAAGAGAGACAGGAAACCCTTGGTTCTTTTAAGTGTGGACGCCGAGAAGGCCTTTGATAGGGTCAGCTGGCTCTTCTTGCAGAGGACGCTGGAACAGTTTGGTATACCTGTGGTTTTTATCAAGGCCATCATGTCTCTATACTCTGCCCCTAGTGCAAGGGTTCGGGTTAATGGTACTCTATCACCATCCTTTGGGATAACCAACGGTACTAGGCAGGGATGCCCCCTCTCCCCAACCCTCTTTATTCTTGTTATGGAGACTCTTCTCCAAGCCATTAGGGAACATCCCGATATTGAAGGTATTGAGGTATCAGCAAAGGGACCTACCTATATTAATGTCGCTTTTGCGGATGATCTCCTGATCATGGTTACGAACCCTGAGAAAGCTTTCCCCCATTTGCTCGATCTATTTCACCACTATGGCCAACTATCTAATTTCAAAGCCAATCACTCTAAAACAGAGGCAATGAACATATCTGCTCCCCCCACACTGATCAGAAGCTTACAAGCCTCTACTCCCTTCTCCTGGCAAACGTCTCATGTCACTTATCTGGGGGTTAAGATCCCTGCCAACCTAGAACATCTGTACACACTGAACTATACTCCACTGTTAAAGTCTGTCCAGTCTCAGCTGGAGTCTCTCAGGATCCCATTTGTCTCATGGATGGGGAGGAAGAACCTCATCAAAACCTTTATAATGCCCAAATTCCTCTACACTCTACAAATGTTGCCGATCTACTTACCTGCTTCCTACTTCACCAAAGTCAGGCAGCTGTTATCTACATTTTTATGGTCTGGTAAAAAATCCAGGATCTCATATGAGAAGCTTATTCTGAGGAAAGAGCAGGGGGGCTTTAGGTTTCCAGATTTAGAAACTTACTATAAAGCTATACACCTGAAAAGGTGGCTCCAGACTTTGGTTCCTAGGTTCGGGATTCATGGAACTAAGGGGGAATTAAGACTCATTATGCCTGGTCTAATGGCTGGTCTGTGGGGGGTCAACCCGCATATGTACCCGTCTATGGTAGATAACCCTCTCATCAAGGGCATGTTATCAGTCCTTAAACAATTGAATAAGGGTCATACACTTCTAAATGAGAGACCCCTGCAAATGCCGGCAACACTTATACCATTCTTGGTTAGGGATAGAGTAACAGAGGTGTCCGGGATCTGGTCTAGACTGAAGGATCGGACCCTGGGAGATTTCTTGGAAGCTCTCCCTTCCTCTGAGAGTTTTTGCAATAGCCCTATAGCCTTACTAGCCAAAGGGAACTTTCTGGAGTTGTCTGACCTACAGGCTGCGTGTAAAGCACTCAGGGATGGTACACACAACACCCAGACCATATCCTGGTTTGAGAAATTGGTCTGTGGAGACAAAATGCCCCCAAAAGTCATCTCGCTACTATATAACTCCCTGCTCACCAGAGAGAATGGGCAGGCTCCTCACTATTTGCAGATATGGGGGGAGGAATTAGATATCACCTTTTCTGAGATTGAAGTACATAAGATACACAGCAATTCACATGGGTTTTCTAAATGTGTGAGAGTACAAGAACATTCTTACAAGGTGATGACTCAATGGTATAAAACCCCGAAATTATTGCACTCTAGAGGCTTACAGGCCGATAACAAATGTTGGCGTTGTAGGAAGGAGGAGGGTTCTCTGAGTCACATCTTCTGGTTCTGCACAAAAATACAACCTTATTGGTCTGCTGTAATCGATATTGTGAACAAAGTGGTTGCCAAACCAGTAGTCCTCACTCCAGTAATGGTCCTTCTGTGGTTAGATTCCGGGTCTTGGACCCCTTCCAAAAAAGATCTAGCAACACATCTGATTCAGGCTGCTAGACTGCTCATTCCTTTCAGATGGTTGAGTACTGATCCACCAACAATAGACCAGTGGAAAATTAAGGTGGATCAGATATGTAGGATGGAGGAGTTGGCGAGTTGGGAGGAGAGGGCTCACGATAAGTTCGAGAGGTTGTGGGGTCCCTGGAGGATGTTCAGAAGGAGTAACAGTCATGATTAATCAGAAATGTCTGCCTTAGATCTCAATGCACTTTGTCAACCTGGAGGCACCACCTGAGAGGCCCAACTACCCCTTTCCTACCCTTACCCTTTCCATTTACATTTTTGCTTTCAACACTTACTATTTTGCAACAGTGATTTGATTGTATTATCACCTTGTTTTACTTACTACCAGTCAAGGACTGTATACTGTGAACCTTGCTCTTTTTATGTATGGATGCCTGAAGACTCTATTTTAGAGGCAAGGAGGTGTTTTCTTGCCTATATGTGACTAAAGAAACTGCTGTATCACTGTTGATTTCTTTCTTTTCCAATAAAAAGAAATTTGTCAAAGAATCTCTGCTAAATCCATCTTTAGAAACAAGACAAACTGTCAGCTCACTGAAGGATCAGATTACACACATTCTATAGAAGTCTATGGAGAGGAGATGGATGGAGGAAGTTCAGAGAGACACAGGGATATGCTTCCCATAAAAGTCTACGGAAGGAGAAGGGAGAGGAATGAGCTGCTGATGTGATATATTACAAAGTTTCTTATATTCCCCGGTGCTCATCATTTATGCAAAGTTTGTTGAAAGCACAGTGACCTTTTCAAGCATTCATGTATAAGCTTTTTTTCAGAAAATATTTTTTTTCTTTTTTTCTTTTTTTTTAATTTTAGTGCATCTGGGAGTTCTTTGTTCATCATCTGTAGTCAGCAAATGCAGATCAGAGAAATGTCTTGTTTTATTGTCAGGAAAACATGATGACTTTCTTCTAGATACAGCACCACACTTGTCATTTGGTTATGTCTGGTATTGCCTCTTAGCTCCATTATGGTTCATGGGTCTGATTTGCAATACCACACACAACCTGTAGACAGATGTGGCGCTATTTATGAAAGAAAGCAGCCATTTTTTTTCCTAGTCTTGTACCCTGCTGAGTTACGGCTCAGCTCTTGCAGTGCTGAAGGCAGAAATGTTTTGGGAAATGGCGAGTGTATTATTGATGCAAACACACTGCACTTTATTATGTTGTGTATGCCTTTTCTATGGTAATGCAGACTCTTAAGATGAGACGTTGGCGTGGAATTTTCACTTTGATATAACTGGGAAGATGCTCATATTCTGAAACAGCGTGAGCTTAATCTGGACTTGAGGAAGTGCAGCAAATCTTCCTGCGTGTCTCTTAGCTAATGAGTAGTGTGAGATGGGAATTTTGTAGAATTCCCCTGACTATCTCAAATCAACAGTTAATGACTGCAGCTGACATGGTTTATGCTTATTGTTGTAAAGCCAATGTATTGCATCATGGAACAGCAGAATTAGAGGACGTGGAAGCGTGAACAGCTTATCGGAAGTCATTGTATGAGCATCTTATTGATGGCACGGATGCGACACTTGGGCGGGCTGGTACCATTGCAGTGGAATAGTTGAGGTTAAGGCCTCATGCACACGAACGTAGAAAGTCCATGCCCGTATTACGGCCCACAAACAGCGGGTGCGCAATATACAGGCATCGGACGTGTGCACACCCATTCACTTGAATGGCTCCTCAGTCCAGAAGGTGCGGTACGGAAAGGAGGCACAGATCGGAAGCAGTAGGAAGTGCTTCCATGGGTTTTCTGTCTGTGCCTCCGCACCGCAAAAAAGTAGCACATGCACTACTTTTTGCTGTGTGGACCATCGGATGCGGATCGTGGACCCCATTCAAATAAATGGGTCCGCATCTGCATATGGCGGGCGCGTAGTCGCTGCCGATGCATTGCAGACCGCAATTTGCATTCCGCAGCACAGGTATGGCCATGACACGATTGTGTCCATGAGGCCTTGGTGAACATGAGAGCTGTCCTTGTTGGGAAGCCTGATAAAACCTAAAATATTGAACCATAGCTAGCACCCCATAACATATCCGCATCCATTTATGCATCTTTAAGGTATACAGTGATTTCAGTGCCATAAAAGGGATATTCATTTAAGATGACATAAACCCCAGGAGATGTCTTCATGACTTGACTTCATTAAAATAATAATAATTTAGTTTCATTTACGTCTTAAAATTGTCCCTACATCATGTAGATGAGCCATATAGGTTTCTTATTAAAGAGGTTCTCTAAAAACTACAAAATTGATGTCCTCTCCTTATGTAGGGGTGGGTTATCCGTTTCCCTGTCAATCAGCTGATTGGGCCTTGCAGTACTTGTTTACTTGACACAGCGCCATACATTTGATAGTGGCTGTGCCAGGTATAACAGCTCAAGTAAATTGGACTGGGCTGTAATACCTGATGCAGCCACTCCCAAAAAAGGATGGCGCTGTGCCAAGTGGTGCCAACTGTCAGACCCCTACCAATCTGAATCTAATGGCTATCAATGTTGTAGTCTTAAAGGGACTTCTTTAAAGGGGTTATCCCATGATGTAAAAAATGAAAATCAGACATCATATAGTATAAGAAATGCCTTTCCAACAAAGCTAGAACCAGCTCTGTACCTCACATGGATCCAGAGATCTCCCCATTCATTGCTCCAGTTGTTCAGCTAGATAGTTTTCAGGCTTTTAGCTCTTTCAGTGTAACAGTCACAGCTTCTAACAGATTATATGACTGGGGACAGTCAAAGATTTAAACTGAGCGAGTGCGACCGCCTCAGTGAGGTGGACAGGAAATAGAGAAAGGAACAAACAGTAGGTGGCGCTGTACAGATACATTTTATTGTATAGCTCGGTGGCTGTATTGAATTATTAATCATATGCTAGAGCTGGGCGATATGGCCAAAAAAAAATCTCGATTTTTAAATTGTGGACGATTCACGATTTAAATCTCAATTTTCTTATGTTAGTAAAAATATAAAACAATAAATAAAAAAGCCTACTGTGCCCCCATCAGACCTCAGATTAGCCCACTGTGCCCCATCAGACCTCAGAGCAGCGCAAAGTGCCCCCTTCAGACCTCAGAGCAGCCCAAAGTGCCCCCTTCAGACCTCAGAGCAGCCCAAAGTGCCCCCTTCAGACCTCAGAGCAGCCCAAAGTGCCCCCTCCAGACCTCAGAGCAGCCCAAAGTGCCCCCTCCAGACCTCAGAGCAGCCCAAAGTGCCCCCTCCAGACCTCAGAGCAGCCCAAAGTGCCCCCTCCAGACCTCAGAGCAGCCCAAAGTGCCCCCTCCAGACCTCAGAGCAGCCCAAAGTGCCCCCTCCAGACCTCAGAGCAGCCCCCATCATAATAATAATAAAAAAAAAAATCACTTACCTGTCCTGCACTGCGGCTCCGCTCCACGTCTGGCGCCCCTCTTCTTCTCCCGGCGCTGCACTGTCACCTGACTGCGTGCAGCGTCAGGTCAGAGTGCGCGCACTACGTCCTGACGCTGTACGCGGTCAGGACAGTGCAGCGCAGCCCCGGAAAAGAAGAGGAGCGCCGGACACTGGAGCGGAGAGTGATTTCTGAGAGATTTCTTTTTTTTTTTTTATATGTCGGGCGCCATTTTAGGAAAATCGAATTCGAATTAATTCGATTAATCGCCCAGCCCTATCATATACAATTACAAAAGTATTCAGATCCAGGGGCTGGCCTGAAAATGTTTCATGGCAGAACCTCTTTAAGCAGTTAAGCAGTATTTCAACAGTATTTTAAGCAGTATTCCAACCTGCAAGCCACATTGCTTTCTTTGAAACCCAAGTAGGAGGAGAAGCTAGAGCTGAGCTGTAGAAGGAGCTGCAGTCCAGGTTATTGTAAAGCTATATAGTAGGGTGCACGTCATGTCTTAAAGTGGTTTTCCAAGACTTTTAAATTGATAAACTGTCTTCTGGAAAGGTCATCAGTATCTGATCAGTGGGCGTCCGACACCTGGAACCCCTACCAAACAGCTGTTTGAGAAGGCACCGGAGCGTACAGTAGTGCAGCGGCCTTCTCTTACCTTACTACTACGAGCCCTCTTGCCTTCTCAAACAGCTGATCGTGGGGGTCCCGGGTGTTGGACCGCCACCGATTTAGATACTGATGACTTATACAGAGGATAGGTCATCAGTATAAATGTCTCTTAAAACCCCTTTAAGACAACATAATATGCAACCTACCTTATAGCCTTTCAATACCCTGGACTGAAGCTTCTTTTATACAGTCCAAATTTTTGGAAAAACGCCTTTTAAAGAAACCCACCAGGTTATGGCTAGGCCTATGGCTGAGAAGTACAGAGCATGACCCAAGGATTCTAATCTTAACCACGAGTCCCTATGTCATGCAGCACCACTTCAGGCCCCACATTTCATAACACATATCGACTTTCCCCAGAGTGCTTCTTTAAGCCTAGTGTTATGTCTAAAATTCATTTTTTATCCATTTTGTCAATTTTTTTTCGGTAAAATCTTGTTACACAACATAAGTGGTGTCTGTAATGATGTCTCTGACTTATTTCTTGAATCCTTTATCCACTTTGGCCTTGACAGAAACTGGTCATGGATGCTGCACATTACAAGCTATATTTTCTGCTGAGATTACGCCGTACCACTTTCAGATGGTAACAAGTGCCTGCCGTCACATTATGTACGCATTAATAGGACGCCAGAGATTTTCTCCAGGCATCAGATGGGATTTATTACAATTTGACTATAGATTTAGTGACAAATCTTATTTGTGGTGCAGAATTTTTCAGGATTCCTGGCTTCACTTGCTTCCTGGAGAACATTCAACCTAAGTGAGGCCTCCAAGATTAATTAGTAAGATCCCTGATCTACCCAATAAATTGAGGTTACCGTCACCGAACCCTTCAAATTAATTTTGGTTTAATGTCCTGTTTACCCAGTTGTTGTTGCCCAGATAGAAAAATGCTTTATCTTTTGAGAAAAGTCACCCTAAAGAAAAAAAAAATTGGGTTCTTAGACGTTCTGCAGAACAAATGAGTTGACTGCTAGATTCCTGCCAAGATGGTGACAGTTTCCAGAAATAATTTCCTCTATACACATCCCAGTTGGATGGTCTCCTTAGCAATATTATGTATTATAATGCAAATTTCAAGTTGGGCCCATGCCTTATTACAGGTTAATTAGATACTAATTTGGCTCCTCGGCAGTAAACGTTGCGATCAGTGGTGCTCGTCTGTGTATATGATTAGGCGGCCTCCTGTTGAGCATTGATTCTTTTTGGCTATTAAAAGCACCTCTTGTGGCAGAGCAGCTTATGATTAGGAGAAAGAAAATAAAAAAACGTAATGCAAAAGTTTCTTAATTTTTTTGCCGCTGCTCAGTAGGTTGCATTTCTTGCACATAGTGATGTTGTATAGGCACAAGGCCGTAACCACTAGGCCTTTTTGAAAGTGCTGACTTCTAGTGGCCAGCAGTTCTGCATTACACACTGGTTTGAAAATGGAAGGTTAAGATCTACAGAAAATCTACATCAAATTTGTACCAAAAACCACATGGAGTCACTTAATTCTTTTCATTTAGGCAAAACAATTTTTGATGAACCCTTTCCTACTAATTGGTCCTCTAGGCCAGGGATGCTCAACCTGCGCCCCTCCAGCTGTTGAAAAACTACAACTCCCAGCATGCCCTAAAAGCTGTAGGCTGTCCAGGCACGCTGGGAGTTGTAGTTTTAAAACAGCTGGAGGGCAGCAGGTTGGGCATCCCTTCTCTAGGCTATGTGGAACGGCCATCCACACTTGGTCCTCTTGCCTTTATAGAATGGTCAGCCTGGGATATAGAAGAATGTATATGTGTCCTCTGTTCTCACCAGTTTTCCATGGGGGCAGTAGAGAACATTCTGATAGGTTGATTGACTTTGTATGAAATTGGCCTTTTACGTACTTTTTCTGTGGCATCTTAACAAATGCAACATCTGCTTCTATAGCAATGTTCTCCAATCTGTAGCTCTCCAGCTGTAGCAAAACCACAACTCTCATCATGTCCTGACAGTCTGCAGCCGTCAGGGCACAATGAGAGTTGTAGATTTTCAACAGCTAGAGGGCCACAGGTTGGAGAAGACTGCTCTGTAGGTATAACATAAGGGCTATGAATTCACCACCACGGCCATCCATTGGTTCTCAATGCGGAAGAGCTTAAATAAGCCTCATTATGTTTTTTTTCAAAAATTAGCAATTAGTCTCCCAGCGTGAAAACACAAGAATCTACACTGGATAAATGCGTGTATACAGATTATTTTCATTTAGAGACGATATAAATTTGAGGTTGGTAACTTAAAGCGTCGTAACAGGAACATTCTGAGAATGAAATGACATTGTAAATATCATTGTAATAGGAAGCTGTTTCCAGTGCGTGTTGTATTGTCACCCGCAGGGGATATACAGGGCAATAAAAGTACATATCTCTATGCTTTTATAGATGTATTGATGTGAAATGTCCTTTGTTTCATATTGTCCTGTTCTGTAAACTTCTCATTGGAAACGGAGCCCTGTAGCTGTGTTTTCTTTTTTGTCGGCTTTAAAAATAAAAAATAAAAAAATAATTGAAAAAATTAAAAATCCTTACAAGGGATTATCTAACAAATTTTTGGACGGCGTGTCGCTTGTAGGTTTCTTCAAAATGATATGTTTTTTCCATTTCAATGAATAGCTGGAAATGTGTCCCCTTTGTTTTTGATACAAAATGGGACATCTTTAATTTATTATTGTCAATGGCAATTTTTTTTAGATTATATTAATATTTATATATCATGACCTATTCCCTGCTCCTTAGTATCTGATCGATGGAGATTGGACACCAATGGCTTCTGCCGATCAGCAGTTTTAGAAGGCCACGTCGCTCCTGTGAGCACCGCAGTTTTCCCTAGGCCATATTCATCGTCACATTCACATTCATTCACCTAGGTGCAGCTCAGTCACATTCAAGTTGTGATACCATGTACAGCCACTATTCACTGTGCTTGTTAAGCTGTAAGGCAGCGGCCCTCACCAGAGCACCATGGTCTCCTCAAACAGCTGATCAGCGGGGGTATCGGTGGTCAGGCACTCGTCAATCAGATACTGATGACGTATCCTGAGTAGAGACGAGCAAACATTTATTTGGCCTTGTGATGAAATAATTAGTCACAAAGTGCATTTCTTTGTGAGTATGACCCCCTCATTGACCTCCTCAGATGCCTCGTTCATCACTGATTGTGGCATCTGCGATAAACAAGTTAGGGCTCTCAGGGGTTAATCAGTGGAAAAAAATGACTCCCTTTATCAATTTCCTCGCTAAGAGGCCACCACAGCTATCTTGATTGAAGATCCCACCAAACTCTTGCGCGGCATGTGATGACATCATTACGCTCGCCGGGGTGGTGACCTCATACATCAGTGCGTGGGAACTTCTCTTTGCTTTTTTAACCGCTATTTCAGGGAAAATTGATTTGTTACCACTTAGCACGAGGAAATTCGGCTTCATGACAAACTAAATTTTCCCTGAAATTCGGATCTAAGTCCTCTTCGGACACTTTAATTCGCTCATCAGTAAACCTGAGGAAAGGTCATCACTTTAAAAAAGTCTGAGAAATCCTTTAAGTAGTAACCTAAATAAACAGGATGAAGCTGCTTGGCCTCTTGGTTGTTTAGATGGTTTCAGGCTAGGTAACAGCCACCCCATGGCAGTGGTATTATTGTCAACACATGGTCCCCACCTATAACCCTACGATACTGTTTAATACCTTTTGGTTTCTAAAACCCATCCACAAAATATTATAATACAAAAAATGTTTCAATGGAGAAGATTCCCCAAGAGTCATTATTTTATAAAGGTCCATGTGACATCCAAGAGATAAAATCATGGTGGACTTGGCCAACTTGGCTCAGCCGTCCTCCCCCAATCTTCAAATATAATTAATCTACCAGGTTCCAGGGTTTGTCCTGTGTGGTTGTTGGGATGATGTCATGGATGTTTTTCAAGCCTTTTCTGGCGTATTCGATCATTTATATTGCAATCTTTCACTCTATCCTTTGCTGCCTCGTCTGATTTCGGTACTTCTTCAAAATGGAGTTAAAATGTGCACATCATGGAAGGTGTTTTGGTTTAGAGGAATTGGCTTAGGTCTGGACAGTGAAGAACAGATAAGGCACCGGCCTGAAATAAGTTTAAGAATTGAAGGCTGATTCACAGGCCATTGGCATGAAGCAGGTCAGCAGAGATGTCAAGAGGATTAGTGAAACTAATTAAGATTGCTTCCAACGGGAAAGTTTAATGTGGCAGACTTGTCCGTATTGATGGTGCTATTCATTGAAGATACTTCTATCTCATCTCCACTGCTCACTGCAGATGGTTTATTTCTGCACTCGGCGTGGTCTCTGACACATCCAGGACGGTCTTCACCTGCAATTTAGACCTGGGGTCAAGCATATTAAATCGAAGAGTGACAGCGTTATGAATGAGATGTCCTTTGGTGCATGGGATTCGTACCAGAAGACAAAAACTAAATCAGACGTTCCCTATAATCAGTGTTAAAAAACTGACAACTTAACGAACGGATAGTCAGAGCTGCGTAGAAAAGGTTCGACACAACTAGAACTCTACTAGAGATTTCTTTGGTTTTGTTTTTTTCTGGTGACCATTGATATTTGCACCTCACCTCTTGATAGAATAGCTGGAAGTTGTTTTTTTTTTTTTTGTTTTGTTTTTTTTTCATTCGCTGGATACCTGTGCCCTGGAAGGGTTTCATGTCATGGGTGAAGCTTGGAGCTCCTGGGGATCGCAGTGCAAAATCTGAATCTCAACCCGAGATATTTGTGTGACTTGCTGCTGTGCAACGAATTGCCATTTGGCTGTCAATAAAAATAAATAAAACTAAATTAAATTGCAGACAGATCGCAAGCAAGTCACCCGAGACTTGCATTTCAGTCTGTGATCGTAAAGTCCAGTGTGACTTGTGACCAAAAATCCAACAGGTTTTTTTTTATTGGGCAGCAGTTTTATGTTCAAGTTTAATGTTGCAGTGAGTGTGACATTGCGATCTTCATGTTGCATGAACCAAGTCGCTGTTTAGCCCTAGCCTAATAGTTCAGGAACCAAGTTTGGGGATAGGTTTATTAAACAATCTTGTAGGCTGGGGCGGATTGGCCGTAGACCTTACAGGAGAATTCTCCGGTGGGCCAATGCCCAGGGGGCCGCCAGGACCGTCCTCACGGCCGGCCAGTAGAAGTTTTGGGGGATGTATTTTGTGCTGCTGGCTGTATTTTATGATGGACTGTGGTATTTGGCTCTGTTGGGGTGGTATAATGTGCCACAATATGGTATTAATGACCCTGCTTTCCATCAATTTAGACCTGACTACAAAGTGGGGCCACTTTTAGTATTTTTTCCAGGGCCACTTTTCCCAGTTCCCAGTCCACCTCTGCTTGTAGGGCTAGCTCAGTTGAAATTCCTGGTGACAGACTCCCTTTAAACTAGTTTCCCAATTTGTCTACTAAAAGACCCCTATAAAGTTCCTGTTGGGGGAGGGGGTCTCAGTATTGGTCTTGCTTGTCTAATGGCAATTGGGAAAAACTAATCAACAGCTGCAGAATCTCATAATTTTCTTGACCCTAATTGAAACTTGTAGATTTGCCCCTCTTAGTTTAAAGGGTTTTCTGAGATTCCGAAAAAGTCTTTCTTTTATTCCTCTTTGAAATTTCACCACTTCTAGCCATGCGCCAACCCAGCAATATTAAATTCAGAACTACAATACCAGGCACAGCCCATGAACAAGAATGCTGCTGGTTCTGGGCAAAAAAAAACAAAAACTTCTAAGCCCTACAACCTACAAACTGCGCCTCTGAATCTGTTTGGTAGTTTCAATAAGGCCTGTATATAATGTGGTTTGTATGGAGGTGGCTTGGTCATACATTGATTGATAGGGTGTTGCATTTTACTGTGCTAATTAGGACTGGTCGCATAATTTAGATCCACGAATATCTCCTACTGTATCCAATTATGCCGTTTTTTTAGTTACTTTCATTCATGCTTTTACTTTTATGATGTAGCTGGTGATCACTTTTACCAAGTCGTCATCCATGTAATCTTGTATTCTACATATATTCACTTTTCACGATCTACTATATTTGGCCTGTACTGTGGTTTCAACTTTGAAAGGTTTTCCTTGAGTCTATGCTTGGTGTATTGAACGCTAGTATTTTATGTTTTCCCCCCAGAGAACAGTTTGGTTCGACCTAATGCTTTTTTTTTATGGATTAAGACCCAAGATAAAACTTTCAAGATTAAAAGCTGTAAGAAAATGTGAAATCTCTGCAAGATCTGGTGCAGCTCATCTAAAGTTTGTGTTATATCCTTCATATAACCATGGGGGAATGAATCCCATGACCCTGGACAGAAGGCAGTCGAATGCGGTCTTTCTGTTCTCCGGGAACAAGTCTAATCAAAGTTTCCGCTGCTGGGGTCAGTCCCAATATGAGCAAATTTATGGTGACGTTTCTACAGTACTGTGATGTGCAGATCATTTGAGACCGTTCTTCATAGTTTTATCTTTCTTCGTGGCAATGAGTTGTAGGATTATGGGGTACTTTTAGCTAGTCCAGATTGAGGTTGGTGGAAATCCTTCATTTGTGGTTGTCCTCTAGCCAATATCAGTGTCACATAGATAACTTCTTGGACGTAACCATTAAAATGTCACCGGGGATGCTGCTGTCAACAGTGAGCCTGAGGCCAATGTCTGCTGTTGGGGCAATGCAGGTTCCTGATCCTATGGAAAAAATCAGTAGCTAAAGATAAAGTCCCATGTTGAAAATGTCTTTAAAAGGAACGGGGATTTGAGGGATAGAACGAGGCAGGGGGGAGGGGGGATTGTCAATTTAGTCCTTTGAATAACCCATCCCTTTATATTAAAGGGGTAGTCCAATCTCATAATTTGGTGGCTTATTGCTAGGGTATGCCATTGATGTCTGATAGCTGCAGGTTCCATCTCTGGGACTTGGTCCTATCTCCAGAATGGGCCTCCTGAAGTGAAGGAGAGCGCACTGTGCAAGTGCAGTCATGCTTCATTCACTGCTATGGAAGTTTCTAAAATAGCCGGAATGGAGAGGTAGCCATGGATGAGTGTTGCGCTCTCCACTCATTGCTACAGGTCTGGTTTGATACTTGATATGGGGCTCTTGCTTCCCTATGTACGCCACTGGATGATTGCTCTATTTAAAAGATCATGAAGGAACTTCCTCATTCCCTACGTAGAAGGACCTTTTTTATTTTGATTTTTATTATTTCGTCCAAGCATCCGGTCTATCCAGTCATTTGGTGTCCCGTTGACCCCAATGATGCCAAACTAATGGAAATGTGTTGTACTGTTTGGGTGACTTTAAGTCTTTGCCGTCGTTTGTAATTAGATGCTGATGACGGGTTACTCCGGTAATGAGAGTGATGAATTCAGGTGACCTCTGAGGTATTAATATTCTGCAGACCAACTTGCTCTTAGCTTAATTGAGCTGTAATGACTGATGGCGAGGACGCTCACAATATTATGCTTACGGTGGACATCCATGGCTTTCCATCTTGCTTAATATTCAGACTCCTCACCAAAATCCTTATTTATTTTTTTTCTTGTCAAAATGCCCGGGGAAGAAAAAAAATGAGGAGACAGAGCTGAAGTGCAAATCTATATTTAGTAGACACGGGATTCTAGACAATAAGATCATTCTTTCTTAAACATTTGTTCTTTGCTGGGAATTGGTATCGAAAGCTCTGATTAGGCGTCAAGAAGCTTTTTGTATTGTAATTGTGAATCTATTGAAGACGATGGCAGTATTAAACGTCGAATGCAGATTCAAACGCCCCGTGTTTGCCAGTATAAATTACCCATTATGTCGTGTGTATAAAGCTGGAATGATTCAAGGAAACGGCATGGTATTATTCAGTCAAGGGGTTATTAATTGTACCGATTACTTTGAAATCTGTGCTTTTCAGAAAAATCAGGTGCAAATGTTGATTTTGCTTCTGTGAGACAAAGGCGCTTTGTTAAATGGCCCTGTTTATGTAATCTCGAATGACATTTATTTGCCAGATGAGTTGGAGGATAATGGAAAAGACACTCAGGGGGACATATTCCTCCATCCTTTGATGCTTAGGACTTTAATATCCTGTCTCAGGACTGATGGTTATGGAAATAGGCATCCATAGACTGAAGGATTAGTCCACTTGGACCATGCAGTAGGGTTATACCTGCCCTTGTAATCTTGGCAAGCTAGGTCATAGGAACTGTACCCGTTGCACTGCATCATAGTGATATGTCATTGGTGTCTGAGATAGGAATACCCTTTAAAGGGGTTGTCTCATCATAGACAATGGGGGCATATCGTTAGGATATGCCCCCATTGTCTTATAGGTGCTGTTCCCACCTCTGGGACCCACACCTATATAGAGAACGTAGCCCTAAAAGTGAAGGAGAGCGTACTGCCCATGCGCAGCTGCCCTCCATTCATTTTCTATTGGGCTGCCGAAAATAGCCGAGCGCTGGCTCAGCTATTTTCGTCAAGCCCATAGAAGGGAATAGGAGCGGTGGCCGGTCATGCACAGTGCACTCCCATTCACTTCTGTGGGGAGCCAGCTTGGTGGTGGCCGGACAGGAGTCCTCCAGCCACCACCTTGCGGGGCTCCGTTCTCGGTATAGGTGCGGGTCACAGCGATGGGACCCACACCTATAAGACAATGTGGGCATATCCTAGCGATATGCCCCTATTGTCTATGACAACCCCTTTAAGTGCACTGAGGGTGGTTCCAGGCTACTCTGTGCACCCTTGCTCCTCCTGTCTCCTCTTCCAGCCCTTCCCTCTCTTTCTTGATGGACAGGGCCAGGTGACATAACTATGCAGGAATCTGACCCTATCAATCAATGAGAGGGAGGGATTAGCAGAGGAGCTGGAGGAGAAATGGTGATAGATTCCCTTTTAATGTACCAAGTCTTAAGGAGTTAGTCACTTTGGGCAACCACCGTTCAAGTGTCAGTTCCCGCTGAGAAAGTCTGGAGGGGCTTTCAGGAGCAGGCTCTCCAACAATTAATCATTTGCCATCTCTAGAGGAACGTCAATCCAAATACTTAATTTTCCTACTGGGAATACGTCTTCCATGTTGCCCATTGGTCATCACCTCAAGGGGTGGAGGGTTTTTTAGATCATATAATTCATCTTAATAAAAAAAATGTGCTCCCCATTAATCCAGACCACTGATTTCTAGTCTCTGTGTGGATTTAGTCTCTTTGGTTTAGTATCTTTTAGTTCATGATATCTGAAGAGCATTTAGAAAGGTATCAGTGGTGCTACATTTACAAAGGCACAAGTTCTAATAGAAAATATTAAGACCTGTTCACCCTGTGCACCCTCTTTCATCCACCATTTTGAGCTAATTAGATCGAACAAAAAGTATTTCTTTAGGAAACCCTCCAATAATAGAACTTTTTTAAAAAAAAGGAGCATGGTTCTTCTTCCTCTCGCACAAAGACCCCATTTTAAATGTGTTTCATTTAATTAAAGCAAGTATCTGTATGCACAATATAGTCTTCAAAATCCATTAGTGGCATGAATGGGCTGAAATTCCTGCCACTGTTCTCGGCTTTCAAATGATATCCATAAAATGTGATTAAGAGTTATTTTATTTCAAGTTGCATATTATTAGCTGGGTGTTCCTTCATCTTCTTTTCACTAGTCACCAAAGTGTTTTTTTCTTAGTAGTTTTCTGTTTGTTTTTTTGTAAACAACCTGTTGACGGTTAATGAAGGTTGACAAAGTCATTTCACCTACAAGAAACCATAGCAACCTTAAAAATGAGATTTAACACATTACTCACATTACTCATGAGCAGATCTGTGGTGATTTTGGTGAATCTTCCTCTTCGACATGGATGAGAAACATGATCAGAATGATGGTCTGTTTACTCTGGGATCCCATTCTAGTTATGCCCCCAATAACGTAGTCCAAGTTGGCCTTCCACAATTGTAGAACGTAAAATCAAGAATATACCGTTTCCATGCAGAAGTAGCTCTGATTAAGGAGTAGGTAGGGATTAAATGGTTACTAATTTTTCACACAACGTTGCATAAATCAAAAGTACAAGCGACCACAAGAAACTCTGGAATATATTTTATCATATAGGTTTCCTGTTAGCTTTTTACCAGCTCCAAATCTCTTGCTAATTGCTTTTCACTTTGAAAAATGCCATCATCCAGGACTGGATCATCTCTGCAGAAGGATCATATTACCAGGAGTTCACCACTAATGAGGCCAGGTGAGGCAATCAAATTAGGCAGCACCAGGAAGGGGCAAGAGGAGGGCAGCAGATGGGCCGTGTGCAATGAGCGCTTTCATTGTGGCAAAGGGGTTAGGTTAAGAAATTGGCATGAGGGTGGGAGGCTGTTTTAGTTTTTTCCTCAGGCAGCAGACAGGCTAGGTGCACCCTTGCATATTACACATGGCAATGCAAGTCTTTGGAGAGGGAAGGGGGCAGTATTGAGTTGTAAGTTAGGAGACACACACAGACAAACAGGACTTCTTTCACAAAAATACAAGTCAATATTTCTTTCTAATGTCCTCCCTTATACTGGGGCTGAGTGACTGTGAGACTGTTAAGAAGGATGTCTTCCTCTACTTTCTGTGCGTGCAGTGGATGGCAACTAGTCTCCGCCGACCATGCCCGAGAGAGCTGCAAATCATGTATTCAACAAGCACAGAGGTAAACTGCTAAAATAAAATAGTGCAATAGTGTTAGTCCTCATGTATACACACTGTACTATTGACTAATGCAAAGTTTGTTGAAAGCTCAGTGCCGCTTTAAGGCTTTGGATTGATCGTTCAGGATAAAAAAATATGTTTGGGAATCTGGTGTGGTAGATGTTCTAGTCCAATACTGAACCCAGATCGCTGAAGATTTTGGTTTGGCTGGGTGTAAAGTTGACCATATGTATAAGATGAACGACAGCCAAATCAAACTATTTCGGCAAGACCAGTAGACAATATTATGTGTAAATGGGTGTCTGGACTCTCCTCTGTCATTAGACTTTGGAGTAAAGAAGGATCCAAATAATGAATGATACGCCACTGCTAAAGGTGTTGCATACTGGGCTCACACATATAGTGGGTTGAAAAGAATAGTTATCAGCTGGCAACCACCTTAAGGGGCACCACCTTAAGTGTTGGTGCACTTTTAAGATGTATTCTGATATTATCGAACAGTTGAAATCTCCTGTTACAGGCAATTTTATTGGGTTACATCAACGATCTCCAACATGCGGCTCTCCAGCTGTGGTGAAAATTGATCTCCCAGCGTTCCCTGACAGCCGCACGCCTGTTGTATTTTGCAACAGCTGGAGATCCACAGGTTGGAAACCACTGGGTTACATCACAGAAAATGACAAATAGCACGTTCTGCAGACATTTTAGCAAAAGTTATCTTCTAGAGTCCTTCAAGAAAAGTTTTCCCAAAACAATGACTAATTTCTGTCCTGAAAACTTTGATCTCAAAAACCCGTACTTTCCTTAAATTTCACGAAGGCGTGTGATCTGCAGATGACAGCTATCTGTCTCTAATGTCTTTATTACAGTGGAACTTCACACGCCTCCGTGCAGAGTAATTGCATTGTATAGAACTGGAGGCAGACCTGAAGGCAATGAGTCATGAAATGTGTAATATATAGGTATTCTTATGTAATGTATGGAGTGAAAACCACATGTAAAGGAACGATTGTGCTTTGAATCAGCTTTCAGCAACCCCTTCTGAGTGGCAGAAGACACTGACCATCCATTTCCCCTACAGTGGCTGCTGTTGATAAAATATAGTATTACACACAGTCCGTTCAGATAAGTTCCTGTCCACCATAATACATGGACGGTTGTGGTTGACCCGTTGACCAGAGCAAAAACTCTGGCTAAGCATCCCTTCATTAGAGGCTCTTGGTTTCATCAAGGCTGATCCTGATGAGTCTGGATGAGAAACCCCCTTTAAATGGGGAGCCATAAGTGATTACCACATGGGTTTTGTCATGATCATGACCGGACTTTCTTCTCTCTCCTGGAAGGACCTGTATTTCATCCTTCACTTCCTAGCTCATGAATATACTACTAGATCTACTGTGACCTTCAAGTTGGCTATACCCATAGGATTAATGCTGACCAAACCTGTCCATTTCGCAAAGACCACCTGACCATTTAATATGAATGGGGACCTCCTAACCTTCCCCAACCAAAGACGTTGGGGAAGAGAATGATTAGGCAGTTGGATTTCAACATGACCCATTTTTTCTTAAGGGAAATAAGCCACCTGAGGAGCTGAGCGTGCATGGGAGGAACATCTGTCAGCTCATAGCCCTCAAAGCTTAGGGCCAAACTTACACTGGCAGAATGATGTGAAAGAGTGAGCAGGAAGGTTCTTGCCAATCGGCAACTCCTATAGAAACTATAATGGCCATTATTGTTAAAAAAAATAAAAAATAAAAAATCTGTGAATGTAAGAGCTCAGAATCTATCATTCAAGAGAGGTGCTTTTACAGTGTAGCATGCAGTGTATTAGGTAATATTGTATCCACAAACATCTAGTGTACCGCCAATTGTACCGCCATGAAACACATTCTACTTTTTACAAACCAGCACCTGGATCTGAATACTTTTGTAATTGCATGTCATCAAAAATGTTGTATAACTACTGATCTATTCAATAAAATGTATCTGTATAGCGCCACCTGTTGTTTATTTTTTTTTTCCTTATTTCTCTGTCCTCCTCACTGAGGTGGTCACACGTGCTCAGTTTAAATCTTTAGCTGTCACAAACCATATCTTATGTTTAAAGCTGTGGCAGTTACAGGGAAAGAGTTACAGCAGAAAGGACTCGCCCTCTGAGCTGCCAGCCTGAAGATAATCTAGTAGAGCAATTCTAGCAATGAATGGGGAGATCTGAGGTACAGGGCTGGTTCTAGCTTTGTTAGACACAGATTGTTATGTACTGTATGATACTTTATTTTATTTTTTTTACATCAATCATGGCATAACCCCTTTAAGCATTTCATGTAGCATTCTCCTCATCCGCTCCAATATACAATTGTATTTATGCACATACATCCCATTGTCTGGCTAAAACACACAACTGTTCATTTCACTCTCTCTATATTATTCAATGCACCATTCATGAATGCGGTGCAGACAGCGGTGCTGAAATTAACACACAAATAACTGTCATCTGTGCGTTTTACCGCTGGGGGCCCCTTCCTTCTAGGGACAACTTGTCAGAGCCAACTAATGTCCTTGATACATCTAATAGGTTACAGTGGAGGTGGCGAGCAGCTGTAGGGGATATAATCAGACTAAACCATTACTCTCTAGGCTTTCATGAAATTGAGTGATAGGAAGCGTTTTGCTGCATTGCATGAGGTTCTTGCTTCGTAATTTTTTTCCCCCCTAATTTCACATGTATGTATTGGTTAATAGTTAAGGCATAATTTTTTTTGTTATTTTTTGGCCATATGTTGAGATAGCTTTTTGTGATGTTTTTAATAACCCTTTTTTGTGACACTTTTAGTTTTTCAAATCTTTTAGAGAAGCCTATAGAAAAAATGTAAAAAAAAGCCATACTCAGAACATACTGCATTTACCAAAATGTGACCTATACTAAAAAACAAAAACACAACATTTTTCATTTTTTACCTTACAAAAAACACCAACAAAACTTAAAAAGTAACTCTCTAATGAATGATTTTTACTGGAACCCACTACAGAAAATAAAATAGAGGCAGCTTATTGATTCCAGGTCCTACAGCCATCGGGTGATGGATGTCAAACTGCACGCTACCATGTAGACCAGGCAGAGGAGCCAGTGGCACAGATCCCATGCATGTCACCTGTACTTCCACTCTCCTTGTTATAAAGGGCGTGACTGTGCATAATTTCCTTTCTAAAAATACAAGGCATGCAAAAAAAAAAGTCAGGTGCTCAAAGCCACAATTCGGACGAAAATGTCACAAAAACACCTTAAAGGAGTTGTCCCAGGAAAAATATTCTACGGTTTTCAAACCAGCTCCTGGATCTGAATACTTTTGTAATTACATGTAATTAAAAATTTTGCATAGCCAATGAGTTATTCAATATCTGTATAGCACCACCTGCTGTTTGTTCTTTTACTTATTTATTTGTCCTGCTCACTGAGTTGGCCGCACATGCTCTGTTTCATCCTTCTACTGCCTCCTGAGCTGTGATAGGGAGAGCTGAGACACTCCCCCTGAGCTGCAGCAGAAAAGACACTCCCCTTGAGTTGTCAGCTTGATATAAATCTAGCGGAGAAATGAATGTGGCGATCTCTGGATCCATGTGAGGTACAGGGCTGGTTGTAGTTGTCATGTATTATATGATGTCTGATTGATTTTCATTTTTTATTAATCATGCGATAACCCCTACAAAAAAAAAATTCCAAAGCTTGCACCAGTTGGGCATTTTTCAATGCGTTTTTTGGGCAAAAAAAAAGCTGTGTGTGGCAGCACCCTTAAAGAGGCTCTGTCACTAGTTTTCAACATATAGCGTTAGATATATAGGCACATAGGGCTATTAATCCTTTCCCCAAACATACCTTTATTTCCCTGAAGGAATCAGCCATTAGCCCGGAAAAAGCACTTTAAAAAATATGCTAATGAGTCATCGGAGTACCGGGAGGCGTGTTCTTCTCGTCTGAGCATCGCATCCGCGACGCCCTTCTTGTTCCTAACACCGCCCTGCATGATATAAACCCTCCCCCCTGCTTAATGATGGACAGCGCTGTGTAGCCGAACGCGCCGTCTCTTCCGGGTTCAGTGAAGTGACGGCACGTGCGCACTACAGAGAAAGGGCTTGCAGAGTTCGGCGCTGCAAGCGTAGTGCACACGCGCCGTACAACGGGTCAGTGTGCAGGAGCTGGATTTCAGCACTAGACCCCCCGGTCTAGCGCTGTCCATCATTAAGAAGGGGGGAGGGTTTATATCATGCAGGGCGGTGTTAGGAGCAAGAAGGTCGTCGCAGATGCGGTGCTCAGACAAGAAGAACACGCCTTCCAGTGCTCCGATGCCTCATTAGCATATTTTTAAAAGTGCATTTTCCGGGCTAATGGCTGATTCCTTCAGGGAAATAAAGGTATGTTTGGGGAAAGGATTAATAGCCCTATGTGCCTATATATCTAATGCTATGTGTTGAAAACTAGTGACAAAGCCTCTTTAAACTAATTTTTCCTTGGTTCTTAACTTTCGACGTATAGTTGATGCAGATTTAGCAGATCTGAGTTTGTCCTTTTGCACAATTTGCTCTAATATTCTCCTGTGCTATCCATTCTTTCCATTGTAATGTAGCTAAGCCTACAAGCCACCTCGATGCGATAAGCTATTGTAAACCATGTGTATAGTATCTAACTGTAAATGTGTTTTTCTCTCTTGGGCGTTACAATGACAAGGTTACTTGTTCAGCGTGAAGCGGCGTAAAGAGCAGCTCACGAAATTACACACCATTGTCTACTGGTATTATTCACACCGCAGAAGCTGCATAAAGAGACCTCTTCTAGGCAGCTGATTATTTATGAAGAAGTGGAGCTGGAACGTCCCCCCTTTGGCTATTACTATTATTATTATTATTTAATGCATCCTTGGCGTGAGAGGCCGCAGTCTGCAGATGAAGTACCATATGCGTCGCTGACCCGAGGCACTTTCTCCCACTCTCCTTTTGTTAAAGAGGCTTAGAGATAGTTTGTTGTGCTCTACAGAGCATAGTCGGCTGTATTAGACTTTTATAGTGGTTATTCCATAATTAATGCAAAAAAGTAAAAATCAGACATCATACAGTACGTGACAACCTCTTTCTAACAAAGCTAGAACCAGCCCTGTACCTCATGTAGATCCAGAGATCCCCCCATTCATTGCTCCATTGGCTCTGCTAGATTTGTTACAAGCTGGCAGCTCAGGGGTGTGTCCTCTCTGCTAAAGCTCTCTCCCTATCACATCTCAGGGGCGTGTCCTTTTTGCTGAAGCTCTCTCCCTATTAGAATTCAGACTGCGTCCTTTCTGCTGCAGCTCTCTCCCTATGACAGCTCATGGGGGGGTGTCCTTTCTGCTGCAGCTCTCGCCCTGTAACTGCCACAACTTCACACATTTTATGTACATTCACACTCTGCATGGATATTGTTTAGTCTGACTGTAACCTGAATATAGATTTGTGATTCCAGCGAAGGTGCCCCACCCTAGAACCAGACGCTGACCTATGTTTTCTGGAGGCAGCCATCTTTCCTGAGCTACTGGTAACAAGGTTTAGAGATGCTTTGCAGCAGCCACATAGAAGTGATTAACTTCGATGAGAGATTGTTGTGGGCATGCCCTGTGACCTACACAGAGGACATTGTTCAGGGAGGGGGAGGAGAGGAGCTGTGACAAACACCAATTATGATGAATCATGCATCATCTATAGATAGGTGTCATTATTTTTATTGTAATCCTGCTGGTAATGATAATGAGATGACTGCTAAAGATTTCTACTCATCAGGAAGTGTCAGATTGTACTGTGTTGTTTTTTTTACCTCTAAAAATAAAAAATAATTTTTTTTTATGCAGTCTGCATTTTTTCTTTTAGCGTCTGTTTTTGCTGTGTCAGACATGTTTTTTTGTTTTTTTTTGTTTTTCCTGGCTTTTAGCCATTATAGAGATGTCAAAATGCCTGACACTAAATTTGAAAAATAAAAAATGGCAGAGATCCAAAAACCTACTTAACAAAAACGTCAAACGCTTGTGTGTCCTGCATCTCCTATTTGCCATAGACTTTCAGCTAATATCAAAGGCTAGAGTTTTTACCGCAAAAGAAATGCACCAGTAGGTGCAAAACGCCACCAAAATTTTTACAAAAACTACCTTAAAAACCTATATGTGAATCTACCCCAATAGGGGTGCTACCTGCCATTATATCTGTAATGATAATGAGATGACTACTGAGAGGTAATCACAGGAAGTATCAGGCTCGGTGGTCAGAGTGAAAACTGTGTGGTTTTAGGATTTTATGTAAATATCTGATAAAAATCTCAGAATTAAAAAAGAAAAAAAAAGTCTTACGCATCCACTTGGGCCAACTTCCTAAGAAAACCATCACCCAAACAAAGTGTGTATATAGGGACTATAAACTTTCTGTTTGCATGGATTTGATCTGGGTGCTCCATACGGGCCCTGATCAGCTTCACACAAGTCCATGCATGTCTGTAGTATGGACCTACAGATGCCATGTGTGCCGCCGCTATATTCTGTTCTGTAAATTGGCATGTACTGCCATATTCCAGAGGTATAAAATTGTGGTACACTAGGAATCTCTGTAAAACAGATGACACAGTCGGAGTGGTGCAGTATGGGCCCATCAGTTTCTATACCATTCAAACCGTTAAAGGGGTTGTCTCATCATAGACAATTGGGGCATATCGCTAGGATATGCCTCATTTGTCTTATAGGTGCAGGTCCCACCACTGGGACCTGCACCTATATCGAGAATGGAGCCCCGCGAGGTGGTGGCTGGAGGACTCCGGTCCGGCCACCACCAAGCCGGCTCCCCATAGAAGTGAATGGGAGCGTACCGCGCATATGCGCCCCCCCCCATTAATTTCTATGGGACCGAAGGAAATAGCTGAGCCAGCGCTTGGCTATTTTCGCTGACCCCATAGAAAATGAATGGAGGACGGCTGCGCCCTACTTCACTTTTGGGGCTCCGTTCTCAGTATAGTTGCTGGTCTTAGAGGTGGGACCTGCACCTATAAGACAATGGGGGCATATCCTAGTGATATGCCCCCATTGTCCATCATGAGACAAACCCTTTAATATTCCAGTGAACACGAGGTCTTTCTGTTAAACCTCCATACCGCCCTCTATTGCTATTCCTCGTAAATGATCATTTACTATTCTAGAAGTAAATTTGAAATTTCTATAATTATAATTTAATTAAAAAATATTTAAAAAAAATTAAAAACTCAAATTTTTTAAATATAATTTTTATAGCTTTGACCAGTCCATTGCAGCTACCCCTGTAAATGTATTCACTGTTACCGAATCGTAACATTTGTTGCCATCTCCCACTTAACAAACAAAACTTGAAACGCGTTTCTAATTTCCATTTTCCAGTCCGGATTTTGCAGCGTTGGTATCTTGCGGTAACAGTGTCTGATGTGTCTCGGCGATAGTACCTTGAAAATGAATTTTGTGTGCCGGGAGGCTTATTGGAAGGAAAACTCCACCCTTGGAGGAAGTTGTGATCGGGCTGCTCTGATTAATTGTGTCATTTGATACAATGTTAATCACCTTCCCTGCCAAAAGGAAAATGAATGTTAACAATTAGACTCTGGCTGGAATCGATGCTGTGAATTTGTTTTTGTTAGATAGCCAGTTGTGTAGTAATCCCGCTACCAGAGGAACATTTAACATTCCTTTTATTGTTTTGTCTTGGTCATATTTTCTGCAAAAAATTTTGAGCCCTGCAGAAAGACTACAAAAAGTGTTTCTGACTCTGGAGGACCCGGGCTGTTTGGGCATTACACAGACAGTGGACGATATGTAATACCTCTGTTTTCCTGTAGAGGTGCTGCAGGGAGAATCAATACCTGGTGCCCGGTTCACCCACAGATACAAGCTGATCACTGGAGGACTCGTGAGGGCAGGGGAGACATTCTGTCATTATCTTATTGTGGCAACTCCTCAAAAAACTAATTACGGTATGCAAATTGGACAATCACTCTATAGATCTTTGGATTGTATTACTAATCCCCCATTTGGATTTATTTACTGTGGCATTTACTTGATGTTTCCACAAACCCCCCCCCCCCCCCCCCCCCCCCCCGACACCACCACACCACCACCAGTTGCATGTCTTGTAATTACACTATTGATGCCCAGGTCTGTTTCAGAACCTGTGCTTTTAGAAAACAACTGCAGTATAAAGCATGGTAGAGCAACAGAACAGCAGTACTGTAATTCTACATAATGGTAGACTGATTCTAGGCTGCCTCAAAATCTCACTAGACACGGCTAAGCTGGAGTCACAGTGGGGACCAATCGAATATCTTTTTGTGTTGATGGCTATTCCACGTTGAAAATCTGTGGTACAGTATAACATTGGACAGGGGCGTAGTTTAAGGCTCATGGGCCCTGGTGCAAGAGTTCACTTTGGGCCCCCCTTCCCTCAGTGCTTTGTGGCCAGGGGCTGGGGGCAAAAATTGAAACCGCACCCCCACAATGCTAAATTCTTGACCTAACCCCTTACCTCCAGCCAGAGGTGTAACTTGACCAGCATGCACTTTCTATAATACCGGTGTCTTCTTATGTGGCACAAGGGTCTTTGGGCCCCCTCAGGCTCCTGGGCCCGGTAGCGACTGCTATCTCTGCACCCCCTATAGCTACAACCCTGACACTGGGTAATAAATATGGATGGACTCCGAGCACACTGCCTCCTAACCTATGTCAACAGACAATTAAAGGGGTCTTCCAAGTGTTTAATATTGTTGACCCATCCTCAGGATAAGTCGTCAATATCAGATCAGTGGGGGTCCAACACCCGACCCCCACCCGCCGCAGCTTACCAAGCACGGTGCTGTACATTGTATAGTGGCTGTGCTTGGTATTGCAGCTCAGGTTCATTCGCTTGAAAGGGACTGAGCTTCACCTAGTCCATGTGACCGATGAACGTGATGTTGCTGACGCTCACTGAAGAGCCGCAGTCTCCTCAAACAGCTGATCAGCGGGGGTCCCCGGAGTCTAACTCCCACTGATCGGATATTGATGACCTATCCTGAGGAGAGGCCATCAATATCAAAATCTCTGACAACCCCTTTCAAAGCAGAGATGTGCTTTAATATGGAAGCCACTGCAGGACCTTCTCCCAAGCCCCATGGTTGCTCGTTTCTGCTGCAGCGGCCACTACAGGGGAAATGCAGTATTACATGCAGCCATTTAAATTAGTAGCCACCAGGTCAGTGAGAGCTGCTGCTTGCTACAGCCCTTTTAGAAGCAAACTTTATGAATGCAAATACCTGACAGAACGTATGAATTGTTCTATAATGGTGGTTAATGGTTTGTGCTATATAATTATTATTTTTTAATAGGGTTTTTCAGCAGTAATTTAAATGTCCATGTGTCGTTAATGAGGTTTTTTCGGGATGGACCTTTGCTTCCTGACAGCATGTGGAAACGATGGTCTCTTTTCTAGATGTGCTCACATTGTGCTGACGGTGTATCCCATCGGGCACTCCCATTGTACACCTTCCTCTGCAGGGCTGCCAGATTTCAAAGCAGATCATTGTTCTCTGGATAATGAAACACTTTGACCAGCATTTTGTTTTATTTAAAGGAAAAAAAAATGATAATGAAATCCGTACTTGTATCAGCTGATCCTTTGTTTCCCCCGTGGAGGATCCCACATCAGAAGGTATCTGTGTGACCTCTGGTAGAAGATCACACTGGATTAATTCATTACACATGTCAGACATGCTACACCAGCTCTGTACTCCCAAGTGCAGGGGGTGATATCAAATCCCTACACAATGGAGGGGACAACATTGTCTAATGCGTTTCCAGTTCAGCAGTACAGTGATGGTTCAGTGGTTAAATGCACAGGCTTAGATTTCATTAAAAGAGGTCTGTGACCACACCTTCATGCACTAAACAGTTCCTGGAGCCCTGTAGGTGGCATAAACAGAATCAAAAACATTTCTTTTAACCCAGTTGTTCATTTTCGTACCCTCAGAAAAGTGTATTTTGAACCATATGCAAATTAGTTTGAGTCCAAAGGTTGGTCCCCAGGGCTAACAGTGCCCATGCATTTCCCTTCTACATCCCCGCTACTCTCCTCTGCATCTTTATTTTTGCCTCCTTCAGCACCACAAAGAAATCCTGCGCAAGCGCACTGCTGGCCTCTTCTTACCCCTGCGCAGTCAGTAGTCTGCACTGCGCAAGCTTGTTGTACACCAGGGATGCACCTAGCCTTTCTGCTGCCTGAGGCGAAAACTGAAACTGCCCCCCCATGCCATAATGAAAGCGCTCATTGCCCATGGCCCCTCTTGCCCCTACCTGGTGCTGCCTGAGGCGATCGCCTCACCTGGCCTCATTGGTGGTGCACCCCTGATGTGGCGTACATAGAGAAGTAAGGGCCCCATAGCAAGGATCAAACCAGGCCCCCCACACAGGACAGAAGGGTTTCTGCCAAAACCCTTTTCAATGACCCTTGGGCTATTTGTTCCACTGCCTCATTTACTAAAAGTTGTTCCTTTAGAGGGTAGAGTCCTGACCAAGTTTTCACCTCCAGTAGAAGAGGTAACGATCCCAACTAAGACTGGGCCCCCTCTTGCCCTGGGCCCCATAGCAGTTGCATGGTCTGCCGCTATGATAGTTACGCCCCTGCCTGTGCAATAAACCCAACTACACTGTTGTCCAATGTGGGGTACTGACTTCACAGACTTCACAACGAGTCCAGAAGTGCGCTTGTGCAGGATTTTCTCGAGGGGTTTGCTGAAGTAGAGAGAAGATGTCAAAGGGAGGAGCGGAACACAATGTAGATGGGAATGCCTGGCCACCATTAGTCCTGGTGACCGCCCCTTGGGTTCTTTTAAACTGGTTTCCATATGGCTCAAAAGACATTTTTCATGGGCTACAAAAAATGAATGAAGGGACCAAAAGATATGTCACCTGAAGGGCGCCAGGACGGCAAAAGGTTCTAGAGTAACATAAGTCGAGGGTGGAAGGCAGCATATGTGTATATTTGTATGTAGGCAGGCTGACCGCGTGACCAAAAACAGCACTCTATACCCTACTGAATGGCTGACAATGGTTGCAGCTTTCTGTAAGCTTTTAAGAAGTACAGCTCTGGAGCACAGACTCCTGCACTGACAAGTGAAATACTATGGATTTTTGCCTGGAGATATGTTTGCAAAACCAGGGATGCTCAACCTGCGGCTCTCCAGCTGTTGTAAAACTACAACTCCCATCATGCCCTGCTGTAGGCTGATAGCTGTAGGCTGTCCGAGTATGCTGGGAGTTGTAGTTTTCCAACAGCTGGAGGGCCGCAGTTTGGACATCCCTGCTTTAGACTGTTGATTCAAACGGTCGAAGAAAGGCAGACCAGAGGGAGAGGAGCAGTGGAAGTTGTGGAAGGTGGAAAGCTGGATTGCAACACCCGAGGGACATGGTGGCAGTCAGTTGTGGAAATGCAACACCTCCTAATTAAAGGAGTTCACAATAATTAGGAAAGCATGGCTGCTTTCTGACAAAAACAGTGCCACACCTGTCCACAGGATGTGTGTGGTATTGCAGCATAGCACTACTGATTCCAGTGGAGCTGAGCTGCAATAGCAAACACAACCTGTGGACAGGTGTGGTGCTGTTTCTGGAAGAAAGATGACAAGTTTTACAAATTTTGGACACACTCTTTAATCCTTACCCGAAAGTGCAATGCGTATACACATAATTCATAAGACTATATACCAAAACTCAAGATTTCCCCTTTCCTCTTTCCCCGAGAGCTCCATCGCTATCTATCTATCTATTTAGGTTGGAGCTGATTTCATACACAGAACTCCAAATTCCCTTTGACTGAAAAAAAATCTGAATGACAGTCACCACTAGAGGGTGCTAACTGTATTTTGGTTTATGCAGCACAATGGAATCTCTATAGAAATCTGTATGTAGTTTCCGCCACCTAGTGGTGGCTGGAAGCAAATGCTGTGACTGATGAGAAGCATCTCTCTCTTCCTGGGCCCTATAGCAGTCGTATAATTTGCCTCTATAGTAGGCAGTCATTTTGCTGCAGTCGGATGCTGAATGTAACTTCCAAATCCGGAGTTATTTTTATGATTTTTGTGTATTACTATATAAATGTGTATACATAAACATGAGGTTGTGATTCATGGCCCGTGGCATCGCGCAGACAAATTAAACCACTTGTTGAAATGAACAATATACTTCCACACACCATTTGCGCAATGTGCTACCAGGAAACCTTATTTTCAATTTCTCTGTTAATTTCCCTGGAGAATTCAATAGCAATTATTACACGTCTGGCCAATATTTGCAAGAATAATTTTAGCTTTCTGTTAATCAATTTCACTATTACAGTCCTAGCCAATTTTGTCAAATCTTATCCCTGGAATATTCCCAACACTGCACAATATTGTATTTTTCTTTGATATTGGTGGAGTCAGTGGGGACAGTGCTGTAGCATGGAGGAAAAAAAATCAGTTTATGAAGATGTGAACCTTAAAATTAGCATTGCTGACTTAAAGTGTACCTAGCATTAATTTTCCTGTTGTTCTAGGTTACAATGATTGGTTAGTACAGAGCACATTTACCCTGTTGCCACCACTAGGGGGAGGCAATCTGTTTTCATCAGTGTAAGCAATTGAAGTAAATAGAAGTTGTATACAGATCTGCCCCCTAGTGGTGGCAAAAGACAAACACGTTTTTATAACTGTGTTTCTTGTACAATTTTTTCATGAAGACTTCTTACAAGGGTTTCTCTAGTGCCTGCCTTTATGGGGACACAGAGGAATCTTACTCTTGTGCTCATCCTCTAAGCATAGTAAACCATTTGGTACAGGGTCAAGCTGGCACAGAAGAGGACGAGAAGATCCTCTTTTGGGCCCAGGTTTAGACATAACCATTTGGTACAGAATCAAGCTGACGGAGCAGAGGACCAGAAGATCCTTTTATGGGCCCATGGTTCAGACATAACAGGTGCTTGCCACAATGAGCTTGTTAGGTTTAGCCCAACAGGTCCCCATCTGAATCTGATAGTGGAGCAAATTTCTTGCTCTTGTTGTCTTATTTTTGGGGGTTCACATTAGACTTTAAAAGGTTTGTCCATAATTTTACACTATACTTGGTAAGGTTCATCACTATCTGGTCAGCGGTTGTCCAGCACCCTCCTGGGCAAACCTTTAAGGGTATTGACACACTGTCAGGTTTCTGCATGCGGTTTTGGAAAACAAAATCAGGAGTGGATCATAAAAGGTGTGAAAGTATAGAGAACAGATACTCATACTCTTTCTTTGAATTCACTCCTGGTTTTGGCTTCCAAAACTGCATCAGGAAACCTTACCTTGTGGCTGTACCATGCAATTTTAACAGTAGAGTGTGTTGCCCATGTTATCTATAGCTTGAAGGTGGGTCCTCGGAATAATTTCTTCCAGTGGGCCCCAGATCCTAATAATTTCCCACTGTCACATCTGGGCACAGAGCGCCGCTACACGCACCCCGTCGGCGAGGCTGCCCCCCTCGGCGGTCGCTGGCGAATCCTCTATACAAGCGTACGCTGCGATGATTCCAGCAGCCGCTTTCGGCAGACTCTGCAGTAGCTGGTGCTCTCGCCCCCTCTAGGGGCTGGCAGCCGGTACTGCAGCTCCTATACCTTCTGTCTGTCATCAGCCCAGCACTTGATTCTCATCCAGAGGCCTATTTAAGGCAGCTCTGTGCACATGACCAACGCCAGAGTATCAGGTCTTTTCCTCAGTATACTCCAGCTCTTCAGTTGTCTCCTGTTTGGTTCCTGTTTATGCAGACTTCAGTTCGATCCTCGTCTCTGCTAGCCTGCTGGTGATCCGGTCCTCTGCTGATACCACTGCTTCCATACGGCAACGCGACCTGCAAGTTTCCGGCCGCACAAATCCAAACTGCCTAGCAGCGGGCTCTGGTGAAAACCTGGGGGCTTGTTAGATTCAGCACACTAGTACTTTTTAGTACTTCGGAAGCTGGCAAGACATAGCTATATCCAGCCAGCAAGGCTAGTGACACCCACGCTGTATAAAATTACCTTTTGGTTTGGTTTAGACTGTGCATTTTTAGATGCACTTAGCTATTTTCAGAACATCTTTTACTTTTCTTCCAATCTAGTTTGCCATGCATGAGAGGAAGCCAGAGAATGTCAAACCACCAGTGGCTTCTTCAGGGGAATAGCTAAAGGCTCATGGGCCCTGGTGCAAGAGTTCAGCTTGGTCCCCCTCCTCTCAGTGCTTTGTGGCCAGGGGCAGTAAAGCACATAACCTTCATGTTGCCTGAGGCAAAAATTGAAACTGCAAACCCCCCCCCCCCCCAATGCCAAATTCTTGACCTAACCCCTTCCCTACAGCCAGAGATGTAAATTGACCAACATACATTTTCTTTAATACCAGTGTCTTTTTATGTGGCAAAAGGGTCTTTTGGGCCACCTCAGGCTCCTGGGATCTGTACAAAAACAAGATGATTTAAAAGGGTATTATTAATACTGATCCAAATTTTTGTTTCTTTTTGAATTTGTTGGACTTTTTGTGTTATGTTTTTTTTCCACAATGTATAGGGAATATAATAAAGACGACCCCTTTCCATGTGCCCTCATAGGACATAGTCAGTACTAATCATTACAGTTGAGGTTGGGCAGAGACGTACAGCATTATAAATCATTATAATGCTGTGCAGTCCGGTCAAAGGAGCAGAGTTCGTTATGGGAGTTCACGCTCCCACACGTAGTATTTTTCGCACAGTGAACACACTCATGTGGAACTGGCTTAATCGACTACTTATTTGGATGTTGGCTTGAAACACTATATTGACCACCTGTAGAGATGAGCGAATGTGCTTGTTACGAGCACTGTAGCGCTTGACTCCCCTGCGCAATGCCCGCAGGCATTGCGGATCCATCCTCAGCAGCGTGTAAGTCAATGGGGACGGATCCGTTTGGTATGACACTCATACCAAACGGATCCGTCCTCCTCAACCGACTGAAAGTCAGTCGGGACAGATCCATTTGGTATGAGTGTCATACCAAACGGATCCGTCCCCATTGACTTACATGCAGCTGAGGACGGATCCTCAATGCCTGCGGGCATTCGTTCGCAGGGGAGCCGAGCGCTACAGTGCTCGTTACGAGCGCGTTCGCTCATCTCTAACCACCTGTAGTTCCACCTGGTGATATTAGCTGAACATAGATGGTTAGAGAAACCTGATCCAACGTGGTCTACTGATCTTTGGGCTTGCTTGGATATAAAATAGGTTGATTTCACGGGAGGTTTCTGCTTTGAATTGATATGTTTTCAATGATTAGTAAATTCTGAGAAAACCGCCTACATGACTTGTATTTTTTTTTTTCGTATTCCCTGGGGTGTCTGTCTGACCAGTCTCCTGCTGTACCGTCCTCATTTGCAGTTATCAGAATCCGGTAAATAACACGGTTTGCGTCTTCTGCTCGTCAGCAGAAAGTGGATGTTGTGATGCTCTCTGCTTCATGTCATTGAGTAATGATAACAGTAAGGGAATTGAATTTAGACGAGGTACAAGAAAAACACTCGGAAAAAGCAGGGAATGGGAAAGTGGCTGTGTGATGGTAACGCAGCCGCGACCCCTTTGCTGGATGGCTCGTGCGTGATAAACCCTGTGTTTATTTAAAGGACTGTCCTACCATGAACGCGACATACTGCACTGTGCATAATACAATCATTTAGTGTTTTGTTTTTTTTCTGCATCACTAGATCTATTCATGAGATTAAATTATGAATTAAGCTCTGGAGGCTGTGTGTACGGAATCGGATCAATATGATTTGGCTCAGTAACGACTAATTTAATACAGTGCTGTTGGATGATTTGCTGCACGGGGTCTTATTTATCCAAGTGGGGGACAACAGGGATTTTGGACACCGGTGAGGGGTGGGTTGAACGGAGTAAAAACATAAAGTCTCTTAGCCCTTCGTGTTGTTTGCATTTAGCATACATAATTCATTAGGCTGCATCATTAGGCCATGAGGCTGCGGTATAGTAAATGCTGCCCTGGCAGGAAAAAAGTTGTAAATAAAACAATAAACTGAATATTTGCCCATCTGTCGGAGATCGGAGGTCTCTCTCTGTGTGCAGGACTCATGTTCCGATGCTTCATCATGGTTTTTAATTGAAAAATCTCAAGACGGCAATGTGCAGAGTTAATGGTGGAGGCTGGCGGTTTGCAGGAACAAATTAGATACCATATAAAAAAATACAAAAATAATTAGACTATGGATATGACGAATCATAACTGCTAGGCTTTCCACGGCTGCCCTAGTCGTGTCTCTGAATACCTTGGCTAAAGATGATCATATGCATCAGATAAATGTTGCCTGAACTTGCTGATTTTGGCTTGATGGGCAGGCTATATCCCGACTCTTCTGAAGGCAGATGTCCTCACTGACCTTTCTTGACCTCTCTTGACCTCTCAAAGTTGTTTTCCAGTCATGGCCTATAATCAGGATGGAACTGATTAGTTTTGATGCCGAGTTCCAGCTCCAGAGCTTCTGTAGAACAGCTGATTGGTGGGGTGTCATCCTCAGATAATGGTGGCCTATCCTGAAGATGGGCCATGAATTGTAAAGGGTTGGACAACCCCTTCAAGCACACAGGGCAAATGTCCCACTAGTCCCTGCCCAGCTACAGTCCTGTGTCTGAACCCGTAAATATGATTAGAGACCAATTAGATTAGAGACCACAGCTTACCTATAGATCCAATATGAAGAACTTTTCAAATTTCATAGGCGTGATCCATGGGTGGCCTATGCCTCCCCTAATTCAGACTTTAGAGTTTTTGTAATATTTTTGTAATTTTTTCCATGAAGAGCGCCACTCTTGGCAGTGTCTATTATTGCTGCTCAGTTCTGATGAATATCTTACAAACCATTCAAATGGGATCTGATTGATTATTCAAGAAAAAATATGGCAGCATCACTGGTACTTCAGCTTAGCATGCTGGGAGTTGTAGTTTTGCAAAGCTTGAGAGCTGCCCAATTAATGGGGGTGTTTGGTTAAAAAAGTCTATTTTCAAGTGCCCATTTAGGGAATTCTCTTTTCAAAGAGGGGGTACCCGTTGATTAGGCAGGCTAGAAAGACTCTCACTGTGGAAGCCTTTACATGTCCATGCATCACGTGGACGACCCAGTGATTTTAATGGGTGTGGTGTAATGCTTCATTTCACCTGGGGTGGCACTTTGGAGGAATTTAATACTTGCTGGCAGGTTTTTGGGCAGTTTACAGCAAATCACTTGGATCCCAGCAACAAAAAATATTATGGTCGCCTTATATTTGGAAAGGAAACTGGAAAGGATCTTCAAAAGTAGACAAGCCTTTTACTGAAAATTTTTGTTTTGTACCATCTGCCTGCCTTGTGTAGACCCTATTGTTGGGTGCCACCTGGTACATGTTCTTATAGTCTTAGTGATGTAATCAGTATAGATTTTATATAGTGTCTTATTTTTGACTGAGACTTTGGGCTTCTCATAACTGATGTAATTATCGGTAATTGTATCAAGCAGCTCGTCGCAGCCACCAAACTTGAATGACTCAAGCCCGGCTCTGCGGCACAATTAGATTCCCTCCCTGCTATGTTCAATCAGAGATGTCCTAAGGCATCAAAATCTGACTTTTCATCTTCATTTCTCCACCTCTCTGAATCCTTTTGGTGTGTTGCGGCTCAGTACGTATCAAGGTCACGTTCTTGTTGATCTAAGGATTTAATGAGTATTACCTTTTGCACTTTTTGTAAGACCTGTGCAGCAAAAATGACAAGTGCCAGGACTGATGTGGTAAAGAGGCCACTGGAGAATTTACACGCACAATGCTCGTAATGTGCTTTATGCATTTTTAATATCCACATTTATAAAACTGAAATGAAAAATACAACTGGAGAAGAACGCCTGTGACTTATTAATTGATTCTCCCGAAGATTATTGGGCCATGGGACTTACGGTAAGGCATTACTCAGGTTTTGAATATTGTTTCTCACACTGAATGTACAAATGTTGCTCCTGGCTATACCATATTTTTTAGGTATTTCATGATATTGTCCACAACAAAGGTACATTCAAATTTTTTTGTTTTCCTGTTGGCTCCCAGGCTGCCGTATAGCACTGCTATCTACCAGCAGGCGTGGACTGCGAACTTAAAGTGGCCCTGGAAAAAATACTAAAAGTGGCCCCGTTTTGTAGTCGTGTCCAAATTGGTGGAAGGCAGGGCCAGCAATACCTTATTGCGGCACATTATACCGCCCCAACTGGGCCAAATACCACAGTCCATTACAAAATACTGCCAGCAGCACAAAATGTATCCCCAAAAACCTCCACTGAGGGGCTGTGAGGAGGGCTCAGGTGGCCCCATGGGCATCGGCCCACTGGGAAATTTCCCTATAATTTCCACTGGGATATTTCCCTATCCGCCCCTCCCTACCTATGTATCTACTTTCTGAACACCTAGAGGGATAGACCACCATTACAACCAGTTTTTGTTCTTTTATACCATTTCCTTAAACAACATTGCATATTGTATCAATTTCAAAACTCCCGTCATTTCGTGCATGTAGTTCTAATAAACGTCTATGCGGTTCCATAGCAACAGACTGCAAACAAACACTATGTATTCTGATCTTGCAGTCCTGTTGCCATCCTTCTGTCCCTATTTCTTTCTGATCTATCAAATGTGGTAATTTGGTAAGAATTAAAGAACAAATAGAAGGAACTATGAACTGCAGGGTCAGACAACATGGGTCTTGTTTTGTTGTCTGTTGCCATGGAAACATATAGATCTGCCTAGGAGCTGTGGACACGAAATTGTAGGACTTTTTAGCTAAGACTATTTGCAAAGTTGCTTTATTTTAGATGCATTGGGAAAACTGATCCCTAGGAGTAGTTTGGCATTCATTGTCATAGTAAAAGACACTCCAATAGACTTCAGTAAGTTCTGTACGTGCAAAAAGGATCACTTTTTAAAAACCTTACTTATAGATTTGGGGAAGGTTCCCATGTTTTATCCTTGTGGGATCTGTTCTGGTTCTAGACTCTTAAATATATCTCCCTTATGTCATGGGCGTTTGAATTGAGCCTTAAAAAAGCACTTCAGTCAGACTGTGCAGTAATTATCCCAATGTAGGTCCTGAAGAGGCGGAGCATGACAAGTTTTAAAGGACAACACAGAGTGTGTCCCTGTGTCGTGCTTCTATATTGTACATAATACAGTGTTTTTCTGGAGAACTTGATGTTTTAAATTGGAGGTGGACTTAACAAGTTCTTGTACTTTTACCCTCTTGTGTTATTCGGACTCTGTACATTTGACAGTCACATGAGTTAAATTTAAAATTGCTAAAGAAATGATTGACCTCCGTGGCAAAACTCATCCTTTTTACATTGGAAATCACATTGTAATTTCGGGACCGTCGACACTTTTCATCTGCATTAGTTTCAGTTATCTATTTCAAAGCCAACGAATTCCATAAATGTAATTGTGCATTATCTGCTTGAGAGCGCGGCGTGCTTGTTTCATTGCTGTTCAATTGATTGTATAGGAATTGTGTGAAAAGCACATTAAATCTAGTTTTTCCACTTGCTACATTATTATTTTTTTTAGTTTTTCAAATATGATTAGAACACGATTGACGTGAAGATTAAAAAAAAAAAAAAACAAACTGATTCCTTACCAGGTTACAAGGTTGGCCCATCTTACCACTTCCAAGTGTTGACCTCAGGTGGCCGGTCCTATGAAAACGACTGATTGAGTCAGTGCTCCGCTGTTTCTGTAATTCCCATTGTAGTGATGGGAGCTACGCCAAGAGTGTAGCAGAACATGCAGATTCACTAGAATGGGATTTGCAGAAAATGTGGAGCGCCGGTTGACTTGGCTGTTTCCGGAAGCCAAGCCAGCACCAAGTCCCATCTCATCATGGAAATAGCGAGACGAGACAACCTCTTTAACTTTACCTTAAAACAAGACTATGTTGCTCCACTAGCAGCATTAAGCTGACCATACACTTCAGATGGAAATCTGTCCTACCTCCCCCCCAAATACACGAGGGGGGGCAAAAAGCCACAACTTTTTGTTGGCAATTTATCTCCACAGAGAACAAAGGTATTGGACATGTTGAATTCTAACATCCCAGTCCTTTTCCCCTGCAATCAATTGGGAAGTCTTCCTTCACTTTAGGTGGTTGGTCGAACCCACAGTTTTAACCAGCTTAAAACAGTTTGCTCCATATTCGTCTTTTTTTTTTTTGTAAAATTTTTATAGTAATGTTTTAAAGGGAGAATGTCAAAAATGACAGCTCATGTAGAAAATACTTCAATGTAGGGTGCCAGGTTTTTTTCCCTTTATGACCCATGGGCCAATTTACTTCCTTACTGGCTCAATTCTGTGAGAAGTCGGTTCTGCACAGGTCCTCATCACTCATTCCAAAAGGTGGATGAGATCAACCAGTGTCTGCAACCCTCTGTCTAGTGCCCTATATCAGATAGCCCTTATTCACACAGTCAGTGTTCGGTCAGAGGTTTCCATCAGTGATTTTAAGCCAAAACCAGGGGTGACTCTAAATACAGAACAGGTTCAGATCTTTTCCTTATACCTTATGTCTGTGGAGGCTCCAATCCTGGTTTTGGCTGACAATCACTGACCAAAACACTGACATGTGAATAAGGGCTCACTTGGAAGACTTCACTAGTACATACACCCCCTTGCAAGCTTATATCATTTCACATATTTATTGTAATCAAGTCTTCAGTATTCATAATGTCTGTCACAATAATAATAAAAAAAAAAATCAAATTTACCGAAATTAATTGCAAAACAATTAACCCCAATGTGTAGCGTCTCGCATAATAGAAGCTTTTTTATTGGATATGATTAATTTTCTCTTCTGTAAGTTTACTTAATATCCTTGAACTGCTGAATGTTGGAATTGAATTAACATGCTGTTATTTCATTAACTTTACTTCGTCGATCATTGGGCTCTTAAGGATATTTATTTGGCGTATATAATGTATGCAGGAACTTTGTCTTAGCGAAACTCTTCAATTATCTAAGTGCGGTCAGTTGGCTTTGTGGTTAGCTGCTTCTCTCTAAGATGGTAGTTGACATGTAACGTATAATTCTGCAAATTTTAGCAATCGAAAGAACGTTAAATAAAACCATTCACTTCCTCCCCTTTGTAATTCCTTAGAGTAGTATAAAAGTGGACATGACTTCACTTCCATGTAAACTCTCGGTGGCACACAAGTCCATTTTCTATAGAAATTCTGCAGAGAACACAGGTTTAATCTCCTGATCAGACCGATCTATGAATGGAGACTGACTGAGAGGGAAGAGCTTGGAAAAAGGTCTGCAACTTACTGATCTTTTTGGCCTACTGCAGAAAGGGCGAGGGGGAGGCTCCTTGTGCAGCCAATTGTCTTACAGACAGACTTAGGAAAGTGAGGAGGAGAAACATGGCTACATCCCAGAAACCCCACTAAAATTTCTGTATATATGTCTCAAAATAGGATCCAAGGAAGAGAGGAGATGAAGGAATGAAGTTTGTTTTTGTTTTTTTTTTACGCTCTATGTTCCTTTTAAGCTTTATAAACTTGCCTATTCTGAACTCTGGAAACTTTCACAAAAAAAAAAAAATAGAAATATTTTAGTAATATTTTTCCGTCCTTGAAAAGCCATTTGTTGTAGTGCCATCAAGTCAGCACAGAAACCTCACGGAATGAATCTGTACATTCTCTCTGTGAATGTAGGGTTGAGTTGAAGCCCTTCTTGTTGATATAAAATATAAAATCATGTCGTGCTATGGTATAAAACCTTTTTTTGGAAAAAAGAATAACACTTCTCTGTCGAGCTAATGCTTAGTATTCTCCACCCATTCTGTGGGTGAAAGCATCCTTTAGACAGCTAGGACCTCTTTCTCTTGAACCTCCTGATCCTTCATGCCTTTGACATTATACTCTGTTCTGTAACTCAAGGTACATATAAAGCATTGCCCTCGTATTGTACTATCCATAAAGAGGTGGTCTGACTTCATACCTTCAAAATAATGTTTTTCCAATCACGGTGGCTCAGTGATTTTACTACTAATGTGAATGTGTCATCAGAAAATGACCTATTGCTTAAATCACATTTGTTAAGCAAAAAAAAAAAAAAAAAAAAAATATATATATATATATATATATATATATATATATATATATATCCCTGCAGTTTTCATACTGGCCATGGGGCCTGTCTTTGGAGAGCAGCTACTTGGGCCACAGACATAATGGACAGGAGAAGACTCATTAACTTATATGGGAGAGATTTCTGGGTATAATCTGTGACCTGTGCAGAGGTCAGGAGGGAGTCGATAAGCTGTGTTATTACCTATTGTGAATGTCGGATCCTGTATTATCTATATAGAGGTGTTACTTGTCATTGTAGTTCTGCCTGTTGTGAACTGCTGAATTGTTTGGCTTTGCTCACGTATATTTTTCAAATATATAATCGATCATTTTTGGTCTTCGGTAAAAGTCTTTATCTAATGTTCAGTCTCACTTTGTTGTTAGGCTTCTCTCGCTTCAATTTTAACATGTAAATGGTTTTGTGCAATTATTTTTTGCTTGTATAATTAAATAAAATCGAAAGCCGCTTTTAAAGATTCTGTGTTTATTATCCCTGTGTGACATCACTGTGTTTATTATCCCTGTAGTGAACTGTGTTATTATCCTGTACGTGACATCCTGTGTTTATTATCCCTGTACAGTGACATCCTGTGTTATTATCCCACTGCAGGAAGAGGTAAGTGGTCTGTGTTTGTGTGTTTGTTTTCTATTTTTCAGGGTCGTGAATGCAGAGGACTACGTCGGATTCGGTGGACTACGTCGGACCAGCTTTTTTTTTTTTTTTTTAATAAAATGGTCAAACAGGGGTCTGGGGGAGTGTTTATTTCAATAAAATGTTTTTATACTTGTGTGTGTGTATTTTTTTTTACAATACTACAGTTTTAGTAATTACGGCTATCTACAGACGGCCCTGATTACTAATTACTGGGCTTAGTGCTTGCCGGTATGGCAGGCCAGCACTAACCCCAACATCTATTACCTCGGCACCCACCGCCACCAGGGGTGCCGGGAAGAGCCGGGTACCCGCAGGACCGGACCTTCTAAATTGAGGGTCTGGCTCTGGGGCGGCTGCAGGCTGGTACCATTAGGCTGGGAAGGCCAATAACCGTGTCCCTTCCCACCCTGGTAGTGCCAGGCTGCCGCTGCTGGTTGTATCTGGCTGGGAAGGAAAAAAGGGGGGACCCCACGCCATTTTTTTACAAAAATAATTAAATAATTTAAAAAAAAATGGCGTGGGGTCCCCCCCTTTTTTCCTTCGCCAGCCAGATACAACCAGCAGCGGCAGCCTGGCACTACCAGGGTGGGAAGGGACACGGTTATTGGCCCTTCCCAGCCTAATGGTACCAGCCTGCAGCCGCCCCAGAGCCAGACCCTCAATTTAGAAGGTCCGGTCCTGCGGGTACCCGGCTCTTCCCGGCACCCCTGGTGGCGGTGGGTGCCGAGGTAATAGATGTTGGGGTTAGTGCTGGCCTGCCATACCGGCAAGCACTAAGCCCAGTATTAGTAATCAGGGCCGTCTGTAGATAGCCGTAATTACTAAAACTGTAGTATTGTAAAAAAAAAAATACACACACACAAGTATAAAACATTTTATTGAAATAAAACACTCCCCCAGACCCCTGTTTGACCATTTTATTAAAAAAAAAAAAAAAAAAAGCTGGTCCGACGTAGTCCACCGAATCCGACGTAGTCCTCTGCATTCACGACCCTGAAAAATAGAAAACAACACACAAACACAGACCACTTACCTCTTCCTGCACTGGGATAATACACACAGCGATGTCACTGTACAGGGATAATAAACACAGTGATGTCACAGTACAGGGATAATAACACAAGTTGTGGCCAGATAATAAACACAGCGATGTCACTGTACAGGGATAATAAACACAGTGATGTCACAGTACAGATAATACATGGTACAGGGTGATGTCACAGTACAGAGATAATAAACACAGTGATGTCAGGAGAGACAGGATGTCATGTACAGAGGATGTCAACAGAGATAAAACACAGTGCTATAATAAAACAGTGATGTCAGTACAGGGATAATAAACACAGTGAGTCACCGTACAGGATAATAAACACAGTGATGTCACAGTACAGGGTAAACAGATCTTATATGTGGCACCCCAATCCAACTTTTTATGGGATGAGACCTTCTGTGGAGTTTTCAAAGCTTTCAGAAAAAACCCAGATCAGCGTATTGTGCCCCCATCAGACCTCAATCGTATGTGCCCCCACAGAATGGCCCATGAGACTCAGATCAGCACAAAATCCCATCAGACCTCAGATCAAATAGAAAAATGTTCTTGTGATTTTTCCAGCAGCGTGGAAAGCCTTGCCAGAAATGCTGTAGTTCTTCTTGAATGTTTGAAAATTTTCTTACAGTTGCTATGGTCAAAGAAACCTTTTTTGGAGAAAAAATCTTGCTATGGTATTAAAATAGTTTTTTTTTTTTGAAAAAAATAAACACCATCTCTGTGATGGTGATTAATGAGTATTTTTATTTTTTTACTCTGTTCGGTAACTCTGTTTATATTTAAAGCTATTGACCTCTAAACCTTACAAAAAATAAAGAGCTATACTCTACTCTTCATAACCTGTCCATGTTTCACAATCCACATGTCAGTGATTTTAAACTAATGACTTGTACATAAAACATTCCAATAGTAATGACCATCAGAGTGCTGCGTGGCCTCATGATGGCTACTGGTAAATTACCTGTACAGATTAGGAAAACATGGCCTATTATTAGGCCTTGCGGCCTGCAGCCACCACTAGAGGAAGTGTACTGCAGGCATTTATTTCCTCTGTCTCCCTGCCAGCCTTATACATCAGATTAAATTCGTCTGACGATCCTTTTAAAAAATAGCACAATCCATTCACAGTGGCCGACTTCAGTGACGTGGTCAGCCAGATTAGTCTTGTATGTTGTTCATGGGATGGTTTGTAAGAATGATTCCATGGTTGACTGATCAGTCTCTCGTTTATGGCATGAGACACATTTTTATGACCAGTGGAGGTCTGACCTCTGGGACACCCACTGATCCTACAAATGAAAGGATACACACTGCTGATTAGTGCTGACAGTCTTTCCCTGCACGGTGGTGCCCAGCCATCCGCTTTCTAGGAGAACATCAGCGCAGATCCATTCAAGTTCAGAGCGCCGTTGTCCTCTGAAAAAACATGAAGGAAAAAACGCCTAAACCTTGTGGCAGTCCTAGAGGTCGAACCCCCACCAATCTTAAAATGGTGGCGTATCCTAGTGATATACCGCCTTTACTTTATGTAGTTGGACTACCCCTTTAAATTAACAGCAAAAATTTCATAGCAAGACACGAATGCGTCCTGCTGTGCCATGTAATTAATCTTGAGCTCATTTCAGTACATGTTCACTTAATTGGACTTTTTGTGTAATATCCGTTTTTACCGCCGCTAATTAGCGACATTGAATTAAAGTAAATTATCTGATCTTTCTCTACAAGGTTTGCCCACTTGTGGACTTTAAAACATCCTCCCTGCCCTGTGATCTGCTGTCACTGCCTCCTGCTTTTAGTCTATTGTGATTCCCAGTTTCCTTATTCACCTTCTCGGTGATCTAAGGACACCGGTTCTTGGGTTCTTATGTTGTCTTTATATACTTTCAATTGCAATTTGGCAGGATACAAAGCAGCAGAATTACATGATGTTGGCAAACAATTCAGTATTTGCTACAATTCTCTGCTTTGGCTATCCTCCAGGTAAGGACAAAGCCTCAGTATCCTACCCATGAACCTGATACACCTGTGTTCTCCAATCGTGAAATGCAAAATCTTGAAATTCCCTTTTGTATGGTCGCACGGACAACCATCAAAGCTGAGCACCTGCTATTATCCACAATTTAACATCAGTGAGCCACTGACTTCTATTTGTGGCTCAGTGGTTAGCCCTGGTGCCTTGCAGTGCTGGGGTCCTAGATTCGAATCTGACCAAGGACAACATCTGCATGGAGCTTGTAGGTCCTCCCTGTGTTTGCGTGGGTTTCCTCCAGGTACTCCGGTTTCCTCCCAGACTCCAAATTCATACTGATAGGGAACTTAGATTGTGAGACCCATTGGGGACAGTTGGATGCTACTGTCTGTAAACTGCTGCGTAATATAGTAGTGCTATATAAGTGCGTAAAAGAAATAAATAAATTATCCAAAATCTAGAACCTGCACGACCCAACTTTGTAATGCAAGTAAAAAAAAAAAATTAAAAGAACATTCTTGAAAACTCTGATACACTAGGTTGTGGCTAGTGGCGGTGCATGAAATTCTTGGTGTTCCTTTTGACTCCTGGGTAATGCAATGCACCTTGGTAGAGGAGATTGAGCAAAACTGGTCTTAATGAATTTTGGAGCAGTTCCCCATGGTATAAAAAGCTTCAACAAAATATGAGCTGAAATATAGTTGGTTGCTATGTACATCTTCACTATTTATCGTTTGCACCAGGTTCCCCAGTGCAGAGTGAAACCACTCAAAGTGTCTCCTAGGCAGGTGGTCTTCTCAAAGAAGATTGCCAGTGTGCCTAAAGTACGGTAATATGGTGGACCTCTGGTCAAGGATAAGAGGGTGGTCTGAGAGGTATTTTGTGCTCCTAGTGCAAGGCTGGCCAACCTGAGGCTCTCCAGCTGTTGTAAAACTACAAATCCCACCATGCCCTGCTGTAGGCTGATAGCTGTAGACCGACTGGGGATGCTGGAAGATGTAGTTTTGCAACAGCTGGAGAGCCACAAGTTGGCCAGCCCTGTCCTAGTGGTTCTGGATTAGAAAAACATGGCTGTTTTTTCCATGAAGTAGTATATTCATCAGCAATCCAGCCAATGGATGTTCAAGGTGCACAGATTCCACTTGAGCAAGAGTAGGTGATATATAGAACTAAAACAGAAAGCAATCCAGATGTACCGGAATAAAAATGAAAATCTCCTTTATTTAGAACATTAAAAAGTCACGGGTAACGGTAATGAGTACAAATGGCGTGTTTCGATCGACTAAGCAATCTTAATCATAACATGTTATAATTGGGATCTCTTCGATCTCAATCGAAACACATCACATTGTACTAACTATGCATTACCCGTGACTTTTTAGTGCTCTAAATAAAGGAGATTTAATTTTCATTCCAGTAGAGCTGGATTTTCTGCTTTGGTCCTTTTTCCACACCTGTCCACAGGTTGTGTTTCGTATTGCCACTTAGGCTTGTTCATATCATTAAGGTAGAGCTGCATTACTTGACTTGGCCTATGGACAGGTGTGGTGCTGTGCCTCCATCCTGGACAACCTTTGTAGCACTAAACCTAAAGTTGATTTTATTTATATGTGCCATGGACTAGTTTGTACTCTGTTGCCCCCTGTTATGTGCCATTGGTTGGATGCCAACTGTTGTGCTGTTTAAGGAGGTGATTGACAATAGGATCAGAAAAATCCCTGTCCCCATCACCACCCACTTACCTAATTTCTACATGTTTGCCTATATGTTTGTGAAGGATAAAAGCCGTTCTATAGGTTTGCTGTATATTAATGGGCATCTTTTGTTTTAACAGGTTTGTATGGACCCGAGAACTGGGTGATGACCAGCCCGGACTGTAAAGGCATTCACCAGTCCCCTATAGACATTGTTGATTATACTGCCAATATTAGGGATGAATTCCTGGAGCTGCAGCTGGACGGATTCGAGAACGAGTCTTCTAACAAGACGTGGATGAAAAACACGGGCAAAACAGGTGACTCCCTGAACTTACCATGAATAACTGATGGAAAATTGTGTATATGTGTCATAACTAAAGATGAGCGAATTTTTTTAAATTTGTTTCTGACCAGAGAGACCGAAAGAGACTAGTATAGTACTCTGGGTTTCTGGGCCATTTCTCAGAAAATGAGACGAAAACTGTCATCAGAAAGAATTACCTTTCATATCCTTTTTGTTAGGAAAGCTAATTTGAATATTTTCCCCAAAGATACATATTAGATTTCCTAACAAAAAAGATGAAGTAAGTTTTTCTGATGCCAGCCAACATTAGACATACAACATTAGACATACTTATATTTTTTTCCCCAAAACCAAAAGGAGCAATGTCTAGCCTACACTAGTCATTATATCTACTAAGTGGTCTCCATAATAGAAATACTACCCAGCCAGATGTCCCCCAAGGCCTCTCAACAAGAAAAGCTTATGCTATCTTCTTTGCTCTGATAAAGCACTTTTGATCTGAGCCATTTGCAGATGTGAGGCTGGCTTAGCTATTATCATAGTTATGCAATCAGGCCTGTTTAAAATTATTAGAAAGCTAATGGAATGAAGACTAAATTGCACATGTTTTTCACATGCAGATCTTTCTCTTGAATTGCCTGAAATATATTGCAAAATATTTGGGTTTGTTATTAATTAAAAAAAAAAAAAATTTAGGCTAAATTCCGAATTGCTAGAATTAATTTACCCATCTCTAGTATCTATATTTATACATACCTCCTTGTGCTTCATAGACTAATTTTACTCATTTTTCCTACTATGTTTTGGTGGTAGCTTCAAACTGTTCAATACTCTTTCTTTAATAAGATCTTTTATCTATTACTGAGCTTGTGTCCCCACATAATGCTTCTCTGGAAAAGAGACAGGCGAGCTAGTCTTCTTTCCAGAAGGAAAGGAAAATTGTCTCACACCAGGAATCCAGCTGATTCTGGGTAGCTATCCTTTAACAGAGCTGAACAAAGAAAAATTTGCTTGGCTGCCTGATAGGCCTTGGTGGGGTACTATTTCTCCTTATGGAGGATGCAGAGTATGCATGAGGTGTATCATAATCCAATCAATGTTCCTCTGGGTTTCTGGAAAAAAAAATGTAAATGAAAATTAGCACATTTTTCATATGCAGGAAGCTCTCACTTGTTCTCTCTCTCATTCTCTCATATGGCCGAAATGAAACAAAAAATTTGGGTTTGCTTGGGGTACAAATTTTGTGAAATTCATAACAAACATGGATTGATTCACTCATCCTTAGTCACAAGCAAAGTCTTTTCTCATTTTCTGAGAAATGAATTTCAATTTAACTCCAATTGACCTCCATGAAGAGCTCACTGTGCATGGATTCAGGGGCGGATTGGTCCTAGACCTTACTGGGCAGTTTCCCAGTGGGCCAATGCCCAGGGGGCCACCTGAGCCCTCCTCGCGGCCAGCCAGTGGAAGTTTTTGGGGATTTATTTTGTGCTGCTGGCAGTATTTTGTGGTTGTATAATGTGTCACAATATGGTATTGCTGACCCCGTCTACTTGTGATCATCCTGCCTTCTATCAATTTGGACCCGACTACAAAATGGGGCCACTTTTTGTATTTTTTCCAGGACCACTTTAAGTCCCCAGTCCGCCCCTGCATGGATTTTACCTCCTGCTTTGAAAAAAATGTAGTGATAGAAGATTTCAATAAGCAGCAGTTGTAGTGGGGACATCTACTGGTCACAGGAAAGTACTACACCCCATCCAACCACCATCGTGAAGTAGACTAGCATAACATTACATTACGAAAAATCAAATTTATTATATAATGCACTTCTTAAATAAAATGTCACGGCGATGATGTAGGACATTAAATTGGTTAAAGTGGAGTGATACAGGCAGGTTTACCGCTCTGCTGCTCTATTTCCGCAGATTGCATTCTTTGTCCATACACCCCATTATTCACTTACATCTGCCACATAAATCACAGCTCTCTTATCTGTGAGTAATGAAATGCTAGAATTTTTATTTAATATACAACCAAACAAAATTATCTGGATCGAAGCCACAGTGTCTATAAATTCTCTGAAACCACCAAATCCTGCTTTTAATATTCTGGCTTCTTGGCTTGGCACCCAGACATGGTATCATTCCAAGGCCTCGTACGCCTGAGCTTGGTCATGATGGACTGTGCTCTGATTAAATAACGGCATACAGGATGGATGTCAGATCTATATGTATGAACGTATATCTCCTCTTTTTGATACATTGGACTTTAAAGAGGGTTTTATGGTAAACCGTTATCAATGTGCAAAAGTTAGAAGTTGCACATCTAGACTGCAGGGGTATAACAAGTAAGCATGGGGTGCCCAATCCATAAGGACACGTTACTCTAGGTTCCAGCGTTTTCCTCCTTTTCTGATCTCCAAATTCTGCATCTCACCTCCCAACATTTATAGTTTCCACAAATTGTGCCTTACCTGTTCTCTTGATAAGCAGGGGATCCCAGAAGTGAAAAATACATACAGGGTGACAAGTTTTGTTCTTCGAAGAAACATATGTTGACTTGGGTACAGTAGCTGCCTCCTGAGCTCTGATGGCTCAAGCTGTCTTCAGTGAGCATACGGAGAGGTGGTCATTTCACGGGGACACATGCAAGGGGTTTTCCATGGAGAATTAAAAAAAAAAATAGGGCCAGAAAATCATAAAATGAAAGGAGAAGGCCTGGTCACCTCCACCAATTCTCACTGCTCGTGTTCTGATGCTGCTCTCTACTTTCTGTTCCAGCTGAACACCACCTAAATGCCAGGAAAAGCCTGCAATAGTCATATCCTCCAACTGCTGCCGTTCCAACTTCTCTCCACTTCCTGTCCTAGCTTGACATTGCAGAAATGCCAGAAAAGGCCCAATATGTTAATCATTGGTGGCCCATCTTTAAGGACAGTGATCGGTTGAGCGGGGCCTTTGCTGGCTTTCTCGGTGTATTGATCTGGGATAGGAACTGGAGAGCAGAGTTGGATCCACATCAAGGGGTGGACGTGGTTAATGCAGACTTGCCAGCATTTCTGGTGTTTTGAGCCAGGACAGGAAATGGAGAGCATTGGAATGGCAACAGCGGGGAATTGGCGCCAAGTGCAACTCCTTTCTGATTTGTGCATATTTAACTAATGGAATCTTGAGATTGAAGAAACATAAATGCTATCTCAGTGCTGCAGACCCTTCATTCTCCATATCAGATAGGTCCTTACTATCAGATCACCACCCATCAAAAGCCTAGCCCCGTCAAAGTTTTTGGACGCTTCTGACTATGCAGGAAGCTACAGAACAGCACAAATCAGGAGCAGTGCTGTGCTGTGAGAAACCGTGAGGGGATAAGAATCAGTGGGGGGCTCAGTTGTTTGGACCTAGATATAAGATCACCTACTGGCTTGGGTAAGCTCCTTTTAGTATAAAGTTAGGTATGTTTATGGAGCGGCTTGGGATGACATCTGCATTGCTCACACTCCTTGGTAAAGCAGCACGGACAGATATACCTGGAACACTTAGCGCGGATACAAAATCCTGTAACCCAGGCTATTAGCAGAACATTTCAGCCTGTAAATCTTCCAGAGGTTCTTTAAATTATTTATCTTGCTACAAGTAAAATGACCTCCAAGGGTCCGATTAATCACTTACAGCTAATGAAGTATTTATACAATGCCATTAAATTCCCATTGTGCCTTCCAAGTTATCAGATCCACAGCACAGCCCGCAGCCTCTCCCCAAACAGCGAGTTTGCATTCGATGCAAATATTTAAATTCACCTTTATTTTAAGGGTTGTGTTAGTTTTTTTTCTTTAGTCAAACACAGAAGTTCATATTTTTGTCTCCCTGTTTTGCGCTTTGTAAATAAAAAAGGCATTAAATTATTCATTTGCCAAATGCAGCATTATTTTCTACCTTTGCCTTAATCGCTTCACGGGAACTTCTTATCAGCACTCTATCCAGGTCCACCACCTTCTACAAATACAATACATAATTGTTTTGAGGGCGCTTCAGAGAGATTGTCTCTCCTCTACCTCTTCTACCCCCACTGAAGGGCATAGCTGCGTATTTTGAAGGCTTGCCTTGCCAAAAAACATCATGGAAGCAGATGAAGCAGATATTGCCCATGTACAGTCATGGCCAAAAGTTTTGAGAATGACACAAATATTATATTTTCACATGATCTGCTGCCCTCTGGTTTTTATGTGTGTTTGTCAGATGTTTTTATCACATACAGAAATATAATTGCAATCATATTATGAGTAACAAAAGCTTATATTGACAGTTAGAATGAGTTAATGCAGCAAGTCAATATTTGCAGTGTTGACCCTTCTTCTTCAGGACCTCTGCAATTCTCCCTGGCATGCTCTCAATCAACTTCTGGACCAAATCCTGACTGATAGCAGTCCATTCTTGCACAATCAATGCTTGCATTTTGTCAGAATTTGTAGGTTTTTGTTTGTCCACCCGTCTCTTGATGATTGACCACAAGTTCTCAATGGGATTAAGATCTGGGGAGTTTCCAAGCCATGGACCCAAAATCTCTATGTTTTGTTCCCTGAGCCATTTAGTTATCACCTTTGCTTTATGGCAAGGTGCTCCATCATGCTGGAAAAGGCATTGTTGATCGCCAAACTGCTCTTGGACGGTTGGGAGAAGTTGCTCTTGGAGGACATTCTGGTACCATTCTTTATTCATGGCTGTGTTTTTAGGCAAGACTGTGAGAGAGCCAATTCCCTTGGCTGAGAAGCAACCCCACACATGAATGGTTTCAGGATGCTTTACAGTTGGCATGAGACAAGACTGGTGGTAGCGCTCACCTCATCTTCTCCAAATAAGCTGTTTTCCAGATGTCCCAAACAATCGAAAAGGGGATTCATCAGAGAAAATGACTTTACCCCAGTCCTCAGCAGTCCACTCCCTGTACCTTTTGCAGAATATCAGTCTGTCCCTGATGTTTTTTCTGGAGAGAAGTGGCTTCTTTGCTGCCCTCCTTGAGACCAGGCCTTGCTCCAAGAGTCTCCGCCTCACAGTACGTGCAGATGCACTCACACCTGCCTGCTGCCATTCCTGAGCAAGCTCTGCACTGCTGGTAGCCCGATCCCGCAGCTGAAACACTTTTAAGAGACGGTCCTGGCGCTTGCTGGTCTTTCTTGGGCGCCCTGGAGCCTTTTTGGCAACAATGGAACCTCTCTCCTTGAAGTTCTTGATGATGCGATAGATTGTTGACTGAGGTGCAATCTTTCTAGCTGCGATACTCTTCCCTGTTAGGCCATTTTTGTGCAGTGCAATGATGACTACACGTGTTTCTTTAGAGATAACCATGGTTAACAGAAGAGAAACAATGATGCCAAGCACCAGCCTCCTTTTAAAGTGTCCAGTTGTCCCGATTCAGCGCAAGCGCCGTTATACTCGCCTCGAGCCCCAAGCCGTTGCCCCCGGCAATCTCCACAGCAGCCCTCATGTCGATCCCAGCAGTGAGAGCGTGTCTGCCAGCACCAACATTTCCGGCACGCTGGTGGCCTCCAGTGGTCAGAATGCAGGTTGCACACTGCAACTCCCTCTGGTGTCCAGTCAATAGCATAACAGGTAATTGCTGGAATTTCCCCCAGAGGTCACATGACATGATCTAATGGGATGGCCTATATAAGCCTCTTTCTGAGCTTCAACTGGTGCCAGAGTATCAGGTCCTTTCCAAGTACTCCAGCGTTTTGTCTTCATCTGCCTTGATTCCTGTGTATCCTGACTTCGGCTTGATTCTGCACTACTTGCCTTGCACCTACCCCAGCTAACCGCTTCCCGGTAAGGTTAAGCGACCTGCAAGCCCCCGGCAGCCAAATCCATCCTGCCTTGCAGCGGGCTCTGGTGAAGACCGGGGGGCTTGTTAGTCTCCGCACGCTGGTACTTTAAAGTACTACCGGAAGCTGGCGAAGAGGAGCTATATCAGACCTGCAAGGTTTGTTACTGCAGCGACAGAATACTCTGGCCTACAAACCATGGAGTCCGCTCGTGCGCCGACTACTTCTGACCTCCTGCAGCAAGTGGTGGAACGGGTTAATAAGCAGGAGTCAAACCAACAGCAGCTGCTCCAGTGCTTACAATCCCTTTCTGCACGCCTGGACTCACTTCAGTTACCCTCGGTAACCCAAGCCCCGACACCTTCCGCCCCGGCACCTTCCGTAAGTGTGGCGGTCACCCCTCATCAACTCCGGGTTCCGCTCCCCTCAAAGTACGACGGGGACCCCAAGAACTGTCGCGGGTTCCTGAACCAGTGTTCTATTCATTTTGAACTACTCCCAGGAAACTTCGCTTCAGAAAAGGCTAAGGTAGCTTTTATTATTTCTTTACTGACGGGACAGGCTCTGGCATGGGCCTCTCCGCTATGGGAACAAAATTCCCCAATCCTACATAACTGTCAGGAGTTCCTGGAGACCTTCCGGAGGATCTTCGATGAACCAGGTCGGGTGTCTTCAGCAGCAACGTCTTTGCTACGCCTGCGCCAGGAATCTCAAACCGTGGCTCAATACGTGGTCCAATTTCGGACCTTGGCCTCCGAACTCAGGTGGAACGAGGAGGCTCTTGTGTCCGTGTTCTGGGAGGGGTTGTCCGACCCAATCAAGGATGAATTATGCTCCCGGGAACTTCCATCTTCTCTGGATGACCTCATCTCCCTCTGTAACAAAGTGGACATTAGGTTCCGAGAGCGTGCCATTGAGAAACGGGGGTCCAAGCGGTCTCCCTTCAAGCTGGCTCCCAAATTCCAGGCTCCTGTGGTGTCTCCGGAAGAACCCATGCAATTGGGACGGGCCAGACTCTCGCCAGAGGAAAGAGAGAACCGCATGAAGAACCGCTTGTGTCTGTATTGTGCAGGTTCCGGTCACCGAGTGGGATCTTGCCCTAACAAACCGGGAAACGCCAGAACCTAGGCAAGTCGGGAGAGGTTGTCCTAGGTCCGTTGTGTTTCTCTCCTATGAAGAAATCTGAAACAATTCGGCCCACCATCCGGGTGTCCCTGATTACTCCTTTAGGGACACTATCTACCCGTGCCTTCTTAGATTCTGGAGCATCCGGGAATTTCATCTCCAGCTCTCTCGCAGCCAGATGGGGATTGTCTCTTATTCCTCTCGCTTGTCCTGTATCTTTGGTGGGCATTGACGGGAATCGGGTACCAGAAGGGTCCATCCGGTACCAAACCAAACCCCTGGTAATGCGAGTTGGGGCACTGCACCAGGAGCATATCGAATTTCTAGTGGTCCCCAAGACGATTAGTCCACTCATTCTGGGGTTACCATGGTTACAAAAGCATGCGCCCCACCTCAACTGGTCCACGGGAGAAATACTCTCTTGGAGTCCTCGATGTTTGTCATCATGTCTGAAAAAGGTGACACCACCTAGACCGGCCACTCTCTGCTTCTCCGAAAAAGGAGGAGTTATTCCTCAACCCTATCGCTCCTACACGGATGTGTTCAGCAAGTCGCAGGCGGAGAAGCTACCACCCCATCGTCCCTGGGATTGTGCCATCGATTTGCTTCCGGGAAAAACACCTCCACGGGGAAGGACCTATCCCCTGTCATTACCCGAAACACGGGCCATGTCCGAATACATAGAGGACAATCTCCAGCGGGGGTTCATCCGACCATCTTCCTCCCCGGCGGGCGCAGGATTCTTCTTTGTGGAAAAGAAGGATGGAGGTCTCCGACCTTGCATAGACTATCGTGGGCTGAATGAGATCACCATAAAAAATAAATACCCGTTACCTCTGATTTCTGAGCTATTTGATAGAATCCGCGGTGCTACCGTTTTTACTAAACTGGATTTACGAGGTGCCTACAATCTCATTCGTATTAAACCAGGGGACGAATGGAAGACGGCCTTCAACACCCGCGACGGTCATTACGAGTATTTGGTCATGCCGTTTGGCCTCAGTAATGCACCTGCAGTCTTCCAGAGTTTCATTAACGAAATCTTCCGGGACGTACTCTACTCATACGTGGTTGTCTATCTAGATGACATTTTGATCTTCTCTCGCTCTCTGTCTGAGCATCGCAGTCATGTTCGCCAAGTTCTGACTCGATTGAGAAATAACCGGCTCTACTGCAAGTTGGAAAAATGTATCTTCGAGCAACCCTCTGTGCCTTTCCTGGGGTACATTCTATCGGGCACAGGCCTCAAGATGGACCCAAGCAAAGTCCAAGCTATCCTGAACTGGCCGCAACCCACGGGATTAAAGGCGATTCAGAGGTTCGTCGGTTTCGCTAACTATTACCGGCGATTCATTAAGGGATTCTCATCCATCATTTCCCCCATCACTGCTCTTACCCGAAAATCGGGTGACCCCCGACAGTGGTCTCCAGAGGCTAATGAAGCCTTCATGCGGCTTAAACAGGCCTTTCTTTCGGCTCCTATTCTCAGCCAGCCTAATACGGCCCTACCCTTCTTCTTGGAGGTGGACGCATCCTCTTTTGCCGTGGGGGCCGTGCTCTCTCAACAGGGGCCTTCTGGGAAAACACATCCTTGCGGATATTTTTCCAAAAAATTCTCTACGGCAGAGAAAAACTACGGCATCGGAGATAAAGAGCTTCTCGCTATTAAACTAGCATTGGATGAGTGGAGACATCTTTTGGAAGGAGCTATACACCCGGTAACGGTGTACACCGACCATAAAAACCTCCTTTATCTTCACTCAGCCCGACGCCTGAACCCTCGCCAAGCCCGATGGGCTCTCTTCTTCTCCCGGTTTGATCTACGGGTCACCTATCATCCTGGCTCAAAAAACGTCAAGGCCGACGCACTTTCTAGATCATTTGACGCAGCGGACAAGGAGTCGCAAACCAACCCAGGGCACATTATTGACCCCAGGAGCATACTGCTAGCAACCACCTCCCAAGGAACTCCGACTCCTCCACCTGGGAAAACATTTGTTCCATCGGAAATACGGACAAAATTGATGGCATGGGCCCACTCCTCCCGCTTCTCAGGGCACGCGGGAGTCAAGAAGACGCTAGAATTCCTATCCAGGAGTTACTGGTGGCCCACAATTGCTCTAGACGTGCGAGAATACGTAGCTGCCTGTCGCCAGTGTGCTCAACACAAAACGTCACCTGGTCGTCCAATCGGTCTTCTTCATCCACTTCCCATTCCGGAAAGTCCATGGACTCATATTTCCATGGACTTTATTACGGATCTTCCACCGTCTAAGGGTTATAACACCATCTGGGTCGTGGTGGACCGATTCTCCAAGATGGCACACTTTACTCCGTTGAAAGGATTGCCCTCAGCGGCTACGTTAGCCTCCATCTTCATCCGAGATATATTCCGTTTACATGGGTGTCCAAAGGAGATTGTATCTGACAGAGGAACACAATTCACATCTCGATTCTGGCGAGCCCTAAGTAAGTTGATGAAAATCAAACTGAACTTCTCCTCGGCCCATCATCCGCAGTCCAATGGACAAACCGAGAGAGTCAACCAAGATCTGGAGAAGTTCCTCAGGTTGTATCTTTCCCACACACAGGATAATTGGATAGAATTGCTGCCGTGGGCCGAGTTCGCACACAACAATCTGTTCCATGAGTCTTCCGCTAAATCTCCATTCTTTATTAACTATGGCAAACATCCTGGGTTACCAGCTCTGCCGATCTTGCCTTCCTCTGATGTGCCCGCCGCTAATGCTGAGGTTCAGAAATTCACCACTATCTGGTCTGAGGTCCAAGCCAGTTTGCAGAAAACGTCAGCCCAGTACAAGGCTCGTGGAGATAAAAAGAGACGCGCGGTTCCCTCATGGTCTCCTGGGGATAAGGTCTGGTTGTCTACCCGCTTCATCAGGCTCCGAGTACCGAGGATGAAGTTTGCTCCCCGTTTCATCGGTCCTTACTCCATATCCCAAGTCATCAATCCAGTGACGTATCGACTTTCCCTGCCACCATCCTTGCGTATCTCCAACGTTTTCCATGCATCACTCTTGAAGCCAGTTGTCCTCAATAGGTTCTCCTCATCCGCCACGCCTCCCAACCCAGTTCTGGTGGAGCATCAAGAAGAATACGAGGTAGATGAAATTCTGGACTCCAAAACGTCTAGGGGAACTCTCTACTTTCTCGTCAACTGGAAGGGGTATGGTCCAGAGGAGCGCACTTGGGTGAAGAAGGAGGACTTACACGCTCCCCAACTTCTAAGAAGGTTTTTTAAAAAATTTCCTCAGAAAGTGAATTTGGGGTGTTCGGAGTCCACCCCTAAAAAGGGGGGTACTGTCCCGATTCAGCGCAAAGCGCCGTTATACTCGCCTCGAGCCCCAAGCCGTTGCCCCCGGCAATCTCCACAGCAGCCCTCATGTCGATCCCAGCAGTGAGAGCGTGTCTGCCAGCACCAACATTTCCGGCACGCTGGTGGCCTCCAGTGGTCAGAATGCAGGTTGCACACTGCAACTCCCTCTGGTGTCCAGTCAATAGCATAACAGGTAATTGCTGGAACTTCCCCCAGAGGTCACATGACATGATCTAATGGGATGGCCTATATAAGCCTCTTTCTGAGCTTCAACTGGTGCCAGAGTATCAGGTCCTTTCCAAGTACTCCAGCGTTTTGTCTTCATCTGCCTTGATTCCTGTGTATCCTGACTTCGGCTTGATTCTGCACTACTTGCCTTGCACCTACCCCAGCTAACCGCTTCCCGGTAAGGTTAAGCGACCTGCAAGCCCCCGGCAGCCAAATCCATCCTGCCTTGCAGCGGGCTCTGGTGAAGACCGGGGGGCTTGTTAGTCTCCGCACGCTGGTACTTTAAAGTACTACCGGAAGCTGGCGAAGAGGAGCTATATCAGACCTGCAAGGTTTGTTACTGCAGCGACACCAGTGGTGTCATTCTTACTTAATCATGACAGATTGATCTCCAGCCCTGTCCTCATCAACACCCACACCTGTGTTAATGGAGCAATCACTGAAACGATGTTAGCTGGTCCTTTTAAAGCAGGGCTGCAATGATGTTGAAATGTGTTTTGGGGGATAAAGTTCATTTTCTAGGCAAATATTGACTTTGCAAGTAATTGCTGTTAAGCTGATCACTCTTTATAACATTCTGGAGTATATGCAAATTGCCATTATTAAAACTGAAGCAGTAGACTTTGTAAAAATTAATATTTGTATCATTCTCAAAACTTTTGGCCATGACTGTATAGTTAGTAAATGTCCTATTATGGAGCCTTATTTCCCATTGACCTCAAAAATATTGATCTACTTTTTTTTACCCCTCATGGTTGGAAAATCAAGAAACCGTGCAAACCGATAAACCCGCTCATCCCTTCTCTTCTTTGACCTTGGAGGAAGTGGGGGACCTGTAAGTTGAGACATAAATGTCTATTGGGAATGTCAGAAAAATACTAAACAATGAATAAATCCTACAAGTTTGCAGATTATTGGACTATCGAATGCCGAAGTAAAGAATTTACACTATATAATTTTTTTCCCCCATAAATCTTTTCTTTGAAAAACAAGATAAGCCAAATATGAAAATGACTCATCATATCTGGGATATTACCAAGAAAAACCAGACAGCAAGAACAACTGATCTTCTAATTGCTAGGGAGCACCTGATTGTGATGGAGGAGGAGAAATTGTTAATTAAATTTACATTTTAAGATGATGCATCTAAGCAGAATGTTAAGTGGGACCTGACTGTACATTGGGTAGAGCCTCACAGGGTAAAGTTTTAATATTTTCTTTGTTACTCCAAGATGCTAGACATTAAAGGGGTTGTCCCGTAACAACAACCTATCCACAGGGTACGGAATAAGTGTCTGATCGACGGGGGTCTAACTTCTAGGGTGAAAGAACGGAGGCCTGTGCTCCTCTGTTTAAATGAAATGGCAGTCACGCATGCATGTCCCCCGCTCCATTCAACTATGGGGTTGCCACAGATAGCAGAGGTCTTTTACTCCCATGTTCTCCAACAGTTCCATAGAGTTGAATAGAGCAATGGATACACATGTGTGCCTGCTGCTCTATTAAAGCAGGGAGCATGGATCCCATTCTCTGCAGGTATCCCTACCAATCAGACCGTTATACACAGGATAAGGGAGAAGTTGACACAACCCATTTAGTCAGGTACACCCACATTAGATTGTATGTTCTGCTTGAGTGGATCCTTTGCGGTTAGGTTGTATAGGGCTAAGATTCAATACCAGACAGATCTCAATTTCTTTAGATCTCTCACTGTTCCATTATCTAGAATAGATGTAGAAATGAGAAGCTGGTTGCTCATACAATCCAGACTATTGCACCAGATTCCTGAGGTGAGCATTCATCTCGGTTGAAAGTTTATGGAGCACCTTTTCTCAAGTCTAAGAGGTCCACATGCACTAAATTTTATTATAAGGCTTGGCCCTCTTAAAAAAATGTGTTCCATCTTGTACTGTCCATGCGGCCCAAACTATGCCTATTGTTGGCGTAAATTTTAGTCATCTTTTAAACCAATTTCCTGGTGTAAATAATGGTAAATGTGCCCAGCCATGGGGGCCCATCCATTTCAGATGAGCCCCACTTAATTTTTTGAAAGTGCCATGAGAGTGGTGGAAAATCTTAAAAAGCTGCATGGATTTGTGACTTTTGTACATGGCGAGCATGGCTTTAGTAAATACGGTCTTGCTTCATATCTTCTGGTGGCTCCATCATTAGAAACACTACAAGTCAATGTGGCCAAGCTAATGAACTATGAAAGGTGTCTGAAATCCCCTAGTAACTGGTCTACTCACCAGAGTCTATTGTGTATGTGTGGTTCTAGTACAGCCATTTAGTCAAACCCTCTTTTCCAATATTCAACCATCTTTTGTCAGTCTCATGAAACTGATTTTTCTTTTATTTTAAATCTTTTTTGGGGGATTGACCTTTTGTTTGAACAGAGTTTTGCTCTGTGATCTTTGTTAGAACACAGGATCTAAATCAGAGCAAAATATCAGAATCATATTGATCTGACGACCAGTGAGAGTCCGTCCTGGGATGTGCGGCTTCACCATTGATCAGGAAACATTCTTTTATTCTAGTGATCTATCAGATGCATTGCTATCTTCTGTTCACCTGATGTTGGGAATAGAAATGTGTGGGGTGGTTAGAGCTTGTTATGCATTTCTATACATCAGTTATACAAAGGACAGGCTTTAAAAGCATCAATCATGTAAGATGAATTCACAAAGCTTCTACGTCTTTCACTTATCCCTCTCCTCCATCTGCTTCTTGTGTTTTCTTTGTCTCATCTTCTCCTGCAGGTCCACTAAGTAGTCTTGGCTTAATCACATTTCATCCACATGTTTCACAATAGCTATCTCAAATTGTTCAGTAACTTGAGGTCCAATTTTATTGGCCTATTACCTTAAAGGGGTATTTCTGGATGGGTCATGAATATCAAGTTGGGTAGGGGGGTGTTTCCAAACACAACACACCTGCCAATCAGCCATTTTGGGATAGCTCTGTTGCTTTAACTACACAGCTTCATCCATTGTGTAGTGAGTGGAGCTGATTACTGCAGCACGCACTGTTCGCATTCACTTCAGGCACCAGCTCCCTCCACACACATTGGATAGACCTGTGTAGTTCTGACGGTGACTTCCGGTGCCAGAGCTACCCCGAAACAGCTGATCGATTGGAGTGCGGTGCATCAGACCCACGCTTACCTGATATTGATGGCCTATCTTAAGGGAAGGACTTCAGTATCAAAGTCCCTTGAAAGGAATACTTAACCTACAAATGATTGACAAACTCAGGGAGAAAATCTTCCCATCCGTTTTCTACATGTTTCTGAAGCTGATCCTGCAGATTTAATTTCCTGCTCTTCCATTTTCAACTGGGGAATGGTTGAGGGGATCCTGCTACAGCCAGTTGTTTTACTTTCAGACACAGGACAGCATGGCTGAGCTCCTGGGTCACATAGAGATTTCTTTATATGTTTCTAAGTTTTAATTGCAAATGAAACAAAATAAGATCAGAGAAGATTAAGAGAAATTTCTAGGATATTTAACTTTCTTATGTTTTCTATGTTTTGTTCCATTTAGACAGTAATTGGCAACCTCCAACACTCCAGCTGTTGTAAAGCTACTCCCAGCATGCTCCGTTCACTTCTATGGGAGTTACAGGAACAGCCAATCAAGTGTCCATAACGAGAGTTGTAGTTTAACATCAGCTGGAGTGCCGAAGGTTGTTGACCCCAAGAATATTTAGTTGTGTAATAGAAACGTGAAGCAAACACAAGTCATTTGTTCTACCTGGCCAGCGCCTTTGTGCTTAGTCTTCTCCCAAAATACTGACTAATCAATGAAATCTTGAGGGAACCTCAACTACTCTACTGTTGAGCGTTCTGGTTTTTAGAAATACAGAACCATCACCACCACGTGGCTTTTTGACATAAACTGAAGCCATGACATTAGTGTGAATATATTCTAATTGAAGGTTGAGCTATTGCCATGCATCCTGTTGGGCATTAACTGGATGGACCTTCTTCCCGGTTGCTCAGATGGATGAGGCTCTTGTAACAGAGATGAGGGGGAGGTGGATGGGGAGCCTTCCAAATATAAAGATGATATAGTCCTACTACCTAAATGTACAGACAGCAATACACAATGTCATTTCAGACAGCCATAACCAATCCGATCCTGTGCGGTGTGCATATGTAATAATGCTTCATGTTCTCATTCAGTTCCTCAGAAAGGACAATTTGCTAAAATTGGTTTATGGCGTGCGCCTTCTGACAAGGTTTTTGTTTTCCTCTCGCTTTTCTCCTGCAGTTGCCATTCTTCTGAAAGATGATTATTACATCAGCGGTGCAGGGCTGCCGGGCAGGTTTAAGGCAGAGAAAGTAGAATTCCACTGGGGTCAAAGCAATGCATCAGCGGGCTCCGAACACAGCATCAACGGCAGAAGATTCCCCGTCGAGGTGAGCGCAGACACACAGTTGTATCACTAAATGGCCGTCACTCACGATATAGACAGGAACTGGGAAGCCTTGTCAGATGCTCTTATTAAAACACGTCCTGGCTTCAAATGAATTTTGTAGTTTTGAAATCTGAAATCCTATTTTTCTATTCTCAGTGTACCGAGGGATTCATGAATTATGATGATGATGCAGGATGCCTAGAAGCACCGCAGCTGCTGTCGTGCCTTCATTTCAGTGGTATAATGCCATACAAGGCTATGAAGATATGACACACACGTGAATGTGTGTATGTTCCTATCATATATAATATTCCATATTGCATCCCAGCTGCTGCAGAATCCTTTCTGACGAGGGAGGGGATGGGAGTTTCAGGTCGGCATCTCAATCACCTGAAGCCTCCTCTTATCTCCAAGGGGCACAACCACCATGAAGGTTTTCTGGGAGTTGTCAGTATACTCACCACAGCTGCTTTAGGAACTTTCTAAAGAAGGATGGAGAGAGTTTCAGGTCAGAATCTCAAGGACCTGCAGCCTTCTCTCATCTTCTCAAAGAGGCACCACCACCGTGAAGGTCTTCTTGAGTGAGGTTCTCTAGGAGTTGAGTCAGTATACTCGCCACAGCTGCTTCAGGAACTTTCTAAAGAGGGAGGGGGAGAGTTTCAGGTCAGTATCTAAATGACCTGAAGGTCTTCTTGAGTGAGGTTTTGTAGGAGCTGAGTCAATATACTCATCACAACTGCTTCAAAAACTCTTTCTAAAGAGGGAGAGAAGAGTTTCAAGTCAGTATCTCAAGGACCTGAGACGTTCTCACATTCTCTCAAAGTGGCACTACTACCGTGAAGGTTTTCTCCAGTAAAGTTTTGTAGGAGCTGAGTCAATATGCTCACCACAGCTGCTGCCTTTCGAAGGAAGCAGGGCCACCGTGAAATAAACCATTCCACGTGTGAAATTAAAGGCACAATATGGCACAATAAAAGGCACAATAAAAATATCTTAGGGTGCTGTATTAGAAATCCATAATGCAGTTGCGTGCATGAAGCTGAATATTCGGCATAATTGCTGCAGAAGCTCTTTGAGAGGTGAGAGGAGACAGATGACTCAGGAATTGAAAGTAAGCGTCCTTTAGAAAAAAAATACCCTTCTGTACAGCACTTTGGCTCAGCGACTACTATACCTCTTTTAACGTATTTTCTTTCTGTGTCCGTTAGTTTTTTTTTTCTTTTTGCGGAGCGTATGCGGAACCATACATTTCATACATACATACCATACAAAAAAAATGGAAGTTACTTTGTGTGCATTCCATGTCCGTATTTCCGTTTCGCAAAAAATAGAACATGTCCTATTATTGTCCACATTATGGAGAAGGACAGGACTGTTCTATTAGGGGCCAGCTGTTCTGTTCCGTAAAATATGGAATGCACACTGATGTCATCCGTATTTTTTGTGGATCTGCTTTTTGCGGACCGCAAAATACAAATGATCGTGTGCATGAGCCCTAATCAGTCTAAATGTCTCAGAAAACCCTTTTAATATCCACAATGCGAGTCAATTTGTGCAGAGTATGTATGACCATTCTTAAAATCTCATCCACTCTCCAGTAGGTGGCATCAAACCCACCGCGTATCAGTCCCGAGTGGATATATAATATTCCATTAAAATTCGGCACTTTGTTTAGGGGTCTGTTGTGAAGCTTTGCAGCTAAAATTAGAAATTTTGTAAAACCCAAGTCTTTGGGCTCTATTTTTTGTTTTAAATTTGCCTTAAAACCTCAGGAGCGCAGCAATGTGGCCTCTCTCTTGTTGCACGGACAGTGCAGGCTCCCTTTTATGGAGCAGTACCCCCTTGGATAATTAGTGTGCGTAAGGATCTGGTGTATGTTATAAAATCGGTTTTGAGTCGTTGGCATTTTCCATTCTGTATGTGTTTCCCCCCTAATTAGGTCTTTCTCCTTGTCCTTTCCTCACTCGCGTTTTGGCTCTGTCCTCGTGCCACTTAAAAGCAAATGTGCCATGAATTTAATTAGGAATCCAGATGTGTACGAGTGTCCATTTGTTCCAAATCACATCCTCGGGGGCATAAAGTAGGAAAGGAAGAAAGGGACATTTTAGCTGATTCACCACAATTCTGTTTCAGAAATGCGTAGAATAGTTTCTGGAGAAAGTAAATGCAAACCCAGCGAAACTTGGTGTGTCAGATGTGTAATGCGTTAGCAGGTCTCTGGCTGCTTGTAAATGCCGGACATCTGTCCAGTGTTTGTACAATTATCTGCCTGCGTCTGTCCATGTTATCATGGAAGATCCCATCAGAATGCTTTACAGGTAACCGATCCTGCAGTAGAGTGCAATCTAGTGTCCGTTATTAGCTCCCCCAATCTCACAAATGTAGTTTGCATAGTTAGATATAACCATACCAGTATTATTACTAATAGAATGTATTTATATAAAATGTACCGTTTAGAAGATTTGCCTATTTGTACATCCATTGTCCCACACACATCAGTCAGGCCGTTGCCCCTAGTTACGACCACCGGAGCCATGTAGTAGTGGTGGTCAGCTTGCTCCTTTTCAAACCCGCTCTGAGGTAACTGCTGTATTGTGAACGCACATGGCATGAGCATGCGGAGACATATCTAAGGTGCTTTCACATCTGTGTTTTGGATGCTACCAGTCCAAAACGCAATGGTCAGGATCCGTCCAATACACAGACTTTATAAATGGATCCTGCTCCATAGAGAGGAATTGATCTTGGAACAGGATCCGTTTCGGAAGCCCAGACAAAAATGCTACAACCCTAAGATGTATCTCCGCATGTTCATACAATGTGTGTTCACAATACAGCAGTTACCTCAGAGCGGGTTTGAACAGGAGCAGACCAGCCACCACTACTACATGGCCACGGTGGTCGTAACTAGGGGCAACGGCCTGACATGTGTGTGGGACAATGGATATACAAATAGGTAAATCTTCTAAACGGTACATTTTATATAAATACATTCTATTAGTAATAATACTGGTATGGCTATATCTAACAATACAAACTACATTTGTGAGATGGGAATACCCCTTTAATAGTGTTATAGGGTATTGCATCCGACTATTAAAGCCTTTGTACCTCACAGCAAAATAAAATTCTACATTTTCTCCCCAAGCCTGATTTTCCAGATCTCTGCTTGCTGTCATTGTTAATTTTCAGGGGATGCAATGTGTCCTGTTCATGTGTCAGGTGCACTGTTCCTTACAAGACGCAACTTCAATAACTTTAGTCTGTGTCACATGACCAGGACAGGGTTATATCTGCTGGAATTAAACAATGCAGATTTTGATTAATTGACAGCAAGCAGGAATCATGAAAGCTAGACAGATTCCTTTGTTTTCAGGTCTCGAGCATTTGATACATCAGGCAAATTTATTAATGTATTTATTGCATCCCCTCCCCCGTCATCACTGAAATCATTGTTTCCTGGAGCGCCACAGCCTTTTCATCTTGCTGGGCAGCAGGTGTCCGACCCAATCTAACACCGGCGGCCTTGTGTTAGAACATCAGTATTTAAAAGAACAGAAAATTACCTATTGTACAAATCAATTTTTCTTATGCCTAATGCATTTTTTAAAGGTTTTTGATGATTTTTCTATTTGTTCATATCACTATACAGAGGGAGTGAGAGATAGATATAGTTCAAGGGGTTGTCTCACTTCAGTAAGTTGCATTTATCATGTAGAGAAAGTTAATACAAACCACTTACTAATGTATTGTGATTGTCCATATTGCCTCCTTTGCTGGCTGGGTTCATTTTTCCATCACAATATACACTGTTCGTTACCATGGTTACAGACCACCGTGCAATCCATCAGTAGTGGTCATGCTTGCACACTACAGGAAAAAGCTTCAGCCTTTCTGGTGGCCGGGACCATGAGAGCACACACAGACTAGTGCTTTTTCCTATAGTGTGCAAGCACGACCACTACTGATGGATTGCAGGGTGGTCGTAACACTGGAAATGAACAGTGTAAAATGTGATGGAAAAATGAATCCAGCCAGCAAAGGAGGCAATATGGACAATCACAATACATTAGTAAGTGCCTTGTAGTAACTTTTTCTACATGATAAATGCGACTTACTGAAGTGAGACAACCCCTTTAAGGACTCTTGCAGTTTTCACTCTGGTCACTGAGCCTCATAATAGGCCAACCCTACCAGTTCTGCAGACTTCACTTCTCCACAGTCACTTCATTATAACCACAGGCAGGTTTGCAGAGAAAGGTACCGCCTATATATCGATTTATACAGAATTATTATGTGCATAAAACAGAATTTAAAAAAAAAAAAATCTACCATCCAAAAAGTAAAAATAGGCTAGAATTAAAGAATATCAGTATCTGGTTTTAATCAGTTAAAAAAATAAACGTGATATGTTCCCTTTAAGACCAGGTGAACCCTTTAGATCCCTGATCATTGTAGACCTATGAGTCCGGTGTGTAGTCCTGCTGGCTGGTACTTTTTCATACACGAGAAGGAATTTAAAGAGTAACTAAACTGAAAAGTAGATTTTAAGTGCACAGTGAAACGTGGGCTTTAGGGAGGCAAAAGTGCATTAAAAATACAAAAACGATTAATAAGCTATATTACAAAAACTGCTATTAGGGCATTAGGGACATGTTAGCAAAAATGTATTCAAAAGTTTAGTTAGTCAATAAACAGGATATTTTCCCCACAAAACTATATTTCAGTCTGCTGAGCTCCTCCTGCTTTATATTCTGCTGCCCACAGAGAAGACCAAGACTAATCAAGGTTAGAAGTTCACTTGAAATGCTGCATCGGTATTTTTTTTTAGCATACATATGTTTTGTTGCTTTTTTATGCATTTGCAATTACATTATTATTGTCGTTTTAACCAGCAAGAACACGGCCATATTCTATTTACAGGCAAGTCAAAGTAATTTCTGCAAGCAACCTGCTCACCAACCTGCTGTTTTTCCACATTAAGTGACCCCATCAGATGTTGAAAATGCAAGCATTTTGATCAGTTTTCTTTTGTTCCTGTAGCATTATATGGTGTTTTATCAGATAGAGTTTGAGTTTTTTCCCCATTATTGCTGGATAAGTGTCTCTCGAAGATGCCTGGTGGGAGCGGTGCCACGATGTAAATAATTATGTGGTTATTTAGCCCAGAATCTGTTCTTGAGGGGCTAGCATAGGAGATCTTGATTGTTCTAAAGAATATGAAGTATCTTCACTCACCCAGCTGTAATGGATGGAGAATCATTACAAGACAATGAGAAGCCATTTCGGGATTGTTGTCAGCCTTGATTGACAGTAGTTATAACCATATTTGTGACTGTCGCTGAGTAACAATGCGGCATAGGAACATCTGATGATTACAATTGTGCTAACATTTGTATCTGTAATGACACTGGTGTCTAATGTGTACTGGATTATTTCTTAGCTTTGCAAAAGCTTAAAATATATCTGTAAAGCAAAATCTGGATACATGAGTTCCGAGCGGGTAAGATTAGGATCAAAACTCTACAAGGGTTATAGGTTGTTGGACAACTGAAGTTCTCCCACCAACCTCATCATCAAGCAAGGTATCCCCAACCCTGAGGGATTCCCACAGTTGGGAAAGTATTACAGTTCATCCTTGGTGCACTTGTCCAGACCTCTAGATTAGTGTAGACGGTTTAAAGCAACCTATAGCGATTAGATGGCTTCTTAAAGATTGTTTCAATGGATCATGTTTCTTGGCATGTGTTCTTATGAGAAGGTTTGGTATCTGTGATCACCTAGTCATGGTTTTCACAAGATCTTGCCTAAATGGTCTGGATCAGATGTTGGCACAAGACACATCTTAGCTTCTGGTCACTGTTGACGAATAAGGAGTTGAGCTGGACTCTGTCTCATCCTGAATTCAGTAGACCCTAAGACCTAAAATGTTCCCAGGGTAGAGGTCCTCATTTAAATGATACTCTATTTCTATTTGGACTCATGGTTTCAGGGTGAAAATAACAATAAACCTCACGCCATGAAACAGTATATCCAGTTGACTTGCTCTTTAGTGGGCACATTCATTGTCCAGACACCAAATACATCTGAGACCATTGGCATAGGATAAAGCTAAGCAGTCCAGAAGGTGGTCCAGACTCTCCACCATGAGATGTTGGAGATGCCATGTATTCAAGGAACCATAATGTTATGTTAAATCGTATATACACTAGAAGATTTTTGGCCCCTGGTATAATGGCGGTGCATAGCTGCTCCCTGCTCTAAACTTTGGACTGTTCCACGGATTAACACAAAATCTGCCAGCCCTGATCTCTGCCTGTTTCTTGACTACATGTATTGCCTAATCCCTCATTGATTAGCACTTTTAACTTGCGGATCTGCGGATCTTTTTGTTTTTTTATGTTGGAGACGTGACCTTTCTCATACAGACCCAGCAGCACTTAGTCAACAGCATTTATTTATTTTTTTGTGGCCTAATCCTTTTGTGCCATGCATCAGTGTCTCTGACACTTGTGAATCAGCAGCCAACCACATTGGGACTATTCCATGTGGTGGAGGCCTCATGTCTTCCCTGCAGTAAAGGCCAGATGCCTGTACAGGAATGAAAGGGTGAAAATCAGGGGACCGCCAGGATAACACCTTCTGGACCAGCCCAAAGTCAAAATGGTTGGTTGGCACAGTGGGTCCACAGCCACTGTCCGTAATACCCTCCTCTAATGCTTAGGAGGTCTTTTGTCAGGACACTAGTTTCCACATGGATTGCATCCTCTTTCTTTGATAGAACTTGTTTGGCAATGTAGAACTCACCTGATTATCAGAAGTTCTCAACATCTCCCTACACATAATCCCATAATTTCTTTGCTGTTGGTGTGTGATGTGTGGAGAGAAGGCGGCAATTTTAATGACCATTTTTCAATACACAATTTTCTGAAGCTCGACCGGTCACATGAAGCTTGACATTATACAGATCATTTCTCTGCCTCACAAGAACTAGCAATCCTCTTTAATACACAAGCCCATCTCCTTTGCAATCAATAGTAGTGTAATATGATGAAACCTTCTCCATTGATCTATAGGTAGAATGTTCCGTGGGTCGATCATGTAATAATGCAGCGTGTTTATATCATTTGCAGTTAAATATCACAAAGTAATAAGGACGTTCACTATGTGAGCAGGGCCGGGAAAACACAGATCCAATATGAAAATAATTATCTTCACACAGTGCCCACTCAGTAAGGTCATTTAGAGTAGACACTTGAGGAAAATAGAAAACTATGTGAAAACTGATCTCAACTCATGGAATAAAAGCAAACATATTCAAATATTTTTCATAGCTTAGGTGGCATCGTGAGTGAGGGCAGGTCTTCATTGTATTATGGGTATACCAGCAATTGGCCATCATCTAAGGCTCATGCAGAAGACTGCTGTAGGCCTTACTGTATTTTTGTGCATTGTGTTCAATTTCATCCTGTATTTGGGCGGTGTCACACACAGAGTATAATAATGTAGTACCAACAACTTTATGGCTTTGTTGTGCACATGAGGCATTTGCATGCCTCGCAGATTCCCTGCCTCTGCTATTTCGATGGTGGCCTGGTCCCTGCTGTGCTCCACTTCCTGCTCCTGTTCTCGACTCAACAGGAAATGTCTAGCAATGCTAATGATTGGTCAAGGCGGGTCATCTCTGCAGCCAGTGATTGGATGAGCAGCATTCCCAGCCATTCCCTGTCATGTTGAAAACAGGAAGTAAAGCACAGCGGGGACCCGGACACCATCAACTATTTTCAGGGCAAGAACATTTTTCTTTAAAGAAAATACTTAAAATTAGACTGAGAAGTGTGCCTTGTAATGTCCCTGCTGAGCAGTTAAGGGGAGGATTGAACAGAGTGTGAGGCAAATAAGTTTTATGTGATCGCGTACCTGAACATGTTACTGAGTTTAAGCAGGGACACTATCGGAAGGTTTGAGTGGGTGTACTAGACACGACAAATGTTCCCAAGAGTTTGCACTGCTTTGTGGAGTGTGTTTTTTTTTTTTCATCTGCTTGCAAGCCACAAATGCATCTCTGATTTCTACAATTACAGCAAGGAACCTCAAGTCTCCTCTTTGTTTCTTAATTAAAATGTGTGTCTTGGTGGAATTAAAAGTAACGTAATGGATTGATGAGAACAAAAGCAGTTCATATGTGATGCTTGTACAACACTTACGGTGTATTGTGCTGTAATCCCTGATTCACACACATGTGCTTGTATATATCAGTGCTGATGCCGCAAGTCTGTAGATACAGAAGAGAAGCTGGTGACACCTTAGACCCCCACCCATTGATAGTCACACCCATAGACAAGGTGCTTTCTGGACGGTACCTATGTAGATAATTGTATCTCCCATCTACAGTATCTCACTTGAATATCTTCTGAACAATCTTGATATGACCTGGTGTGTAGCATCTTAGGGTTCTTAAACTTGTAATATCATGGTATTGGAAATCTCTTAACCCCCTCCACTAAGTATTGAGTGTGTAAAGTGGACTGGTTATTCCACATCACAAAAAAATAGCTCATTGGGAATTTAGAATTTCCCCTTTTACAATAATTTAATTAAGTGACCCCCCCCCATCTCCCCACCCTATACGCCTGTATAGGGATCTGGACTCTGCTGCAGGGGAACCACCAGTCTGCTATCCTTTGCAGTAGTCTCTGTTCCAATGACTGCTGACCCACAGGGGTCAAAAGACACTGTTGAGGAGCACTAAGGGATTAGGCAAAACCGTAGTCTCAGACACAGGTCATGGTCAGGGTAGGCATAGTTTGTGCAGGTTAGTATTGAGATTAGACTGAGGTTAGGTCCGGAAGTGAAGCGACAAAACAGAAAGTCGGCCAGAAATCAGCATATGGAAAAGACAAGCTAACAGCACACTTGTGCAAGTAACTAGTATACTATTGCTCAGACACTCTGCCAGAGGGGAGAGTCCCTTAAAATAACTTGGGTGGCCAGCAATAGGTTGGTGAAGATTAAGGTGTGCACATTCTGGCCCTTTCAAGAGCCAGAGAGAGGTGTGTGTATTCTGTGGGCAGAGTAAGCCATTGCTGCCAGGGAGCAGGCCGCAGCCTGTGTGGAGCAGTGGAGGGAAAATGGCGATCCTCAGAAGGCTGGGCCTGCCGGGCAGGGAGAGAGGGATGTTGGCGGGACTAGACAGGAGGAACCCTGGAGTAGGTAAGCAAATCTGCAGCTGTGCCCACTGCCAGTGGTCCCAGACCACTGTGATAATGCTCAGCAAGACCATGCATGTGATCTACTATTCATTGTAATGGATGCTATGTAATACCATATTTCTCTGCTAGTGGCCGCTGTTATTTTCTTGGGTTTCTGCTGTGGCGATCTGCTGATCCTCACTTAGGAAATATGTCCAAATTGAACTGCCACTTTAATGAATGGCCTTTATGATCGCTTATTTCACTCCTATCTGGGTAGAGGATTCTTCTGCGTTCACAACTCTTGTTTTACTTCTCGTCCTTGGCGTTGTTTGCTGCACATTGACTGTTGTTCCCTTGATCTTTCATAAAAATTTAAATAAAATCCATGACTTCATTTATACATTCCAGCATAACAATACTAATCTGAGAACTCGTCTACTGTGGAGAGAAGTGAAAATTGAAACGCCATTGTCCTATCTTCAGCCATTTGTTTGTGTTGTGTTGCATTCAATGTCAATGGCTGAAATGGGACCTACAAATGCTAGCACATGCTGGTGTAATGAAGATGCTATAAAATTAATGGACAGAGGCTGCTCCAAATGCAGAACTCTGTATCTTGTAGGTCAAGAAGAACATAGCTGTAAATCAGAGATATACAAAATTTTCAGTGTCGTAGCGGACACTCTGCTTTATGAAAACCTTCTGCCTCTTGTGTGTAACCATCTGAAGACAAGATCAATAGCCGGTTGTCCATTAGGTAGATTAACTCTCCGGAGTGTATATTCCGGACTGTGCTCGTACAGGCTTTAGATGAGATGTTGCATCACTGTGTGGTCTGTTTTGTATTTGTTAGGTACCGGCAGGATGGTTCATTCTCTTGGTGTTCTAGTATATTAAAGGAAGTTGAAAACTTTTTTTTTTTTTTTTAATTTAAAGGGGTATTCCCATAATAGACAATGGGGGCATATCGCTAGGATATGCCCCCATTGTCTGATAGGTGCAGGTCCCACCTCTGGGACTCACACCTACAAGAAGAATGGAGCGGGGAGAGCTATGGCTGGGGTCTGTCCACCACCAAGCGCTGCTCCCCGCTGCTCCCATAGAAGTGAATGGGAGCGCACAGCGCATGTGCGGCCCCTGCTCTCATTCATTTTTATGGGGCAGACGGAAATAGTTGAGCCAGCGCTTGGCTATTTTTGGCGCCCCCATTGAAATGAATGGAGGGCAGCTGCTCATACGCAGTGCGCCCTCCATTCATTTCCCCGCTTCGTTCTCATTGTAGGTGCGGGTCTCAGAGGTGGGACCCGTACCTATAAGACAATGGGGGCATATCCTAGTGATATGCCCCCATTGTCTATGATGGGACAACCCTTTAATTTTATTTTTTTAGAAAGGCTCTGAAGAGGTAATAAAATCAGTAATGATCGCCTTTCCAATGCCTGCTCCCATTCCGACGCTCATCCCCTTCTGGTCTCTATTTGTCCCTCTCAAGTCTCAACATATGGAAAATGATAGGTCACCATTGTGGCCACTGCTCGTTTCCTGTGCATGGAGAAGAAAGCAAAGACCAGTAAGGGATTTGGAAGCGCTGAAACAGGACAGGGGTGGGATCGGTATGGTATCAGTTCAATATTTTACACCAATCTGAACGGGTTTGGAAAAAACAGATATAAAGAAAAATAATCGACTGTACAAACGTGGTTTCTGATGTGGTTTTTGAGTTTGAATGCCACAGACATACTTGTGGTTTAGCCCCATTGAATAGATTTAAAGCTCGAGCGGACGAGTGCTACAGTGTCCAGTGGCATCCATGCGGACACCACACCAAGAAAGGACATCACCGTTTCACCGGCCCTTCCCCGTGGGTGGGGAAAAGTCTCAGATTGTGGTGCAAATGACCTTTGCGCTGCAATCTGCGCCATAAATACGGCTAATATAGGTGAATTTCTAATAGTAAATGACCCTCTAAGTTTCCAGTGATGGGGCACCCAGAGATCAGACATTTATCACCCATCCTGTGTCGTTTCTCGGAGACCCCCATTAATGTGTCCCTTCGGCTTATATCTAATTGAATGAAAAGTGTTTTTCTAACTCTGTCGTTCAGTACAAATGATTTTTTTTTTTTTACAGTCTATCTTTGATCAGTTTTATACAGAAGGCCGTGGAAGCTCGGGTCAAAATCGCAGACTTTCTTTTCTCCATTAACTTTTAAGTGGAACATATAGGAAACAGTTTAGCACCGAGTCTTAAAGTAGCTTTAACTCATTGATTCATCGACTTGAGAGCACAGTTCTAGAGTCAAACACATCTGTCAAAACTGAAGAGCTGTTAATTATGCAAGATGCTGACTAAAATAGCCTTTTATTGAGCATACAGCTTCCAGTTCATGTACTTAACAGAAAGAGAAGGAAAAGGGAAAGAAAAAGGGGAAGTGCAGTCAATAGGAGAGCAGTGGCTGGGGGTGCAGTCAAGAGGATGGGGGTTATGTTCAGTGGAGCAGACGTTGAGAAGAATACTGTATTCAAGACCCATATGGAGAACATTTGATACATAGATACATGTTGCTGTGCCCATAGATTGTTGGATACATGTGTGTAGATGTCCGATCCATACTATACCATTATGTGCCTGCGTGGTCCCTCTATAAGTTGGAGCCTGCCACAATTTATTACTCCACAGAATAGGACCCTATACGACAGATCACATGTACAGCCTCGTGCACGAAGCCTTAGTATATTCTTCTTTATTATTAGATACCATATAAGAGCATATATATACATTTTACACTCTTGGACAGCCACTTTAAAGAGGACTTGTCAGCAGAATCAACTCGATTACATTTGTACCTATGACATTGGCTGACCTGTTACATGTGTTCTTGGCAGCTGAAGGCATCTGTGTTGGTCCCATGTTCATATGAGCCTGCATTGCTGAGAAAAATGAAGTTTTAATATATGCAAATGAGCCTCTAGGAGCACCCTCTGCACTTTAACTTTAGGAGAAGTCAGGGCCAGATGTAATGACGATATTTACAATTAGGCAGTAGAGGGCATGTACCTAGGGTGCCACCCAGCAGGGGGCAGCACAACAGAGTTTTGTTTTCTCAGAGTTAGACATATAACAAACCAAGGTCTTCCAGTATATACCTGATAAGAGGTTTGTGTGGAACATCATGTAAAAAAAAGCCTACAGTCCAGCCTGAACAAACAATCATTGATAAATGGACATGAACTTATCATAAAAGTCAGTGTCTCAGGTAATGTGTTAATGTTCCACCTGTCATCTCACTAGTAGCTTTTCTTATAAGATTATTTGTGGATTTTGTACTGCTGAGACTTGGTTATAAGTTCAGAAAACTGCACAACACCCTGTCTGCTCCACTTAAAGGAAATGCCATTAGGTGACCTTGAGAATCTGACAGTGATTGCTCTCCGACGGGCTAACTTCCTAGTAATCATCAGCCATCACAGCTAACACCATGCCGCTATTTCATGTGAAAGTTGTTTTTTTTTCATATTTTTTTTGTTTTTCTTTTTATATCTGTCTTTGCACCTTGGATTGATTGGCTTCCCACAGATCATAAATATCTCTAAAGCTGTGTATATGCACTCAGAATCTCACAAGGGGCTAAAATAAAGCTATGAAAATGAGTGTCTCAAAGTTTTTGGGCTTGGTTCAATTCATTGAAAAAGTTTGTATTGAACTTTTGGTTTTCGCTCCATTTTCATTGTCTAACGTACAGTGGATAGGTCATCAATATCTGAACGGTAGGATTTCGACACCTATCACTTCCACTGATCATCAGTTTGAAAAGGCTGTGGTGCTCTGGTGAGTGCTGCGGCCTCCTCACAGCACTGTGCTGTACATCGTATAGTGGCTCTGCTTCGTATTGCTGCCCAGGTCCTTCCATTTGAATGGGAATGAGCTGCACATAGCTAATGAGACTGACAAATTTGACATCATTCTCCTAGGAAGAGGCTACATTGGTCATGGGAGAACATGAATTGTTCAAACAGCTGATCACCGGCAGTGCCAGGTTTTGGACCCCACCGATGAGATATTGATGACCTCCCACAAAACCTCAACTACTATCTTAGTTTACACTATAGATGTTAATATGGGCGTGAACTACTACAATATATTGGTGCAGCCTGTGGATATGTTCTGTTGAGAAGACTACTGTGTTAGTGACTGTCCATTCTGTACCCACTGTCATACACAGGCTTGGACTTGCCCACAGGGGAACAAGTGAATCCCTCGTTGGGCCTCTGAGCAAGGTGAGCCCCTAGTCTTCTACCCCCTGCACAGTAGACTGACATATAGCTAGGCTGGCTGAGATGCTATACGGTACATTGCCTATGTCCATATGAAAAAAAACTGGGTAGTGTGGGCAGGTAGTATATGCATGTAGCTTTACAGTTGGCCCCCCAGAATTAATTTTACTGGTGGGCCATAGGTACCCTAGTCTGACACTGGACATACATAGTACGTGTACGGTCAGCATCCTCCATGAAGGAGTTACAGCTGATACGTGATGTGTTGGCTGCATCTCCGCTAATTACTATTTGTTCATCCACTTTGAGGAAATAAAGACCTTAAGCAGCGTCGGTAAACCAATAATCTCCCTCGGTTACTTCTCAGAATTGATGAACTGCAACACGGACATGAGTAAGACGATAGCCGAGTTGCTCGAAAATTGTACCAAGTTATCCGCACGAGTGGCCGCAGTAATGGATATTTGTTTCAGATCTGCCATTCAAAAAGAAAAAAAATCGCTAGCATTGAGTAATGCGCAGCAATCCCACCATCTTGCTGTTATTCTCAAGGAAATTTAATTGTGCATGTTAAGAGCCATAAAGTATTGTTGCTGGGCAAACGCACGTCTGCTATTCAGAGCGGATAAAAGAAGTTTGTGCTGCTGATCTCTCCGGAACGCTGACTTTTTCACCTTGGTAAAAACACAAGTCCGCAAAATAGTTTTCCTCTCCTTGGTGGTTGTGCAGGTTTTTTTTTTTTTTATATTGTGCACTTTCTCAATGAACAATAAATGTAACTGGAACGGAACAAACACACTGGCCCCCGAGAGGTGCGCACAACCTGGTGGGTGAAACCAATTCCTCTTCTGTGCATTTCGTTCTTTGCAGTGACTTGGGGGCCAATTTTGTTTCGAGTGGCCGACTAAGCTTTATAAATACTCTGTGTGTTTCCTTAAAGAACTGTTTAGAGAGTCCCTTCCCCCTCTGCACCGAAGGCGATCACAGTACCAAGCACTCTCGTTACAGCTCTGGTCTTACTAACACGTGAATAGAATGATAGTACTGCCGTGAAGACTGACACAGGAGCAGAGAAGTAGGAGAGGGGAAGTAGGGAAAATATAAGGCTACATTTGTTATTTAGGTGCAATGGATAACTGAAGGACAGCAACTTTGAGCATTGATGCAAAAAGGGGAACTATGTCAATTTAAAATGGAGGGGCATTTCTAGGTATTGTGCAGGCTTTCAAAATGAAAAAGGGAAGGCCTTGTGATTTTGGGAGTTAAGTGTTGGGTAGTATGCTTTTAGTGTTAGCTATAGCTTTCTGCTCCAAATGCACGAAGAAGTGGCTAAAATGAAGCAGAGAGCTCTCTGTAATACCTGTGGCATATGCACAGTGGATTCTTGGGCTGACAGGAAGTCTTCGTGGTGCAGCTTCAGCTAGTAGCTGCAGAGCAGGAAGTGATGTCAGAAGGTATAATTTTGGTAACTTGTGCTGCTCAGTCCAGTACCGTGTAGCGCAGTTATTGTTAACAGGAGGAAAATAAAAAAGGCCTGTTGAAAATAACAAAAAGAATTACTCACCTCCACCACTCCCCCCTACCACACACACACACACACTGCTGCCGTTTCATCGCTGCTTTGGTCCTCACTAGAGATGAGCGAACGTGCTCGTTACAAGCACGTTCGCTCATCTCTAGTCCTCACTGTTTTGCCCATCAATATGCTAGAAACGCAAAAAAAAGGGCTCACTCAGCCATTCACTGTCTGAGGCGGTTCATCAGGGTGTCAAGCTAGGACAGGAAGTAGAGAGCAGTGTTAAAAGCAATGGGCACCTTTAGGGGCAGTTTAAAAAAAATTATTAATATTGCACTGTACTCGTTTCAAGCTAAAAATCTTTTTTTTAATTTGGTCTCTATTAAAAATGTTCAGCCTCAAAAATGTTCAGCCCCTTTCTCTGTACAACCATGGGATTTTCTAGTAGCAGGCTCTGTTTATACGGTTTTCCCCTTCAGGCAGCTCATCTCTGATCATCTGACTTCATAAACACTTATGAAAGTGTGGCTATACATAGATGAAAGACACTCAAAGTAAGATGCCCACAGTTAACCCTTGTATAAAATGCAATCTTAAAAAAAAGTTGCCCCCGAAGATGATCATAGCCTTTTTAATCGTCAGTGGAGGGGAATCAATGGAGTTATTTTTAACATATTCTATTAGTTATATATATACACGCACATTTTAACAAACCAAAAATTCAGAAAACCCCTTTAAGAAGTCTACACAGTGACATGAATACTTGATTTGACGCTTCGTAACTCCATTTTACTAATTTTGGAAATTTGCTAAGAATTTCACTTTGAGGATAGTTTTTAGCTACCCGGTTACTAGGTAATATATTCATTGCTGATTATTTCTTCTGGTTCCCGAGACCTTCTGTAATATCCATCTTCAGGTTAACATGAAGGTTAATACAACAGCACGAAATTATATATAATGATATATTTAGTCTATAATTAAAATGCAATGAATTGTTATATTAATGATTTTCGTTAATGGCTAAAATTACTGCACGGTGATGTGACTTCATCGCACATGTTCCCAATTCATTTTCCTTCCTACCTAGTGACTTTGCTGAAAGGAACAGGTCACATTGTAGATTCAGATTTTCTGATGGAGAGAAGGAGGGAAAAATGCATCTGCACGTCTTATGTAGTAGTTAAAGTGATAAGCATATTGTCAACGATTGGAGGTGCTGGATGTATGCCCCCCCATAGATTATTACTAACTGGACCCAGGAATAAGATTTGGAACAAACTGACATGGTCTTGGGTAGATCCACATTCATTTTTTACTTTATTGTTTAAAGCGGTTGTCCACTTAAAGGGGTTTTCTGGGATTTTGCTACTGATGACCTATCCTCAGGATAGATCATCAGTGTCTGATCGGTGGGGATCCGACACCAGGGACCCCCGCCGATGAGCTGTTTGAGAAGGCACCGGCACTCGCTAGGCCAGTGACAGGTGACCTAGGAGCAGCTCAGCCCAATTCAAGTGAATGGGACTGAGCACGATACCAAGCACAGCCGCTGTACAATGTACGGTGGTGTGCTTGGTAAGCTGCAGGAAGGTAGCGGCGGTCACAGGAGCGCTAGTACCTTCTCAAACAGCTGATCGTGGGGGTCCCAGATGTCGGACCCCCACTGATCAGATACTGAGGACCTATCCTGAGAATAGGTCATCAGTAGTAAAATCCTGGAAATCCCCTTTAATATCTGATCAGTAGGGGTCCGACACCCTTCACCCCAATGATCAGAGACTCTGCTGTAGCTCTTGAAGTAGGCATCAGAATTACACAGCTCCATCTATTGTGTAGTGGTTATCTCAAGAATAGCATTATTCAGCTATCTACAGGATAGGTGATAAATTTAGAATGGTTGGGGGTCCAACCACTGGAACCTCTAGTGATCCCTGGGAGGGGAGGGAAGGAGGGTCCCTGATTGCCCTGACTGAGTTGGAAGAGCAGTTCCGTGTCGGTCTACAGCTCAGTTCACGCCATTCTTTGGATTGCTGGGTGTCCAAGAAGCTAGACCCACAACAATCTGACACTTATCAGTCTCTTGTTCTCGAGGCTAGTTTCACACTAGCGTCAGCATGGATCCGGCGGGTGAAGGGGCCCGCCGGATCCGTGCTGCTGCAGGTGCACGTGTGGGGCCGGAACAGCGCTCCGGCCCCATTCACTGCAATGGGGGCGGGCCGTGGATCCGGCCACAGCATGTTAACCCCTGCTGAGAGGCGGCCGTAACGAAAATACAACAGGATATGACCCTCACCTATATATCGAGAATGAAGCCCCTCAAGGTGGAGGCTGGAAGACTCCAGTCCGGCCACCACCAAGCCGGCTCCCCATCGAAGTGAATGGGAGCGCACCGCGCATGACTGGCCACTGCTCCTGTTCAATTCTATGGGCTCAACTAAATAGCCGAGCCAGGGCTCGGCTATTTTTAGCAGCCCCATAGAAAATAAATGAAGAGCGACTGCGCATGCGCAGTGCGCCTTGCTTCACTATTGGGGTTCTGTGGTGCGGGTCCCCTGCAGGGGTAAAACCTGAAGCATAACTTGACATACTGTGGATTCTTTCCAGCAGCATGTTGAGATGTCTAAATACTCATCCACTTTGCTTATACTTTTGATTCTGTGGATTTTCCACCATAAAATTCCAAGGTGAAAAATGTGCAGCACATGTGCCACATGTGAATTGAGACAAAACCACCCATTATTCCTGATGTTGAGCCTGTAAAGATATTTTTACTTTGTTTTAGCAGCCAGACGGTTAACTTCTAATTAAAGTTTCTAACTCCACTTTCTGTTGAAAGCAAAACTCAGCTTCACTAATAGAAATAAAAGCTGCCAGACCTTTTGAGAAGAAATATTTTGCATATTTTAATAGAGCAGGTATGTTTTATTCATTGCAATCTACCTTATTCACTTGTACTTCTGGCTCCAGAATTTTCACATTGCAGGTGCTTAAAGTGCATGTTAATAGCTTACTGGCATTAAAGGGGCTTCTTTAGAGAGAAAAAAAGGTATTTTTGAGGAACATCAAGTGTAGCCGTATCGGTTCAAAACATGTTTACGGTAAAGCTTTTGCCTCTTCTATCACTTACAAATAACATGTTTTTCTATTAGTTGCTGTCTTCGTTTGTACTTATTAGAGGGCCAGAATGGGAAGAAATAGGGAAGCTGGCCGCAGATGTTTTGATAAAATTGATTGCAAATAATCCCGTCGGATCACACACAAGATTGTCCCCAATTAACAAAAGTGTCACGTAAACACATCAGTGATTCATAATGATGCAATCAACTTAGGACACAAGTGATCTCTACTAAGAAATCAGAAAAAGACCCATAGTTTAAATCAAGTATTAAATGGTAAACATATTTGGGGTTATTTATTAAGATCAGCGTTTTAGACGATAGTCTTAATAAAGCCCTGCACTGGCGGTGGATCGCCGGAGTTATGAAGAGGCGCCAGCCTCTACATAACTTCGGCGCATCCAGCGCCATTTCTAAATTTAAGCCAGCTTGCGAGCTCTTACATTTAGACCATTTTCTAGACCTAAAACAGGCGGAGAAAGTGAAGAATAAGACAGGCGTGCCGGCCCATACCCTTCTCTGCCCAAGCCACACCCACTTATTTAGACCTGACTTGAACGGGGAGGACCATATGCTGCAAACTTCTCCTGAAATAGGCCTAATATAGGTGTATTTCAGGTTAATAAATGACTCCCATTACTTTTTGAGACATTTTGGTGATGTTATTAATGTTCCATGTCATTATCTATATTTAAAAAAACAAAAAAAAACAAAACTACTTCAGTTTTCGCAATGGCCATTAGACCTAATAGGCGCCACTTCCCGTCCTATATGGGAAAACTGAAGAGTTTTTCAAAAAAATGCTGTTGGTGTAAAACCATGTTAATAGTGGCAGGAACTGGGTCAGATCAGGGCAAGAGGGAAGAAAATTCCTCCAAAAATGTTGACATTTGGTCTACTATAAATAGGTCAGGAACCCCTCCAGTCCAGTCATTCATAAACAGTAGGATGAATGCAGAGGGTGATCTTCCTTCAAGCAGGAGACTCAAGTACGATAGCAAAAAGTAAACTCCTTATTGCACCAGTATACTGGGCGTACAAAAATTGGTAATGTTTCTGCTCAAGAACTATTTTTTTGTGGTGTTCTCCAACCAGTGTGAACCCGAAATACTGTTGGTGATTACTGGGACCATGAATGTCTTAGCATTACTAGAACTTGGTACCAGGGTGAAAACCATATCACTGGCATTGTAGCCATTTCAGTTGGTCATATGGTTATTAGGCCTTTTCACTTTAGTTCATATCTGACCTACAAAGGTTGAGGGCCTCTGCTCTAGAGGCTGGTCATAAGAAAAGTTTCATTCAAAGAATTCCCAATTTGTTTTTTATGTTATGTCCAATGTAATGTACTAAGAACTTTTTATATGAACGTCATCATCTTTGACTTTCCTTGTAGCTGATGTGAAACTTAGCTTTTAAGTCTAAAGCTTTCAGTGAAGTATCATTCAGCTCAATGATGCATCATCTTCTCGATGTGCATAGACGACCATTTTCAAAAATATCTCATATGAAAAATCAAATGAACTTGATGACTGTACCGAAACAGCATTAAAATATGTTTTAATGAGTTAGTAATGTTCTCTGGCTTTTAAAATAAAAAAGGAATAAAATAATGCAACACTTCACGGGCTTCAAGTGTTTCAGCCAAGTGTAAAAAGTTTTTGAGTGCAAAGATACCGCGGCGCCCTGATGACTTCTCCGAGGAGTTGAAATCTTTTCAAGTCGTTGAACTGAACTAATCTCTCGGTTACGAAGCCTAATCAATTTCTGAACTGTTCTAAATCAAACAGCCTCCAGTCGTCCTGGGTTCTCATATCCTATAAAATACTTAATTTTCTCATCCATCACACCAATCAATAAAATACAGGACACTTTTTCCCTTAACTGCCAAAGTACTCAGGAGAACATGTGGAGTAGGTTAATTTAAAAATAATGAAATGAGATGGTTCACAAAGAAATTATTTAAACTGGCAATGTGACTCGCGCCGGCACCTTGGTTGCAGTAAATTCCATTTTACAAGGCGGCAGAGCAGCCATAAGGGATTTCGGATACGTTGCGTAGAGTTGGAGACCGTAAATGGCATTCACGGACTTACAATTAAAATGAATGTCTCTCTTAATTCTGTATTGTTTAAGGCGATCTTAGTCGTTTCCTTCCTATAAATGAGGGCAGGAGCATGCTTGATTACACTGACCAGTAATTGATCCTGTAAATAATCAGAGGATCGCATCTTCAAGTCAACTAACAAGTACAGTTAAAAAAAAACGAAACATTTTTTGAAAAGTAAAAAGGCGAAAAATTCAAATCGACCCCTTTTACATAAAAAAAATTAAACAAGCAAGTATCACCACATCCCAAAACTTACAAAACTATTAGAATATCCTTTTTTTTTTCCTACACGGTGTTTCCATAACAGAGAAAAATAAAAATGCGTTAGTTGACTATTTTTTGAGTCTCCTTGCCTCTCCAAAAAATTGAATGAAAAGTGATCAAAAAGACATGTGTACCTAAAAATAGTACCAATAAAAACTACAACACTGCAAAAAACAAGTCCTCAAAAAAGATTAAAAAAACAAACTGTGGATGTCAGAATATGGTGATGCAAAGAAAAGTTGTATTTTTTCAAGTATTTTTGTATTTTAATAGTAAGATCTATATAAATTTATTATTGCCGTAATTGTACTGACCTGCAGAATAAAAACCTTCCAAAATACAGAATTGTGTTTTTTTTTTTTTTTTCAATTTACCACACAATTTTATTTTTTTAACAATGCAAGATCTGACAGATTATGTTGTGCCATTAAAACATTTCATTTGTCCGCACTCCCCCCCCCCCCTAAAAGAAGCCCTCATATGGCTATGTGAATGAGATATTTAAAAAATTAAGGCCCCTTTCACACGGGCGAGATTTCCGCGCGGGTGCAATGCGTGATGCGAACGCATTGCACCCGCACTGAATCCTGACCCATTCATTTTAATGTGGCTTTTCACATGAGCGTTTTTTTTCACGCATCACTTCTGCGTTGCGTGAAAAACGCAGCATGTTCTATATTCTGCGTTTTTCACGCAGAACTGGCCCCATTGAAGTGAATGGGTCTGCGTGAAAATCGCATTGCATCCGCACACAAGTGCGGGTGCAATGCGGTTTTAACGCATGGTTGCTAAGAGATGTTGTTTGTAAACATTCAGTTTTTTCGCATGCGCGTGATAAACGCATCAAAACGCTTCGCACCCGCGCGGAAAAAACTGAAAGAACATACGCAATCGCAGTCAAAACTGACTGCAATTGCGTGCGGATTTGTTGCGGATGCGTGCGGATTTTCCTGAACGCATCCGGACCAAATCCGGACACGCTCGTGTGAAAGAGGCCTAAGGCTTTTGGAAGGCGGGAAGGAAAATAACAAAAATTAGCCCAGTCTTTAAGGGGTTAACGGGATCAGTGTAAGGCTTGGTTTACCCAGTAAGGTAAACTGCAGGGGAAATTAATGTGATACATGCTGTTATTGGTATATTGTCTTGGGACCCGGCTAACAAAAAGGATTCGTCCAAAGTCGAAAAACCCCCTTTAGCACGGTAAATGTTCCTCTTTCCATGAATCATTGCTTTTTGAATCGGTCAGTGCTTCTTTCTCCTAAGGGGGTTTTCTCTTACAATCGTCAGGATGAATCATCGATCTTTGATCAGTAGGGGGCTGACTCTCAGCTCTGCAACTGGTCATCTGATTAAGGAGGCCATGGCCCTTTGGTGATCGCCTCAGCCTGCTCACGGCATACCAAGAACAGTGCCATACATTGTATAGTAGACGTGCTTGGTATTGCACCCGCGGCCCATTCACTTGAATGGGAATGAGCTGCATATAGACCATGTGATTGGTGGAAGTGATGTCACAGGCCTAGCAAGAGGCTGCCCTAACCTTTCAAGCAGCTGATTGGCGGAGTGACGGGAGTTGGTGACCGATTGGATATTGATGGCCTATGCTGAGCATAGGCCGTCAGTATTCTACACCCTGAAAACCCCTTTAATTCAAAAAAGATATAGGACCTGTAGACCTTGTGTATATTGTGCATGTGACTCTCCTTACAATGGTTTTAGATACATGAATATTTAGACAAATCCGGTACTTGGGACCATAATTGAGCCCTAGTTACCAGTTTGGATTATGTCAGATTATGGTGTTGTTTTACTTACAAGTGAAATGGGAAGCTGTTGTGGAGGCTGGAGATATGCTAATGCGCCATAAGCCCATATACATAAAATCAATTATTTCAGAGCGCTGACATATAGCCCATGCTCGCCTTGACTGGAAAGCCAAGCAAATCAATTCCTTTCTGAAACGCTCGGCGTTCGCCACTGCAAGCTGTCTTCTTACCATTTGCAACTGGCACCTTCCCATGTGAAATCATCATTTTCCACTGATTTCCAGCTATGGACCCATACGCTCTGTTTATTAAAAATGAATTAATCTGGGCTGTCAGGGGAGAAACAGGGCTCATTGAGAGCTAAAGACTTTAGTCATAGATCTGATTAAAAATGAAAAGCATTAACCGTCTTTCAGCTCTCGCATTCACCCTGTTATTTACATGACGCACAGATGATTTCACTGGAAAAAAAAATCCTGTACAAAATAGTATCATTTTATTTTGTAATTTAATAGATTATAACATTTGTTTAATAACTGGATAAAAACGATAGTGTTTAAAAAAAAATTAAAGGCTGCGGACAACTTCAGGGCGTTTTTTTTTTATTGCAATTCAGTTTGGGCTAAAACAAATGTTCTTTTCAGTTGGCCTTCATTAAAAATTAAAAAAATGTGGCTGCTTTTGAGATACAGGTGTTAAAATTCAGTCTGTTTGCAGAGGATCACTTCAGCCTCATCAGCCTTTGTCTCTGATCTCCCGACCTCACATGAGATAAGACATAATCTGTTAGCTGATGGGACTGAGAAGTGATGCTCTGCAAACAGACTGATTTTTTTAAGCCTTGTTACTCAAAAACAGTTGAAAATTTTTAATAAAGACTAATTGAAAAAATGATTTTTAGCCCAAATTGAGTAAAAGGCATTCATTAACAAATTGCCCCAAAGGTGTCCATAGCCCTTAAAGGGGATGTCTGGTTTAGAAAACGTATTTTCAAATAACCTGTTGGGGACAGAAAAAAATCAGAGGACACCTAAGACATCCATATATTACAAGGACAGTCCATTGAATTTAATGGCAACTGTGCTATGCCTCTCTTCCCCTGCAGGGGTGCTGCAGAGGAGGTAAAGAGGTTGTTTGACTTCTCTTGCCCCTAGAAATCAGCTGGGAGACAACTTATCTGGGCCACTGGAGGGGAAATATAGCTTTATCAGGTTTTCTGGGAGTAGACTGTCGATGACTTATCCTGAGGATGTTATCAATATTTGATCAGTGGGGGTTCGACGCTCGACATCAGTTGTTTGAAGAGGTCACAGCTTCCTGGTCTGCGCTGAGGACTCCTCACAGCTTACCAAGCACAGCGCCATATAGTGGCTGTGCTTGGTATTGCAGCCCAGGCCCATTCACTTGCACAGTGACCATGTCACCAATGACCTTGATGTCTCATGGCCTAGGAAGAGGCTGTGGCGCTCAGCATAATATACAAAACCATAATATAGGATTATTTGATGTGGAATAGTAGTATTAAAGAAAATGGGGAGGAGTGCTGGCATCTCTTCTTTACAGGGGTTATCCTGCAAAAACTATCTATCACTGGATCAGCGACACCTATAATAAGGTTCCCAGAGTCCCCTTTCTGAATGAAGCAGTAGTGGGCATGTCAATCTGATGTTCAGTTCACTTTTGCCACTGACGGAGCACTGTCTATATCTGTCCCCAATGGCGTAACTAGAAATGACTGGGCCCCACAGCAAATTTTTGAACAGGATACCCCCAGCAACGTCTCCTCCTGTGCAACCCCAACTCCTGTGGCTAGTCTATATAGTTCTCTTAGACGAAACCCAGTAGCCACTCAATCGGTTTTCTACATGTATATACTGTAGATGATGTCATTGTATAATACTCTTGAGGAGGACCTGATAATAAAATCTGTTAGTCCTCTTGGGTGGGCCCCTTCAAAGTTCAGGCCCCAAAGCAGCCACCTCCCCTATAGCTACACTTCTGTCTGTCCCATAGAAGTGAATGGAGTGGTGGACCAACATGCACTACTGCTCCATTCAGAGAGGGGACTTGTGAACTAGCCAATTCTCGGGATCGTTGGTCCCAGCAGTAGGGCCCCCAGCCATCGAACCTTTATGGCCTATGCTAGGGATAGATGATAAGTACTTTACATGGGATAGTTCCTTTTAAGTTTCTAAATATCAATGGCTGTGACCCGGGAGCAGAAAAGTTTGGTGTGGCACAGTCAGATTGTTTTTATCTGAGTTTTTGTAGCCCGAGCGATCGGTGTTCAGAGCAGACACTTCCTTAATGTGAAATATAATCATCTTTATAAATGCAATCTTGCAGCAAAGGAAATCAATGGCTTGTCAGATAAGCTGCTATGCTAAACCTGTTTGTTTTTTAATGCATCTCCGTCTTCCCAATTCCGAGCTTCGTTAATATTCCAAAGGCAAAAGTTTTGTGAGCTGTAATCTCGAGAGAAGACAAGCATGACATCTGGTTCACACCTGTGGTTTTCTGGAGAGAAGAGATCTGCTCCATGTTTAATTCAAGGCTGTGAAAGGTGCATGGAATTACATTTTCTCAGGTCTCCTGGCTTCCCAGTACAAGTCAGACCTGTCCTCTCCGGTTCCTCTTCTTTCTGATACTCCGTATACATGTAGGGTATTTTTTCTTTTTTCTTTTTTTTTACTTGACAACCTCTGATTTAATTGCAAGCAATGACTGTAAAACTGAGGTACAGTGATGTGAACCAATGTTTTTGCATGATTTAGTTTTCTCTTTGGCAGCTTTGAATACTCTCTTCATGTTTTCTTTCTACCTCTGATTGCAGAAGATTGGTCCTTGATTAAGTAGAAATGTAGCACAAAGATATATTACTTTATAATCTTTATCTGACTTGTGAAATCCTTCATAGGATAGTAATCTTGAAGAGGTCCATGTGCCTTGTCCCGCTTGGTCATAGGGTTGTCAATGGGGGTTGCTGCAGTGGTGGACACGATGCATCCATGTAGTGCACGTTTGGCCGTTCCTTTGAATATTCTCCATGTAGCACTGCATTTTCCCTGAGGCATCCATCCAATGGCATAATGTATTGCCTAGGCATGGCTTTCTCTGCAGACTGCAGCTGATGGAGGTGGGAGAAGATGGACCCAAAGCCATGTCCATTTGTTCTTTGTGAAACAACCCGTTTTAAGAACTTTTAAGGGATGTGGACAAACTTAATTTCACTGTGCAGTAGTATCATGGTGTATAATTTAATGTAATCTTTTATGCACCCTTCTTTTGAACGTATTTATTAATATTTTTTTTCCCACCAAAGACCATATACATTCATGAAGTGAACGACGCAACGCAGTGTAGAACCTGGTTTTATTGGTCTGGTTTGATCATTCATTAGCCATTGATGCCCAAGCTGATTTCTAGCAAAATATTCCTGCCAGTGCTTGGTTTGGTCATTCCCAGGAACCACTCCTGGTCAGTGGTAGCTTGGTGGGATTATTAAACATTACATTAGAGACTTGTGTGCTAGAAATGTCTTCAAGGTCTTCCCTTAGAGCAGTGTTCAGAAACTCCAGTCCTCAGGGCCCACCTAATAGTCAGGATTTGAGGATATCCCACAGAATGAATACCTGTGGTAAGTCCTGATGAAATTAAACTAATTATATCACCTGCTGAATACTGAGGAAATCCTGAAAACCTGACCATTAGGTGAGCCCTGAAGACTGGAGTTGAGGAACACTGCATTAGAGGTATACGTTCAAAAGCACCTGGAGTTTTCCTGGTATACACCCCAAACATGTCAACAAGGACTAAACTTGGCCATCCAATTCTGACCACCATGATCAAGCAAGTTGAAATCCATCTGCATGATCCTTCCCCACAGACATCGTGGAGGAGTCAAGAGGCCCCTATACACATTAGGTGGTCATCCGCTTTCACTATAATCAGTAGGTTTAACTGATGGTAATCTAATGCAGTGAGCCTGTGGCTCTCCAGCTGTTGAGGAACTACAACTCCCATCATGCTCTGATAGCCTGTCATGGCATGACGGGAGTTTTCAACAGCTGGAAAGCCAAGGTTGGAGAACATTGGTCTAATGTGTTTAGTTGGCTTGCCACGCTACGCTTGCTTCAACAATACCATACTTGTAAATTTAAGATGTTTAAGCTGCACCTTCAGGAATGCCCCATTCCTACCATGGACTACCTATGACTGGGAGGAGCTTGCATAAGCCTCACCTATTTTATGGTAGGAGCAGCCAGAATATGCAAATTCAGGACTGTTAACAACAATTAAATATTCCAAAAAAACGTAATTGATTCTTGGCAACAGGAATGAGATTGTACATCGGCCCAGTGGTTGCCATCTTGTAGGTAAGTGACCCCTCTCACTACAAGGATATCACTACTTATATGTGTAGAACAACAGAAAAGATTTGCAGCACACTTAAACTTCAGGCTGGTGCAAGTCCTCCAAGACCATCGCTACCCGGTCCCTCAATATACAATTGCAGAAAAGAGGCATCACTCCAAAATGTGATGAAGGGTGGTGCACCCACGTTTATTCAACCCAACAGCATTGTTTCAGGCCAACACAATGAGGCCTTTTTCAACCTCCTTCTATACATATGGACATGAATGTATATATCAAGCTGTGGGTAAATCTTTCTCCGAACGCCATTGGCTAATCAAGGCTTTATAAATAGGAGAACACACAGTTTTAATGCAGCAACATATTAAATACTCGACGAAGAGTCTCCAAACGACTTCTCCTAGAAGACTAATAAATGGGGAATAATAGGCTGGGGAGGGAGTGAAGTCATCACCCGGCGGTTTATTATAGCGCAGCGCCCGGCTGTTTGCTTGGAATGATTTAGAAGGTGCTGTTTATGTTGGAGTGTAGCAATCCTTGTTGTCTTGGAAATTCTATTAAATTTATACTTCCATTTATCCAAAATGATTTTCCAGACTTCATTTCATGGTAAATCATATGGCTGTTAGCCCCAGAACAAAGCAATTTCTGAGCTTCTATATTCTAAGCCATAGCGGTCAGCCGGCTATTTTCATACAATAATAGATACAGAACAGGGTAATAATACTCTGTTAAACAATCCTCGACCTCTATAATGTTCTCATATTCCATACTTCTGGAGGTCTGAACAAAGGTGACATGCTACATGTGGGCTGTTTACCAATAGGATGTGTATAGCGGCTCTGGAATGATGCTGTCATAGATGCGTTTTTGTCTGAAAATTTGTTGTATGTCTATACCTATGTATTTGTGTGTGTGTGTGTGCAGACAAAACTGCTCCATACACAGCCAAGGGCCGAGCGCATTTCTGTGCAGGGCAGAGCTTTGAAGCAGACACAACACTAAAGCACTGCAGCCCCTTCAGTCTCAAGGTTGGTGCAGGCCCACAGCTGGACCCCCACTGATCAAGAAGCAACAGTATCTTAGTGGTAGGCCATCCACTTTAAGGTGGGATTAACCCTTTAAAGGAATTGTGCCCTAGAGAAAACCCCTGTCCATATTTGATATTTGGCCACATAGATGAACCATGAACCATCGGGACCTTGTGTATCACCTTGAGGACCATTCCTCTGAATGACGCTGTGTAGCGTTACAATATATTTTAGCCGATATCCCCAGGGGTTGTGCTCCCCTCCTATTTATTTTCTTTAAGCTAGAGCTGGCCTGCGACTTTGGCAACATCATGTCTAGAGATGCCAATGCAGCGCTGCCTGCATCGCAACTAATGAAACCTAGTGAGGTCACGTTGCGATTCACAACTTCTGAAAACGCGGTAATATGGTGACAAGAAGTCCAAACCTCCTGGATTCCTTCCTGCTATTGTGCCATCTTCCAGGTCGCAACGTGACACCTTTCACTTTCGTTGCAACGCAGCACTGTGACCTTTGACCACCACCTGTTTCATCAGTAAGGATTTGGCTACACAATGAGATTTCATACAATGAATATCAATGGTGTCTCTTTGGGGCATTAAACGTGCTGCAACTGTAACGCAACGTCGCAAAAACTCCATCCAAGTCGGATTTTTCTGCAGCTGTCGCTGCACAGTCGCAACATGTGTTATGTCACATTACGACACCATTGAAATACATTATATCAGTTGTCACATAACACATGTTATGTAGCCAACAACCCTTGATGTTGCGCAACACATGTTGCCGTGTAGCCGGACCTTGACTCGGACTGCTAACTCCATTCTTCATTCATGCTTTACACTGCAGCTCTGACAAGAGAAACAGTTGTCAGTGTAATCATTTCCAGGAGCGATAACAGAAAAACAGCAAAGTAAAAGGAGAAAAGCTCACTTATTGTTGTCCACGACAGATGTTGGGCACGGGGAGAGGTCCTGAAAACGTGGCCTGCTGCCTACCTGTACGATATATCAGAATATATTCACGGCAGGACTCTTATTTTTATCTATTAGGAAGTAATTAACTTTGGCTCCGTATTGACTAACCTCCATCATCAGTAACCGCGGTGTCGTGTTCTGACCTTGCATTAGAGGTCGTTTCCATCATCTAATGATGACGGGACTGGAAGGTGTTACTGGAATGAATGATTCGGTATGAAGTTGTAAATAAGAGACTTCCACTACCGGCTGCATTAAGTAAAATGGAATCTCGGAGATGCGATCATAGATCTTTTTTTTTTTTTTTTCCTCCTCTGCAGAGTAAATAGTTGGCTGCACCATGCGCTCTGTCAGACACCTCATTTTTGTTAATAAATGATGTCCTCAAACTGTGACAAATTATACGCAGTTGTATATTGAACTGTAGGATTTGTACTCTCCGCTGTTTGAGACAGATAAATCAGAACGCATTAGCCTCTTCCTATGATTCAGAGGCGTCTTGCGGGTGTATTTTATTTGCTTTATTTCACCATCTGGCATTCGATAATGTGTTTATTAATTCATTGTAATTGGATGGGTGTGTGGCGGGCCGGACAGGGTTGTCTCTAGGCTGGGCACACTTGGGGTTGATAAGGTGACCTATCCTCAGAAAGTATTGAAGAAGATGGGTCGGCACGGCGGTTTGCACGTGGTACATGCGTCCAGGGAAGACGTCCCACTAGTATATAGCGAAGAAGGACTGGCACTCCTCAGGAAAGGTCATCAGTAGCTGATCAGTGGGGTTCTGACACCGGGCACCGCCACCGATCAGCCATTTCCAGAGGGCACAGTGTTGTACATTGTGTAGTGGCTGTGCTTGGTATTGCAGCTCGGGCACAGTCACTTGAATGGGGTTGAGCTGCTCCTAGGCCATGAGACCAATGAACATGACATCACATGGCCTAGGAAGAGGCTTTCCTCACTCAACAGAGCTCTGCGGTCTCTTTGAACAGATGATTGGTGGTGGTGCCAGGAGTTGTACCTCCACCCATTAGATATTGATCATCCATGTCCAGACACTACACAACCCCTTCAAATAGTGCGAAAAACATGGCGTATTGGCCAGGTGCTGCCAGTTGTGGGCGTGTCACTGCACAGTGTAACATCGTCAGTACTGATTGGATAATGTCAGACTCTGCGGACTCACCCCCAACTGGTAACACCCAGATGGAACTTCTGACTGCTGGCAATTCATAGCAGGAATAATAGGGGCATGGCACAACCTAGAAGCATATAGGTAGATGCTCCAGAATTGCTATTACATAGGAAATGCAAACAATTGCTAAAACAGACATGTCAGGGGAGATGGGCTCATTATGAAGGTGGCTGACTACAGAGACAGCCAAGCGTGCAGTTCTACAGTGTTACTATGTATGTGAGCTACGGAACAAAACCATTGCTTCCATCCAGCAGGGATTTCGGGAGATGACCAGTTCTAGAGAGAGGTGCAGGTCCCAGAGGTGAGACCCACCTCTATCAGGCATTTATGGCAAATGATGTGGTTCTACAAAATGCAATGTTACAAGCCCTATGACATCACTGAAGGGACTATATATGAAAGACCAGGGATTGACCTATTGCCCTTTGGTGTCCATCCTGAGATCTAGAGGGCGATTCTTGTAGGACGATACATAATTGGGTGATTGACATTTTGTATTGCAAGCTGATGTCACCTTGGTCATAGATAAGACCTTGGAATTTCTGTGAAATTATCAAAACACTTCAATGTCTAAATGCAACATTTTTTTTTTTCATTTTCAGATGCAGATTTATTCCTACAATCCTGATGACTTTGACAGTTTTGGAGCAGCGATAATGGATAAGAGGTTGATTGCTGCCATGTCTGTCTTCTTTCAGGTAAGTTAAAATCCTGTGTGTCTCATCTGTATTCTGTCTATGGTGGAGCAGCCACCACTGGGACCCACACCTATATCCAGAACGGAGCCCCGCAAGGTGGTGTCTAGAGGACTCTGGTCCGGGCACAACACCAAGCCAGCTCCCCATAGAAATTAATGGGAGCGCACATCGCTTGTGCGGCCACCGCTCCCATTCATTTCAATGGAGCCGACGAAAATAGCCGAGCGAGTTCTTGGCTATATTCTTCAGCCCCATAGAAAATGAATGGAAGACGGCTGCGCATGCGCAGTGCACCCTCCTTCACTTTCGGGGCTCTGTTCTGGATATACAGTGGTGGGACCCGCACCTATAAGACAGTGGGGGCATATCCTAGCGATATGCCCCCATTGTCCATCATGAGACAAACCCTTTAAGTGTCTGATCGCTGGAAGTCTCACGGCTAGGACCCCCATCAATCACAAAGCAGGGGGTCTACCAGTGCACAGGTCAAAAGGAGCAGCAACAGTCCATGTGCAATGCTGCTTTATCTAAAGTCTATAAGACTGCTTGAGATAGCCGAGCACATTTTCAGCAGTCGTGTATCCTTTGTGGCAACGTGCACACCCATTCTCATGTGTGATGGGTGAAGAGCTGACCACTATAAAGATATGGTAAAAAATGTATCCATACAAAAGTTTGGACTTTTTGAAACATGAACAAGTGGCCAACCTCAGAGATTATTGTTGTGCCCTCCGTTTACACTCCTTTTCGAGCAGCAAGTATTTTCCGATCAATCATTGTGACCTTTTTTGAAAGTTTCTTTTGTGTCTTTGTGTCAAAAGCTGCCTATTTCTGTTAAAAGGTCTGAAGGTGTGCTGAGAAATAACTTGACTGTTGGAATAATGCTTGTTTGTTTGCTTGAGGAACATGTTAAGTGGGAGTCCAGCTCTTGACATGTGTTCATTTTTCTTGAACTTTCTCTTGAAAAGCTGTGATCACCGGTCGGAGATTTCTTTTCTCTGCAGCGAAACAACTGAAAGGCTGCTACTGTTCAATCATAAAAGATCTTCCTCTCTGGGTCCGCTATTACAGAGAGTGTTGTGAACCCTCCCTTGTAATTCAATGTTCTTATGCAAGTCTTAGATGCCGTGCTTTTTTTTCTCTGTACTTTGTTTTTTTTTCCTTGACTTGAGCCCTTAACATAATAATGGAAAGGATCAGAGTTGCGAGCGTTAAGTGCTTGTAGCTCCTGGGCTTCTCTCCAAATTTTGCTGGAAACCTCGTTGTGAGGTAACAATAGCTCTCTCGGGACAAGTCACCGGGTACAGCCTATATACTGCGGCTGGGCTGGACTTCCATCAGCGAAAGGCATTTTTCTTTACACAATGTACCCGATCACGTTATTTTAATAGGTACACGGCTGCTATATTTAGACGCCTGTCACTTTTACTCTGCAGATCCTCTTGGCTATATGCAACTGTTCACATAGATAGAAGCTAGCCTTCAGAAGCTGAAAGCAGAGGTCCAAACGGCCATGGCCTACGTCATTGAAAATTCTTTAAAACCAAATAGAAATTACAATAAGCCCAGTCATGAACTCCAGCTACGTTATAGCAGCAACACTGCGGAGACCATCCCATTAAAGGGGTTGTCCGGGTTCACCCAGGCAGTCCCCCTGATATGAGCATCGGAGCATTTCATGTTCTGATGCGCTCACTGTTGCCCACTGTTGGGCGTAGGCTTTAATCTAGCAGCGCAGGGCAAAGGAGAGCATCGAGCATGAAATGCTCCGATGCTCATGTCAGAGGGGCTGCCTGGGTGAAAACCCGGAAAACCCCTTTAAAGGATGGACTTTGCCACCCTCCATTAATAAAGTAATGTTTCCCAGGGGTCTATCTTAGGGCCCATTCACATGACCGTATGATTGTGTCCAGATCCGTTCCGCAATTTTGCGGGATGGATGCAGACCCATTCATTTCAATGGGGCCGCAAAAGATGTGGACAGCACACCATGTGATGTCCACATACATGTGGCCCCACCAAAAAGATAGAACATGGCCTACTCTTCTCCACAATTACGGATAAGAATCGGCATTTCTATATAAAGTCTCTTCACTCTGGAACAATCCCACCAGATGTGTAATGTGTCACCTACAGATTTTCCACCTTTTAATTTTTTTAAGAGCTCCTTTGGAAAATGAAAGTTGGGATCTGATTGGTTGCTATGGACAACTAAGCCAGTTTTACTTTACACCAGTTTTGATAAATCTCGTCCAGTGTGTTTTTTTTTTCCTTCCAGAAACAGAATATATGATATTACAGTTTTGTCCTGTTCAGTTAAATGTGGCAGAGCTGCAATTCCAAGCACAGCTTTATGGACAAGAGCAGCTGTTTGGAAACCTGGCATCTTTCTTCCGAAAAACAGCACCTCACCTGTCTACAGGTGGTGTGTGGTATTGCAGCTCAGCCCTGTTTACTTCAGCGGGAGTGAGCTGCAAAATCGGACACAACCTAGAGATGGGTAGGCACAGTTTTTAGAAGAAGGCAGCCATCTAGTCCTGTAACTTTGCCGTTTTCCGAGCCGCAAATTCATTTTTCTCTGTAAGATATTATTTGCTCCTGTGCTACGCAGAATGTTTTATGATGAGTTAAAGTCGCTGAGTTCTCGTTTTGTAGCGGGATTATTATTCTTTGAAAGGGAGAAACTTGGCGTCTGGCGGAATTCATTAGAGAAATACGAGGCATCTTAATCTTTCTCTTTGGTAAGTGTGCTTGGCGGAGAGAGAGGCGAGAACAGGTGCGGCAAGTCATGGATGTTTTTTTTCCCTCCCTCAATACTGAGAGAGCTTCGATAAAAAAGCTGCAAAGAGTCAATGCTGGAGCAACCTGCACCAGGACTGACACTGGAACAGAGCGTGTCCTCAGTGCTGCTTACATCTAATGCATCTGGGCAAGCGGTAGGGAAGGGGACAAGGAATGTATTAGCAAAGTTCAAGATTCATCACACTTTGAAATATCTAAATTCTTCCGAGCACATTCTGCTTAAAAGCAGCTGAAGGATCCATTCGAGTCTAATTTGTGAACGTGTTGTATGATAATGCAATGAGGAGAGAGGAGCTGAAGTGTTGGGAGGTCGGCGTAGTTTGATGACAAGGAATACGTTTATCTTTAATTGATGCTGTGATTACAAAAAGCTAAGTTGTCTCCAAAATTTAGTAAATTGAAGAGGAGTTAAATTGGATGAGAATGTAATGAAGCCTAGCCCCACGCGAATCCTGAAAATGTTGCTCCAGTTAAATATGATCTCTCACTTGGGTATAGCTATAGGGGATGTATGGTTAGAAGTTGCACCTAGACCCTGATGCCTTAGTGAGTCAAAATGCCTCATAAGAAGATACCAGTATCATAAATGGTAGTCAGCTATACAGCAACCCAGTGGAAAGGGGCAGGGTAGGATAGGAGTGGTAGTGACATGGGCAGCAGTTTTCACGGTCCTGATGGTGACTGGAATCTTCTCACCTCTCGCCACAGTGGTAAAGGGGTTGCAGATAGGCAAAGTAGTTGTTTTCTCCTAGGACACAGCCTGGTTGGAGTCTTCTATCTGATGGAAGTTGGGGTGCTCTTGGTGTTACAGGTAAAAGACATGAGATCCGAAGGAAGAGCAGTTGAACCAGGTAAGAAGAGTCTTTACTGATGTTCAAAGCTACAAACTCTACCACACAACATGGAGTAACCAATCTTTTTAGTTCCTACCAATTATGGATAAGGCAGGGGTTTATTCCAGAGCCCCCTTGAGATATACATACAATAACAATGCCTCAGGTACCATCTCAGCCAAGGGGTGCACCATAATCAAACTTCTTGAGTAATATCTGCAGTTCCTAGCTGCGAGGTAATGCTATTTTTGGAGTCCGCACAAGATCTCTCAAGGGTAGGAAAGGGTGGCCAGAAGCCATAAGAAACCCTAACCAAGGCTTTGAAGTCCTGAAGCTATAGACATGTGTTACCTTCACAGTCAAAAGCCATGCACTCCCTATTTCAGCTGCACAATGATCTTGAGGTTTCTTAGCAACACCTCAAGGTTCACTTTACTGACTCCTGTTGCAGTTGATGGATCATGCGTAGTGCTGGGGTCTCCTGAACGAGAGGCTTTCCATTGTGGGCAATACAGGGACTCGTGATGGATTACAACCTTTAGCTAAAATTGTTGTAATATAGCATTTCACAGATTACTAATTTAAAAAAAAGAATTATTGAATCATATAATCAGAAAATTTCAGTTGAAGAGGCTTTGATGACCCTAAGTTTGGCTGCCTGTTCATGGGCTCTTGACCCATGGGCCAAAAGCCAGCAAGATTCTTCTGAACCTGGTGGCTGTCACTCCTGCTCCCATAGGTACCACATGAAGGCCATCTATCAGTAGAATCAGCTGTTTAATCCAGACATAATGTCTAGTAGGGCTGACTCCTGCTGATTAAAAACATATATTTAATATCCCGTTCCACTGCCGAGTTTGAGAGATGAGTGCTTCTAAAAAAAATATGCAAATTTGGGCTTGAAGGGGTTCTCTGGTAATAATGACATTTTGCCAAGTGTCAGCGGCCTACCCCACTGAGCTAAGGATTCATACTTACCTGGTCCTCGCTGCTCTGGTCCTCGGCACTGCCTCTGGTGTCTAAATGCCCCTGTCCCCGCAGTGATTTACATCCGACTGGCTTTAGAGGTGATGTGGCCACAAGTAGGTCACTGATGAAGCCAGTCACTGACTGCAGTGGAGCATGTAACCATGCCCATGCTGTGTTGGATCTAAACACTGCAGGACTGGAACATGGAGGACCGGAGTGGCAGGGGCAGGTAAGTATAAAACCTTAGCTTAGTAAAATGTTATTACTGGAGAAACCCTTTAAGTTCACTGAAAGTGGGCCTAGCCACTTGGTGCACCTTAGCTCCTCCACTGTGCTTCCCTGGATACACTTCCTCTAAGTAGACACATGGCCCTGTCAATCAAGTAGAAGGTGGAGGGTCCAGGGAAACAGCGCAGAGGAACTAAGGTGCATCTTCAGTGCAATTAATCCCTAATTTGCATAATTGCTTGTGTGCCATTGACCGTAGAATGCAGCTCTATAGTATATCTGTGAGTCTATGGCTCTGTAATGGTTATTATTATCACTGGTAACACCACTGGGGAAATTCTCAGCAGAGAGATTTATACCTAACTATTAAATAGCGACATTAATGACAAAGGAAAATTATTTGCAACCAGAGACCTACATTTGAAGGTTTCAAACGCAATAACAAATGCTTCCTGGGAGTTATATGAAAGTAAATTTGCAAAGTAAGCTAAGATATGTGATACATTAAAATTCCTGCAGTCCATCACAGCTCTCCGATTACCTTGAAACCTTTGTGGTTTAGAAGACAGAATGATGACGAGGCATCCTGCTGATTACAATTATCCAAAGAACAGAGGAGATTATTCTGCAATTCCTTGCATGTGGTAGATCTTAATTCATGGGTTTTCTTGACCGGTTCCCACTTGTGTGAGGTAGATAGGGGATCGTGCATATTGACTTCTCCATAAAACGTGGTTACTCAATTAACCAATTAACTGAATGAACAACAATGATCATTGAGTCAATGTTTTGAGTTGAATTTTAGCTTTGTGGGTTCTGTCTTAATATATTTGGTTACTAGCCAGTATTACATACCCAATGGGTGTTTAGAAGGATTCTGCAAAAAAAGGACCTTCAAAGTACTGGTTCCCAGATCTCCAGTTTCTCAATATTTGTCCCTTTAAAGAATAAAGAAAGTTTGGTTTTGAGCTTTGTTAGAATTTTCCATTGTAAGTATTCATGGTAAGCGACCTCCTCACTTCAACTGACCACCTGCAAGTGTTGAGCCCCATTGATCTATGGCAACTGCCTAGTATCAAGTCCTTTAACCCAAAGGGACCACTCTGGATTTCCAGATTTCATCTTGCATTGAACATCATCTTGCATTTTCCAAAAAAAGTGTCTTGAGGGAGTCAGGAGGGGTCTTTCGCAGCTTGAGGAAGACTCCTGCTTAGGTAAAAATCAAACTTGATGGATGATGTCACGTTCTACTATTTCAAAGTGTCTGATAATCTCATGTATACCTAAGATAACCAACTGACCCCCATTGATTGCACTCTACTATATATAGGAGACACAAGTGGAACATGACAAAATGTCTTCTACTGATCTTATGGGATTATAAATCATACCACTGCGAAACGCAAACCAATCGTAACGATATATAGCACACGTGCACAAATCTTAAGTGGAAGCCATGGCCTTTATTCGTTAATCTGTCAAAAACTGTAACCTATAACTTCAGAGCATTCTAACAAAATTAGTTGTAACATCAAAATGAATACTCCTCATAATAATATAATGATTATAATAATCATAGCACTGATGAGCTCAGCTATAAACTCGAGCTCCTCCAGGAACTCTCTTATAAGGCAATTTACCCCAGGTTAACCAAAAGACTGGGACAGAAATAAAATAGAGGAAGGCGGGACTTGAAGAACGGTCTTCAGGAGATGAGACGAGACCCACAGACTAGCCCAATTTATACGCCCAAAACTTTAACACATATGCAACCCAATCCAATAGATAACTTGTTGGGGCAGGTGACCCCCCCCAAACCAAGCAACCTATTGGCTGTATTGATGCACCAATCAACTGGACCATTGCCTCCCTGGGCAAATTCTACCCAGTGATGGCAACCAACTTTTGGCAACAACATTCCTGCCAGAACCATAAAGTATCCACAGTGGTTGACCATAATCCCATGTGGATGCCTTCTTATAGTTTGGATCCTGCCAAACTACACTTGGGGAGAAATATCTTCAGAGTCTGTTAGAAGAAGAAGCAATTTTCAAAAAGATTCTGTATTTCATGGTACCCACAGAATGCATACATTGTAGAAATTCCCACAAGCTCTAAGCCTGATGCTTACTAAGAGGCTTGTATTAACGTTCTTTATCTGATAAATGCTACTTGCTGAAGTGAGACAACCCCTTCAAAGGTGCCTTCACATGCTGTTGTTTGTATTTATTTATTTGCAGAAATTTTCGCGACTGAAAATCGGTTCCTTTTATTTGAATGGGGTAGCAAGCACTTGGATTTCTGCAAGCTCCACTCAGGTGAATGAAACTGATTTTCATTCATGGAAATTTCTGCAACAAAATTTGGAGTGTGATGGCACACTAATCTGGCTAATTGCAGCAGAAGTCCTCCCACATTGTTCTGTCTACAGTGGGAGACCAAAACAATTAAGCCATTCTCTCCTTTAGATCATTCTAACAGAGCAGATTGAGGACATGTTTCGTTCACAAGATTTCTACAAATTTGCTTGTTTCATAAACTTATAGAAAATCTAGTAGAGTACAGTCATTTGTCTCTTTTTGCCAAACTATTGAGTAATTAGGTTAAGACATTAAATGGAGTACATGTTCCTTTAATATTATCAAAAGTGTTTGGAACCGGGAGGTCTTCCTATGAAATGATCAATGGTAGATCTACTTAAGATTTCCATTATCGTCTCTTACATTCTATATCTGTTGGATCCAGACGCTTACCAAATCAATGTCATTATGCAACATGTAAATTTAATAAGCGAACATAAAGTTCAAAGACTATCATCGCGGCACTGAAATAACCCCCAGCCGAACATTGGTGTGTTCCAATTAGTCTCAACACCACTTTCTGCATCTCCGAGACGAGAGGAACGGTTCAAATGAGCTACCTCTACAGGGAGTATGCAAACGGCATCGAAGAACGATTTAAACCACATCCTCGTCTTAACAACCTCCAGATGGACTTCAAATGAACTTTGGTTAAGTTCAAATGGCTTTTATTGTAACTAAGGTTGTGAAAGATCTAATTCACCAAAAGAACTAATTAGGAAACATAAGAAGTTCTATTAAAACAAAGCATCGGGGGACGAAAGTTACCGCTGCAAAGAAGAAGAAAAATATAAAACTGGATATATACATGTAGCTATGCATATTACTACATTAAATGTGAAGAAGCGCCCACCTGCCTGATGATTGACAGGGTCGGACAGATCGCTCGGCCCTGACAATCTGGGCCCTGCTCTGTGCTCTGAAGCTCAGTGACCGCAATTGCTTCCCTACCAAGAAGTGTAGCGTTGCATGCCCAGTTGCTGCTTCCAAAGCCTAATTTGAGCTTCGGTGCACAGAGCAGGCCCCAGGTTGCCAGGGTTGGGCTAGATGTCCGACCCTGTCAACTAGCTATAGGGACAGGTGAAGTCCTGCTAATGGGACGAATTGATTTGTTACAATCGATTCATTCTTCCCTACTGTAGCTCGAATGCAAGTGTGAGCGCACCTAGGTTTTGGTAGAAATTGTGCTAACATGTGGCGCATCTAGGTTTATAGACGTTATCTGCTCCTAGGCTAGAAATGGGCGTGGATTAATCAGAAAGGCGCGTGGTGTTGTGGGAAGAGGGCATGATCTAAGATGTGATATTTGAAGCCACAGTTATTCTGTGAAAAATCTCAAGCTAAATCAACCAATAGTTGGTATCAAGTCAGAGAAAAATGTCCGTCCCTACAGCCTCAGATGTTTGATATGCTCAAGATATCAGTGACCAATCCTGGGGATAGGTCATCAAAATTTAAATGAGTTGTCCAGGATTAGAAAAACATTGCTGCTTTCTTCTGAAAACAGGACCATTCCCTGTCCATAGGTTGTGTGTGGTATTGTACCTCTGCCTCATTGGCTCCAATATTGCTGAGCAGCCGTACTAGACACAGCTCATGGACAGGGGTTGTACTGGTTTTGGAAAAAAAAGTAGGCATGTTTTTCTAATCCTTAAAAACCCCTTTGAGTTTGGTCTTCAGAGCTTCTTCAGCAGAACCCAATTTTTGGTAAAAAAAAATTGACTGTGTATGACCAACTTTAGGCACATCTTTTAACAATATTTTAAAAAGTTGCAAAAAAGGGGTCTTGAGACGATTTTTATGCCTAAAGAGTGATGTAAAAATGTAAGTAAATGACCCTTTAGTCTTTCATAAACTGGTTGTAACGTCCACTTAGATGAACATGAATCTGCTTCACCTGCCTTAATATTTTCCAGTTTCCCTGCTGAGCAAACAAAAGATTAAAGACAACCTAATCTCGGCACAAACATTTCAGCTTCAATAGTCTTATCCAGGGGCGGGTTGTCTACAGACCTTACAGGGAAATTTCCAGGTAGGCCGATGTCCAAAGGGCCTCCTGAGTCCTCCTCACGGCCGGCCAGAGGAAGCTTTTGGGGATATATTTTGTGCTGCTGGCAGTATATTGTGATGGACTGTGGTATTTGGCTCTGTTGGGGTGGTACAATGTGCCACAATATGGTATTGCTGGCCTTGCCTTCCAACAATTGGGATCCAACTACAAAACAAGGCCACTTTTAGTATTTTTTCCAGGACCACTTAAAGTTCCTAGTCCGCCCCTGGTCTTAGTCGCTTTCTGGCTCTAGTGTCAGTTACCTGTAGGGCATTATTAAACCCACATTCCAGGGAGCCGGGGTGGGAGGACAAGCTGATAAAACCCTACTTCATGTCCAAACAGCCTGCCTTCTGCACTTTTAAACTTGTTGAGCACATCCGATTACGTAGAGAGAAGAAACCTCTGCCATGTTTCATAAGTAACAGTATTTTCATAGGTTTCCATCTGCCTCTTCGAGACAGAAGTTGAGAACATGGATTGTGTTTGTGGCAAATGGCACCCCTGATAATCTCGCTGAAGTCGTCACGATCGCATGTTGCCTATTATATTAGTGTTCACATGAGTTGATGGGGAATTGTGAGCCTAAGAGTCACCGTCTGCTTTTAAAATCTCATTATATCTAACAAGGACTTGCATTTACCTATTATTACGCGAGACGTTGACTTACAATGTACTTTGACACATGAGACTTGTTCTGTTCATAAGACCGAGCGTTGCCGATCCCTCATGCACAATGCAAATGCTGCTAAACCTTTGTCAAGTGCATGTCTCCTCCATTGGATTAATTTTCGGAGGTGGATAATTTATTACATTGGATGCAATGAAGGAATTGCTTTTTGTCGCTTAGGGGACTGGTTGCCTGATGAATGCAGCTTGGGTGTTGTGTTATGGCACTCATGATAGTGAGATAAACAGGTTTTATAAGGTTAGAAAAATATTGCTGTTTTCTTCAAGAAATAGTGCCACACCTGTTGATAGGCTGGGTGTGGTACTGCAGCTCGACCCCATTCACTTCAGTGGAGCAGAGCTGCAATACCAGGCACAATCCATGGGCTGATTTGCTCACCAAGGTGCGCCGCATCTGTGCGCATATCCGCAAGTCGACCACAGATGCTGCCACTCTCAGGGCAGCGCAGCGCCACCTACAACTGCCCGCTCACCGACTGTTGTGCGACGTGCCCACAAGATGGAATTCGACATTAAACATGTTATCCAGAGTTTACCAGCAGCGCACAGCGATTGTAGACTGCCAGATGTCAACTTCCACCAGAACTGGTAGTCAGGTCAGTCAGATTCCTCAAGTCTACAATGAGGAGTGGACGTGGATGTCTGATATCTGCCAGGTGTTGACCAACTTTGAGGAGTCAACACAGATGGTCAGCGGCGATGCCGCCATTATCAGCCTCACCATCCCGCTGCTTTGCCTGTTGAAAAACTCACTGCTCAGCATCAAGTCGGATGCTTTGCGCTTGTCACAAGAGACGGTGGAGGAAGATACGTCGCTTGATAGCCAGAGCACCCTCTCAGCGCGTATCGGAGGAGGAGGATGAGGAGGAAGAGGAGGAGAATGTCGGCGAGACAGAAGAGGGTACCAGTGCTCAGTCCTTCTTAACTCTTGAGCGTGTATGGGCTGAAGAGGAGGACTTGGAGGAGGAGGAGAAAATGGAGAGTCAGGCCAGTGAGGAGAGGGAATTCTTGCGTGTTGGGACTCTGGCGCACATGGCAGACTTCATGTTAGGCTGCCTATCTCGTGACCCTCACGTTAGAAGCATTTTTTCAAACACCGATTACTGGGTGTTCACTCTCCTGGACCCACGGTACAAGCAGAACCTTTCCACTCTCATCCCTGCAGAGGAAAGGAGTATGAGAGTGAATCAATATCAACAGGCCCTGGTGCACAAGCTGAAACAATCCTTCCCATCTGACGCCGCTAGCGGCAGAGGGTGTGGTTCTGTGGGCCAAGTAGCGGGGGAGAGGAGGCGAGCAGGCAGCTTGTCCAGCACTGGCAGGGGAACGCTCTCCAAGGCCTTTGCCAGTTTTATGTCACCCCAGCAAGACACTGTCACCTGTCCCCAGTCTAGGCAGAGTAGGGGTGAGCTTTACAGAAAGATGGTGAGGGAGTACCTAGCTGACCATACCAACGTCCGGACCGATCACTCTGCTCCATACAACTACTGGGTTTCAAAGCTGGACACGTGGCCTGAACTGGCGCTGTACGCCTTGGAGGTGCTGGCCTGCCCTGCCGCTAGCGTGTTGTCAGAGCGGGTATTCAGTGCAGTTGGTGGCATCATCACCGATAACCGTACACGCCTGTCAACTGACAGCGCTGACAGGCTGACGCTTATTAAAATGAACAAAGCCTGGATTTCACCGGAATTCAAATCTCCTCCGGGTGAAAACAGCTAAAAATTAACATTACTTATGTATCCGATTCCTCTTCTCTACTCCTCCTACTCCTCCTCCTCCTTGTAGTCTTTGCCTAACGCTGACCCAAAACGCAGTTTTTTAGAGGGCCAACTGGCACTCTTTAACTACAATTTTTCCGGAGGGCCCCCTACAGGCCCTCTCTCCAAACAATTTTTCCAGAGTGCCACCTACAGGCCCTCTCTCTAAACAATTTTTCCGGAGGGCCCCCTACAGGCCCTCTCTCCAAACAATTTTTCCGGAGGGCCCCCTACAGGCCCTCTCTCCAAACAGTTTTTCCGGAGGGCCCCCTACAGGCCCTCTCTCCAAACAATTTTTCCGCAGTGTCAACTACAGACACTGTAAAACAATGTTTCAGGAGCGTCAAACAGACAGTCCAAAACAATTTTTCAGGAGGCGCAAGTACCGACATTTAAAAAAAAAATTTTTTCTGAGGGTCGACTTTATGTACTCCGAAAAGAAAAAATTTTTTGGAGGCTCAACAAAAGCCATTTCACTGCATTCTCAGTCGGACAAAGTCATTGGTGGTGTAACCGCCATTCTGTGTCAGGTTAAATTTTTGGGTGCTTCACCAGCTACCGCATACTAACTCAGTCACTTGTTGGTGTCACCGCCATGCTGTGTCAGGCTTATGCCTGCATCGTGTGGCTGGGGATAGGAGAGCAGTGCCAGCATGGGCATGGGTGATGGACCTTCGTTGCACCTAGTTGGGTGCTTCCCTAACATGTGATGGGCATGTGCCTCGCCTTTCTTGGTCTGGGTGAGCACAATTGCCATGAGGGTAACCACCAGGCTGTTGCAGGAGAATTTGGGGTAATGGTGGGATTAGGCAGCCTCAGAGGCACCCATGCATGCTGCCCCTGCTGTTTCCTGTCCATTTCCGTGGTGTTTCCATCATTTTCTGATGTTTCCAGGTTTTCACCCAGCCTTCCCTAGGCAGAGCCTTGGTCCCCTGCAAAAAATGCTCGAGTCTCCCATTGACTTCAATGGGGTTCGTTACTCGAAACGAGCACCCGAGCATCGGGAAAAGTTCGTCTCGAATAACGAGCACCCGAGCATTTTAGTGCTCGCTCATCTCTAATGTACACCATCTAGAGCACATTTTACGATTGTGTTTTACTTATTATTTTGAGCTAAAAATCATTTTTCAATTGATTTGTATTAAAGTTCAGCCATTTCTGAGAAACAAGTGTTTAAAAAATCAGTCTGCTTGCAAGCTGTCTCTTTCTGTTTTCTTTGAATCCTGTCATCTGATGGCTCTTGTGTAGCTTTTATCTCTGATACCCTGACCTCATAAACACTTAGTTAATGGGTGTTTATGAGGTTAGACAGGGGTAGGGAACCTCCGGCTCTCCAGCTGTTGTGAAACTACAATTCCCAGCATGCTTCATTCATTTCTATGAGAGTTCTTAGAAGAGCAGAGCGAGTATGCTTGCTGGGAGTTGTAGTTTCACAACAGCTGGAGAGCCGGAGGTTCCCTACCCCTGGGTTAGGAGATCAGAGCTACACATGATCTGTCAGATTACTAAAACAGTCATGTTGGGAGAGGCGGCAGCTCCTCTTTAACTAAACTAGGGTTCCGAGGAATTCTGCCGGTGAATTGCAGAGAGGGTTAAGCGGGGTTGGGGCAATATATTTTCAACTACTCTGATGACAATTTTGAAGATGATTCTTGGCGGTGATTGTGCCATCTCTTCAGTCTTGATAAGACGATACATATGTAATTATGTTTAGAAAGCTGTCAATCCTTTTAAGAGAGCTGTGAATGAGTTTACATATGGAATGGATGCTGAAGCCTACCTACTGTATATAGTAATGAGATCTTAAATAAGAAAGTGATTCATTTTCCAGAACATTATGTTTTATACGAGTTGACCGCGGAGTGCAGCTGTTAATAAAGCCCCGAGATGAGTGATGTTCTCGAAAGCTTCATTTTGGGTCGTCGGACTTGATGAGTAGAAGTAAATGCAGATGAAAGCCTGAAATCCGGGCTTCTCCTCTCTGGTTACTGGCAGGTAGTGTAGTGGCGTACCCGCTCTCTCCGATACAATTAGCAGTCCTTGGCTCAGTACACCTGTCATCTCACGTTGACATTCGAGTGTGCTGTGCAGTCATCCGTAGTCTCATAGTCACCTAGTGCCTGGAGTCAAATCACATCCCCAAATCTCAGCTCACACTAAGTTTATTTTCTTGGAGAATTTCTCATCGTATCAGCCGATGTGAGACAGAATCTTCCGCCAGGAAGGTTATTAAAAGGTGTTATTTAAACGCTATCTTACCCCATTATTACATGTATTGTAAGACCTTGTTCAGATGGCTGCAATATCAACGTTTTTTAGCATCTACATTACAGCTGTAATTCCCAGCCCAACGGGTCCCATGACTAATGGGCAAACATGTCACCTATGCACCCAGTTCAGCTGCACAGAAGCCCTGAGGGATAGGGGGCCCCTTCTCTTATACAGAGTAGTAATAGAAGTGCCCAGGGTAGGGAGTAGAGCAGATGGGGCCCCAGAAATGACTGTGCTTGGGGCCCCAGAAATGGTAAACTCACCCCTGATCTGACAACTCTTCCTTCTCCGTTCTCGTTGTAAGTGCGGGTCCACCTATCAGTCAGTGGGGGCATATACTAGCGATATGCCCCCATTGTCTTTCATGGGAATACCCCTTTAATTTAAAAAAAATACATCTGAAAAATTTGAAGGTATCATATGGTTTATTGTGACACAGAAATTTTATTTTATTTTTCATTTAATTTTGCCAAATATTAATTAGAATAAATAGATTTTTTTTTTAACAAAAGCTCTTAAGATTTCCAAGCCCACAGGTCTTCTGTCTCCACTAAAATAGACGACCTTGTTCATTCCATGGATTTTTGCGTCAGGCCTCGGGAACCTTTAGAAATTCTTCCAAGCAAATCTCGTACCTATAGTTTCTCTTTTCACCTCCGCAGATTATTTTTCTCAATTGCGAGTTAAAAAAAATAAATAAATAAAAAATAAAAAATCTCGTATTTTCCCCTTAACCAAGATCTCCAATTAAATAGCCCATTCACAGCTGCACAAAAGTAGATGTATCCAGGGTATTACTTTCATTGCGGGAAAAGCATTTAAAACCAGTGGCCGGTTTTATAAGATGGGCTTCATTCCGATAAAATGTTACCCCCCGGTGGGTCATTTCTCTTTCTCACTGGTTGTAAGGATTGAAAGATCTTGTACACTGCTGCTTAAATAAGCAGACACTGCTGGCCGGGAAGGAATCATATTATTTTCTCAAAGGAGAGTAAGTGGTCCAGTGCACGAAGATTACTTTAAATAAAATTTCAGCTGTCCCACTTTGCTGTTTGCAGCAAATGACACGTTCCATCAATCATCTCATACTTTGTGCGGTTTTTTTTTGTTCGATTTTACTGAACTGATGATGGCTATTTTTGTTCTGTTTTTTTTTTTCTTTTGTTAAACTTTTTTGTGTTTTTTATACTTGTATAACATATTTTCATGTAAGGATAATTAAATCCCAATTCTATGTATTTTAAAGGCATTTTTATGAAATGGTCTAGTGTTTAAATAAAGTTTGTTTTTTTTATACTAATCATATTTTTCTCAGCTTTTTTTTTTTTTAATTTTCCATTTCATTATCTATGTTTAAAACAAATCTTGCCGTTTTCATGATGGCCACTAAGCCTCACAATAGATGGACGCTTCGTCTTCGGCAGAAATCGTTTTCAGCAGTCATCTCCTTATCACAGGCAGGATTACAATGACAGATAACACCTATAAATGGAAAACTCAAGATCCACCCATCACAGGAGGTGATGGTCACACAGCTTATCTACATCCTCTTCCTCCACAATGACCTCTGCATAGGTCACAGAGCATGCCCACAAGACCTTCCCATAGAGGTCGATCTCCTTCTATTGTGCCTATGGTCCATGCGTGTAGTTGCTGTAAAGCAAATCTCTAAATGCTGGTAACAGCAGTTCAGGCAGGATGGCCGTATTAAAAATGTACAGTAAATATGGATCACGATTTGGTTTTGTGTTCAAATAAAAACTTAAATGAGGAACCTAGTCCTTTAAGTATCCCCTGTATAAGCTGTCGGTATTTGTTCGGAGAGAGTCTAACACGCCGCACCCCTGCCGATCAGCTGTTCTGCAACAGCTCCTTCCATTTTGTTGTGGACAGAACTGGTACTGCAGCGGTGCTCTTATTGAAGTAAGTACTGCAGTAATCAGCTCCATCCACTACAGAAACGGACAGAGCTGTGTAGTTTCAGGGGCCAACTTCCAGCATTAGGGCCCGGGAGTTAGGGGTGGCAGATTGTCAGACTTCCATGTACAGTCATGGCCAAAAGTTTTGAGAATGACACAAATATTATATTTTCACATGATCTGCTGCCCTCTGGTTTTTATGTGTGTTTGTCAGATGTTTTTATCACATACAGAAATATAATTGCAATCATATTATGAGTAACAAAAGCTTATATTGACAGTTAGAATGAGTTAATGCAGCAAGTCAATATTTGCAGTGTTGACCCTTCTTCTTCAGGACCTCTGCAATTCTCCCTGGCATGCTCTCAATCAACTTCTGGACCGAATCCTGACTGATAGCAGTCCATTCTTGCACAATCAATGCTTGCATTTTGTCAGAATTTGTAGGTTTTTGTTTGTCCACCCGTCTCTTGATGATTGACCACAAGTTCTCAATGGGATTAAGATCTGGGGAGTTTCCAGGCCATGGACCCAAAATCTCTATGTTTTGTTCCCTGAGCCATTTAGTTATCACCTTTGCTTTATGGCAAGGTGCTCCATCATGCTGGAAAAGGCATTGTTGATCACCAAACTGCTCTTGGACGGTTGGGAGAAGTTGCTCTCGGAGGACATTCTGGTACCATTCTTTATTCATGGCTGTGTTTTTAGGCAAGACTGTGAGAGAGCCGATTCCCTTGGCTGAGAAGCAACCCCACACATGAATGGTTTCACGATGCTTTACAGTTGGCATGAGACAAGACTGGTGGTAGCGCTCACCTCTTCTTCTCCGAATAAGCTGTTTTCCAGATGTCCCAAACAATCGAAAAGGGGATTCATCAGAGAAAATGACTTTACCCCAGTCCTCAGCAGTCCACTCCCTGTACCTTTTGCAGAATATCAGTCTGTCCCTGATGTTTTTTCTGGAGAGAAGTGCCTTCTTTGCTGCCCTCCTTGAGACCAGTCCTTGCTCCAAGAGTCTCCGCCTCACAGTGCGTGCAGATGCACTCACACCTGCCTGCTGCCATTCCTGAGCAAGCTCTGCACTGCTGGTAGCCCGATCCCGCAGCTGAAACACTTTTAAGAGACGGTCCTGGCGCTTGCTGGTCTTTCTTGGGCGCCCTGGAGCCTTTTTGGCAACAATGGAACCTCTCTCCTTGAAGTTCTTGATGATGCGATAGATTGTTGACTGAGGTGCAATCTTTCTAGCTGCGATACTCTTCCCTGTTAGGCCATTTTTGTGCAGTGCAATGATGACTGCACGTGTTTCTTTAGCGATAACCATGGTTAACAGAAGAGAAACAATGATGCCAAGCACCAGCCTCCTTTTAAAGTGTCCAGTGGTGTCATTCTTACTTAATCATGACAGATTGATCTCCAGCCCTGTCCTCATCAACACCCACACCTGTGTTAATGGAGCAATCACTGAAACGATGTTAGCTGGTCCTTTTAAGGCAGGGCTGCAATGATGTTGAAATGTGTTTTGGGGGATAAAGTTCATTTTCTAGGCAAATATTGACTTTGCCAGTAATTGCTGTTAAGCTGATCACTCTTTATAATATTCTGGAGTATATGCAAATTGCCATTATAAAAACTGAAGCAGTAGACTTTGTAAAAATTAATATTTGTATCATTCTCAAAACTTTTGGCCATGACTGTAGATAGGCCTTCAATTTAAAATCCCCATAAAACCCAATTTCATGAAAATAACACTTTTTAAAACTGATTGCCCAGGGCTTGGCTTCATAAAACCGCAGCAGTCAAATTTCTAGAAATTGCTGCTGGCTATATGTTCACGTGCATTGGCCACCACAGGTATGTAATATTACACCTTGAGAGGCCAGCCGTATAATAACAGAGCCGATCCTTGTTAGCACCTCTTCGCTTTTGCACATAGTCAAGGGTCCTGTACTGGGCACCCCCTACATGGTGATAATGTGCCCTCCAGTAAGACGTGAAACGGTGTAGTCTTCAGTTCTTCTACTTCTTCTTCTTCTTCTTCTACGTTGAAGATCCACTGATGCAGAGACAAATATTTATGACCATATAAACTAGTCTAACAAATAACAACATGAACATAAAAAAAAAAATGAGAATGAAATCAGGAAATTTTCAGAGAAGGGTTTTACGTAAAGCATGTATCAAGGACTTGAGACTAATTCCTAGCAGACCCGACACCATCAGTGTCTCAAAATCACTTCTAACCTCCATTATCTCCGAGCATTCAAAATTTTGCTACCGAGCCAACCCAAAATATCCAAGATGTTCTTATACATAATATATAGAATAATACATAACACATACAAACTGAAATTCTGCACTTTTTCCCAAAATTAATACATTATTAAGGCAGCTGAGGCTGCATTGTCAGGTCCAAGCAGAACATCTTGCGTTTAATGATTGCCAAAAAATCCCAGTCACGACTCACAACCTCTCTTCACGTAATGGTCCACGTTGCCGCTGTGCCCAGAATGGCGTTTTTGTTAAACAACTCTTCTAAATAAGCTCTCAAGGCTGGTGTTCATGAGTAATGAAATTTCCCGACAGTCCTGCAAGGTTCACGTTGACTTCCCCGAGTGTCTAAAATAGTTGTGAAAAATATTAAGTCTTGCTGAGAATGCCAGGATGTGAGGATCGCAAAAAAATGAAGAAGAAAGAAATCTGTTGTTGACCACATCACGGAAAAGTACTTCGCCTACTATGGCCTTAGGCTCATTCAGATCTTCACAAACCATATTTTTAATTCTTTGAATGTGCCTTATCTGTTTTTTTTTTTTATTTATTCTGTTATCGGCTCTATTTTTCTGTGGCAGAGAACAGATGGTCTTTTTTTTCTGCCTAATATCTTTACACCCCTGGTCTCTAGTAGTAATAATATCTCCCCACTGATGGACCTATAGCGCCCACGGTAATGTCTCTATAGTGCCCCCAGTAGTGTCCTTCCACTTCCCCCAGTAATGTCCCTCATTACCCCCAGTAAAGTCCTTCCACTGCCCCCCTAGTGACATCCTTCCACTGCCCCCCTAGTGACGTCCTTCCACTGCCCCCCTAGTGACGTCCTTCCACTTCCCCCCTAGTGACGTCCTTCCACTGCCCCCCTAGTGACGTCCTTCCACTGCCCCCTAGTGACGTCCTTCCACTGCCCCCTAGTGACGTCCTTAACTGCCCCCCTAGTGACGTCCTTCCACTGCCCCCTAGTGACGTCCTTCCACTGCCCCCCTAGTGACGTCCTTCCACTGCCCCCCTAGTGACGTCCTTCCACTGCCCCCTAGTGACGTCCTTCCACTGCCCCCTAGTGACGTCCTTCCACTGCCCCCCTAAGTGACGTCCTTCCACTGCCCCCTAGTGACGTCCTTCCACTGCCCCCCTAGTGACGTCCTTCCACTGCCCCCCCAGTGACGTCCTTCCACTGCGCCCCCCCAGTGACGTCCTTCCACTGCCGCCCCCCCAGTGACGTCCTTTCCACTGCCCCCTAGTGACGTCCTTCCACTGCCCCCCTAGTGACGTCCTTCCACTGCCCCCCTAAGTGACGTCCTTCCACTGCCCCCCTAGTGACGTCCTTCCACTGCCCCCCTAGTGACGTCCTTCCACTGCCCCCCTAGTGACGTCCTTCCACTGCCCCCCTAGTGACGTCCTTAGTGACGTCCTTCCACTGCCCCCCTAGTGACGTCCTTCCACTGCCGCCCCCCAGTGACGTCCTTTCACTGCCGCCCCCCCAGTGACGTCCTTCCACTGCTGCCCCCCCTCAGTGACGTCCTTCCACTGCCGCCCCCCCAGTGACGTCCTTCCACTGCCGCCCCCCCAGTGACGTCCTTCCACTGCCCACCCAGGGACGTCCTTCCACTGCCGCCCCCCCCAGTGACGTCCTTCCACTGCCGCCCCCCCAGTGACGTCCTTCCACTGCCGCCCCCCCCCAGTGACGTCCTTCCACTGCCGCCCCCCCCAGTGACGTCCTTCCACTGCCGCCCCCCCCAGTGACGTCCTTCCACTGCCGCCCCCCCAGTGACGTCCTTCCACTGCCGCCCCCCCAGTGACGTCCTTCCACTGCCGCCCCCCCAGTGACGTCCTTCCACTGCCCCCCCAGTGACGTCCTTCCACTGCCCACCCAGTGACGTCCTTCCACTGCCACCCCAGTGACATCCTTCCGCTGCCGCCTCCCCCCTCCCCCCAGTGACTATTTTAAACTATTTTTCCGTGAGATTTTTTTTTTTTTATTGGTGAATGTTCTGCTATAAATGGCCAAATCTTCTTAGCTAGTTAAGGCTGAATCAATATAAAGATCACCAACATGATCTCATAGCCTCCAACTGCCACAGAATGTTTAGAGTTGTGGTTTGGCCACAGCTGAAGAGCGATAGATTCAAATGCTACTGGTCTATGGACACACTTATATAACCTAACTGGTCTGTAACGAAAAATTCACCTTGGAGTTGGAGTTTTCTTTATCACACCAATTTCTAATCTCAACATATTTCAGGTAAATCACAGTCATATCTACAATTGTAGGCGTCTTTACATGGGCCAACTCAGCAGGCAATTGAGTTCGAGACAGTCCTGGAAATGCTCCTTCCCGGTAATCCCCCAAAGGGGACCTTAATCCTTCACTCCTGTGCAGGCTTGTCAAGAGTCAAGAACCCTTTACACAGGCTGATAATTGGGGCAATTATCTTGAAGGAACATTTCTAGGAATACTCGTTCCCGGCGATTGCCCTGTGCAAAGGTCCAGTTAACAAGCAAACACTTGATCATCGGATGAAACAATCATTGATGCCGACACCTGGGGAGCAGATTGTTCTGTGTCTGTTGCCCAGAAACAATGAACCTGCATAGGGACAAGGGATTGCTTGTCCCAATACAGAGAGATCATTACTGCATGTAAATGCAGCTTTCACCCCTCTGAAAATCAGACTATTATTGGAAGCAAAAGGTTCATTTTCAATAGCTAATTATCCCAAATGGTCGGCTTTCTTCATAACCAATGTACTTTTTTATTAAAATGGTTATACAATATTAAACAATAACATAAAAAAACACAAAATACATAAAATGCACAATAAAAATATGGACTATGATATAATATAGTCAGTAGCTCTTATCTATCCTTATCGTGGATGCAAGTCACAATTAGAAGAATAAAAAATATATGCAGTTTAATAAATATACCATTTGATTGTATAGGTATCTACCTATATACATACATGCAATATATGTAGTTAGATCTAAAAGCATGTCATTAAAGATCTGTAGTAACCCAGAATAAACAAGAAAAGCAATGTAAGTCAAATATATGACTAGTGTGAACAGCGGTTATAACAATATGGTTTCTTTTCATTTCATTCTTGGGTTAAACATAAAAGCAATATTAATATATGTAAAATGGGAGGAAATAGCAAGAAGAATTGTCTATATTATAACAAATTGGTTTATAACATTGATATATATGATTTATACATTGTGGGTAGATATAGTCCAGTCCAGATCCAGATTTTGAATATAACACTAGTATTATATAAGTAACAGCATGTCCCTCCTTATAACATTGCCACTGAGGAAGAAACATTAGTTTCGAAACGCTTCTGGTGAATTTCATGTTATACTCTCACAAAATATCCAACAAGTATATGGACGTTGCATTAGAAGAAATAGCAGTGTATCGTCACAAGTGAAAGCGGTGGAACCACGACACACGTGGAAGAAGGAGCTTGGCGTCTGGAAATCACAAGGGCGCATGCGCCAGACTAACATGAGCGCACGGAGAACTGGACCAACGGGAGAACCTTGTACCAGCAGTAACAGCCGGCTCGAGACACAACAGCGCGACTAAGGCTACTTTCACACTTGCGTTTGCAGGATCCGTTTGTGAGATCCGTCACAGGCTCTCATAAACGGTCCTGAACTGATCAGTTTTGTCCTAATGCATTCTGAATGGAGAAGGATCCGTTCAGAATGCATCAGTTTTGCTTCAGTTCAGTCTCCATTCTGTTTTGCAGACGGACACTAAATCGCTGCTTGCTGCGTTTTGGTGTCCGCATGAAGAAACTGATGCAAACGGATCCGTCATGACTCACAATGTAAGTCAATGGGGACCGATCCGTTTTGTCTGACACAATAGAAAACGGATCCGTCCTCCATTGACTTTCAATAGAGTTCAAGACGGATCCGTCTTTGCTATGTAAAAGATAAAATACAAACGGATCCGTTCAGAACGGATGCAGACGATTGTATGAGACGATTTGTGAGAGCTTGGACGGATCTCGCAAACGGATCTTGCAAACGCAAGTGTGAAAGTAGCCTAACACTGCAGCAAGTGAAACCCCTGTCTGAGGGGTCGTCCAGGTACCGGTAAGAAGCGCAACAGCGCATTCAACTAACAACAAGGTACCAGCCATATGTACATCGATATATATGTATAAACCAAGTACAAGAACGCCTTTTATAAGAACTGGCACCATATCAGCGATTTAATAATAAACCCATTCAAGGTTACTAATTCTTCAAAAGGACACTAACAAGCACATTTAAAAATAATAACAACAAAGACTAACAATTACTAACAATCAAAAACAGAGACAATAACAATACTGGATACAGAGAGAGTATATAAGTAACACATTTATTGGTCTAACTATCGTGAGAGCGCCACGATGAGGATAGATAAGAGGGACTGTGACTATTATCGCATATTTCATATTTTTATTCTGCATTTTATGTATTTTGTGTTTTTATGTTATTTTTTTTAATATTGTTATAACCATTTTAATTGGTTATGAAGAAAGCCGACCATTTGGGATAATTGTTTATATATTGAGCTAAACTGGTTTACAGCAGGTCAGGCTATATCCAAGTGAGCGCTTCCAACATTTTTTATCATTTCCAATAGGTGCCTGAGGAGTCGGCCCGTGTAAAGGGGTCTTTACTGGAGGTCTGCATAGCAAATGTTTCCACTTCTAGATAACACACAGGAGTTGTTCCTATGCAACAACATGGCTCATTTTTAATTGGCTACCTTTGTTTGGCCCAGCCCACCAGAAAGAAATACCTATATTTGTAAATGGCATATGTTTGGGCTAAAGGGTCTAAATCTAGGCAAAATCTGAGCGATCCAGATTTAAACCTTCCTTTGCATTTTTGAAAATGTCAGATTTAGAGGTCATGGACCACAAGTCTGCTTTTTGATATATGAGGCCTGTGTGAATTTTTGCTAATAAGCCAGATGCAAGAGCATTGCTGTATCAGATAACATTCTAACACAATATAATTACTCCTCTGACTTTAAAGTTTTTTCTTTGCATCTTTTTTTCAGGCCACACAGAAAAACAACCCTGCTCTGGATCCCATTATTCATGGATTGAAGGGTGTTGTCCATCATGGTAAGCTGACATGTGCATGGGATTGAAGTTCTCTTTTGCGCAGATGTTTAATTACATTGTTGGTAAGGTTGGAGAAACACTGGGGTTCATCGAGTCCAACCTATAAATTACTACGTACATTCATATACATTAGCAGCATAATAGTGTTTTCATGTTTAGAAGGGTGAAGTGTTACTATGGAGATTCAATGTGTAATGTAAAGGGATAGCAATACAGTGAAACATTTTTAAGACGGTCACCCAATACTGCATTGTAAAATGGTCTTCTAGACTGATGGTCTTTGTTATGGCAGTGGGTTTGGAACTGCTCTGTCAACCAACAGATTTGACTTTGGGCCACTCTTAAGGGAGTTATCATGGTTGTCCCCTGGTTTTCACCTTTTAACACCTGTGCAGGGAAACCACCAGGCAGCTACCTCCTGGAGTAGTCTCTGTGTGATTGACAACTGACCCACAGGGATCAGGGACACAGGTGTAAAGCACTGTGAGGCAAAATTGTAATCTGGGACAGTCTGAGGTCAGGGAAGGCAGCAGAGGTTTAATACTGAGGTCAAACATGGGTCAGATCAGGCATGGGAGGGTCAGTATCCAGTAAACAGGCAGAGATCAGTACACAGGCAGACAATGAGATACAGCACACTTTTTAAGAACAGGCCGACTAATAACCTTATTGTGCAGGCACCTTCCCACAAGGTACAGTGTGTTAAGTAACCTAGGGTTGCCAGCCGAAGGCTTGGATGCATGCTGGCCCTTTAAAAGCCCTACGGAGCACAAGCACCCTTTGGGGAGAGCCTTGGCCAGCACCCAGGCCGCAGCCTGTATGTAGAGAGAGAGTAAACCCAGTGGCTGGACACGCCGGGTAGAGGGAGACAACAGGAGGTGTTTCTGGACCACCAAGAAAGGTGAGCAGGGCAGCGGCCACCTCGAGCTGTCTTACCGCATGGAAAATCACTGGTCTAGATCACTGGAGTTCATTTAAGAGATGATCAATTGTAGAGGTTTCATGGTACAAAGAAAACTAAAGCTATTACAATACTGTTGTTTGAGTTGAGAGGAGTATCTAGCATGGTTCACCTAGGCAACGATGATGTGGTGGGAGCTTGACGTTTGCAAGAAAACTACTTTAATGGTCGAATATTACTATTTGTTCCAGAGTATATGCTCTTTACAGCTTCTGACTCATGCCTTCCTTTTTAAGGATGTAATTAGCTGATTTTCATGGTACTAATGTGATCTTAAAACCAGACTCAGACGAACGAGTTCAATGCAAGGAACACATTGCATATGTAACAGTAATTTCCTGTTCTGACATCTGCTCCTCTGACAGTATCACACGTCAGTATAATGATTTGCAGTGCTTTGTGTCCCTGCCAGACATGTATCTACTGAACTACACTGACAGCATTATGTCAGAACGATTTAGTAGATTTGAGGTCTGGCAGGGACACACAGCATTACAAATCATTAAAATGCTGTGGGACTCTGTCAGAGGAGCACGACAGAATGGGAAATTGTGCTTAGACACGCAGTGTGTTCCTCACATTGAACTTGCCTCAAAGTGGCCACACACGTTAAATAAATTCCAGTTGAACTGGAGGGACTGGCCAATCATTTAAGGACTTGTATATTTGATATTTGCGTTGGAGGCAGATTCCATCAAAGACAGTGGCTGAAAAAACTTCTGCATGCAGGAATTGTTCCCACTAAAAGAGTGAAATCCCAAACCGACCCCACTATACTCAGTGGGGTCTGATAAGTATCATTCCGTTATGTGTTGGATCCAGCACTTTCGTTATTTTCATTGTTCTGCTTCTCTAACACAGCAGAACAACTGGAATAACTAAAACGGTGTTGTCTATGAGCCCTTAGGTGTACAGGGCTGGTGTTCCAACTTTTCTGGGATGGTAGATACCGCAGGAAAGAAGTTAGACATCCAACATGCCTGATACTTATGTTTCCAAGATAGACAAACCACCAGAGGCATCTGGCAGTGGCTTATACCACTCTGAGTATAGAGAACACATGCTCGCTCACCTATTTGGAGCTTGCATGTGAAAAGAAGTGAGGGTGGTCAGAAGGAATAGCCGTTGGCTAAACCAGTGTCTGACCATCTACAATAAATTAAATAAATTAAATATGTAGATTTGGACTTTGTGACCACCAAGGAGACAAGACACTAAGAGAAGATTGTGTCATGCACTTTGGTAAATTTTTAAAGTGGTTGTCTAGGCTACAGATATTGATGACCTGTCCTTTGGATAGGTCATCAGTATCAGATTGTTGGGGGTCTGACACGTGGCACCCTTCAACAGTCAGCGGTTTTAGGGAACCAAGACACCTGAAACTATACAGTGTATAGAGCTGAAGGCACAAATTTGATATTGATAACCTATCCTGAAGGTAGGTCTTCCAGACAACCCCTTTAAGCTGCAGTGCTATGGTAATGGAGTTGGGGGAACACTCCATTCAAAAGCTCATTTTTGGGATTTCATAATTTGAATTGCCCATAAATTTTGCAGTTCGTTTTTACTTGTTAGAGAGTGCAGCATACAGTATACCCTAAATATCCAGCATTTGTAGCATAGGTGGCACAGCAAGGGTTCCATAGCCTAGGGTAAGTGTAAGGGTAGTATTAAAGGGGTTGGCCACCATTTAGTCATTTGGGGCAGGGGGGTCCCTGCAAAGGGAGGCATACTTATCGTCTCCCTAGCACTGGCGCCTAGACCCTCGATTCTCTGACCTTGGCTTCTTCACTATGATCCCCTCCTGTCAACATCCTCTTTGACACAGCAGTGACCTTCTCCCCTTGCATCACTTGACTAGTTGACGTGACGCAAGGGGTGCAGTTCACTGCCATGCCAACGATTGGCTGCAGCATGGATGTTGACTGTGGAAACCCAAGCGAGGCAGCCAAGTCTGCAGAGCAGAGGAGCCGGTACCCAGCATCTGAGAGCAGGTTAGTATGAATCCTTTTGCAGATCTGCCCAGGAGGGGGGTTTCCACTGCTCACCACCCCCTTCCCCTAAGATGGCGGTTTATACTCCAACATATCTGCAGCAACAAGCTACAAAAAAGTAGAGGTCCACTTTACTGCGCAACAAAAGGCATTATTCTAAGTTCTGGTTGTATTGACACATTTATTGCATAAGGCTTTTGTTTTTTTTAGTGAAAAGGAACATTTTCTGAACATTTTAAGTTTTTTTTTTTTTTTTTGCTTTTCCAGTTTTTGTTATATATTTTTATGAGCGCATTCACGTTTTTCTATTATCTAAATTACATTATGAAAGGAAACAATTTAGTGTCATTAATTCTTGCCTGATTCTTAGTTTTTGGTAAATTACAGGCATTTTTGCATATAATTGTCAGTGAATCACGTCTTATCCGGTGACGACAAACTTTTAATATGAAAACGTTCACATAAACAATTTTCTTGCAATTAAATTAATAACAACTTGCTGCCTGATTATAATAATAATATAAAATACTTGCCGAATCAAAAAACATTGAAATGGTTTTTGACAAACAAGTACGTATTTGGTTTTCAAATTAAGCAAAACATCTTGATTCACATCTACGAGTTGGAAAATGCTTAAAAGGGTTGTCAGGACTAGAAAAAAGATTTTTGTCTGTGTCTGATATTGCAGCTCACCCTTAGGCTTTTTCACACATTAACTCTGTGTTCTCCACATGTACCTGTGTGGGAAAACCACAGATGTGCACTACTTTGCATGTGTACCAAACGCGCCCATTGAAGTCTATGGGTCTGTGTAAACCACTGAAGCAGCACGGACGGAATCCATGTTTTGTCAGTGAGTTTCAAAGATCATTGGTGGGAGAAGTTCTGGAAATTAATTTTTTGGAGCCTGGGGTTGGGGGAACACGGATGACGCGCAGAGGCCAAAAAACGTGAACCAAAATAAAAACAGTGAAGCATTATGACTAGAGATGAGCGAACGTGCTCGTAACAAGCACTGTAGCGCTCGGCTCCCCTGCGCTCGCATGGGCACAGGCATCCGGATCCGTCCTCCTCACCAGGCGGATCCGGATGCCTGCGCCCATGCGAGCGCAGGGGAGCCGAGCGCTACAGTGCTCGTTACGAGCACGTTCGCTCATCTCTAATTATGACATTTACTTGACATAGCATGGCGCCACCTGGTGTTCACAGTGTTTAATAAGGTGCAAATCCACCTAATGAGCTCAGGATATGCATGCTCAGTTGTTCTCCCCGCAGCCAGGTCTCTGCATTGGGATATGCTGTTCAATGCACGGCAACTGGTAGAGATGGCTTTTCTCCCTGTAGTCATTACAGAGGACTTAAAAAAAAATGTCTGTTTTTACTGCAGAAAGCTCTTGATCATTTTTATATGTTTTTGTTTAATTAGATTTGAGCTTAAAGGGAACCTGTCATCAACTTTATGCTGCCCATACTAACAGCAGAATAAAGTAGAGACAGTTGAGTTAATTTCAGCGATGTGTCATTTATAAGTTAAAAGTAAGTGGTTGCCGAGAACCAACATCACAAACATTGCAGACTAGGCCTGGAAAAGAGTCAAATCTTCATGAGAAGAGTCATGGTTATTCATGAATTCCTGCTGTCCTCGCCCACCTGCTGATGATTGACAGGCTTCTACCTAGTTTTCTCCCTTTCTCTCTAGGAGAGAACTGTCAATCATCAGCAGATGGGCGGGAGAGCAGGAGATTAGGAATAACCATGACTCTTCTCAAGCAGATTTGACTCTTTTCAAGACATGTGCTGCAATGATTATGATGCTGGTTCTCAGCAACCACTTACTTTTAGCTCATGAGTGATACACCGTTGAAATCAGCATTTCTGTCACTACTTCATGCTGCCCTCAGTTCAGTCAGCATAAAGTTGATGACAGGATCGCTTTAACTTCAGGACAGGGGCTGCAAACAGAACCATCAGAGACTCTTCTGGCAAAATTTAGCCCAAAACAGCAGAGCTCTTTCATTAGCACAAAGCGGCATACTGCAGCTTGCAGTAGTGGAATACTTGGAAGCTGCAGGAGCCAAACGAAGCAAAATGTATCATTAAACCCAAATAGAAAAAAAAATGGAAGCGCAAAATAAACCATCATGCCATTAACCTTAACAAAAAGAACAAATACAAAGGAAAAATGGAGCAAAAAGAAGAAATTATAAAAACAATACATATTTGATCCCTCTTTTTGTACACGTCTGTAAATGAGCCCTTGAACATTCAATATCATGGTACTGGAAGTAGAAATTACAGAATTTTTTTTTAAAAAAGGGGAAAAGCATCAAAGACCACTGATTAGTTCCATCGAGAAGTGCTTCATCCCTTATGAAATGACCTGCTGCTCGTATATGAGCATTGCGAAGGCACAACGGCCTTTATTTGATTAGTAAGGATCAAGCCCATATTTTACCCGAAAATGGATTTGTGCTAACAGTAAGCAATTTGTTTCTTTTCAGTCACGGCTCTGGGATACATGCGTTATAAATCATTACAAGTTACTATACATCATCCATATTAGCACCGCGCCACAGAGTGCTGATGTTTCCATCCTGCTATTTATCTTGTGTATGTTCTGAAAATTCTCCTCTTAGAATATTTTGTTCCTCCATAAATTATTTGTCTTGGTGTTGTGGTGATAATCATAAATCAAGGCTGCCCATTTGTGGAAATCATTTTAAGTTTGCGGAACATTATTTGACTAGATTTCTATCTCTCGATTAAAATGAGTAGTTTGTTAGGATTACCCGGACAAGTGTTTTTCGTGCTGCCTGGATACAATTATTTTTTTTCAAGGTTAAGATGAAGTATTTTGATACTTTCTTAATAAACATATTCATCAAGGCAATACATTTAATTATAGGAACGCTTCAGGCAAAAAATGATATTGTGTTATGTCTAGTGAAGGTTGGGGCATGATACAAGGATTTTCTTTTTTAAAGCCAGGGGCATGCACTGCCGCTTCGGGCCCCAAGACTTTCCAGGCTCCTGATATTGATGATCGGTGAGGGTCCGACATCCAGCAACCACACCGATTCGCTGTGCCCTGCAGCCTCTGGCAGCGGAACTAGCACCATGAATGGAACAGCTCCTTTCAAAGTGTAGTGATTTGTACCAGGTTACTACAGCTCAGCTCCGTTTCACTTTAATAGGAGTTGAAGTTCAGTAACCAGACACATCCGAACAGAGCTGTGCTTCCTGTTCCATTCATGGAGCTAGTTCAAGTGCCAGAGGCTGCAGGGAACAGCTGATCGGTGGGGTTGCTGGATGTCGGACCCAGACTAATTTGAATATTAATGGCCTATTCTGAGGATAAATCATCTGTATCAGGAGCCTGAAAATCCCTTTAAGGCCGCATTCACAAAACTGGACACCAGCCATGTGCCGGCACTATAGAAATGCCTAATCTTTTCTGTGGCTGCGGACAAGAATAGGACATGTTCTATTTTTTTTGCGGGGAAATGAAAATGAATAGGTCCACACCCGTTACGCAAAATTGCGGGAACGGATGCGGAACCATTCATGCAGATGTGTGAATGGACCCTAAGATTGCTGTTCTTTTTTCTTCAAAGTGGCTGTGTTTGATTTAAGGACATATGGAAAAAGTCTGAAGAGGGTCTGACACTTCAGAAAATACACCTTTTGAGGAGATCATTTTGGTCCTCCTTCCATAAATTCTGCAAACCTACAAAGCGCTTGCCAGTTAGTCTACAGCCCAGCACTAGGTCCTGGTAGTCATCTTCTCTAGTCCTCTTGCAACCAAGACCTGAAGTGCCACCAGGTTTTCTACTTGGTTTGTGACTGTGACTGTCAAAACTCTACAAGAGCCTGGAGATCTCTTATGACTAATCCTGTCTCCTTTTGTTAAGCTGGTAGTTAACATATGCAACCAGTAGGCAAGTTCAGAATATGGTCATAGTCAGAAGACCTCTACATTTTGCCAAATTGAGGCAGGTACATTATGAAGGCCATAGAATTTTTTTTAAAAAAAGTCTTCTTTCTTCCAAAAACATTGCCATACCTGTCTGTAGGTTGTGCCTGGTACTGCGATGCAGCCCCATTCACTTCAGTGGAGTTGAGCTTCAAAACTAGACAAAACCTATGGACTGGTTTGGCACAGTTCTTGGAAGAAAGCAGCAATGTTTTTCTAATCCTGAGTTTTCTGATGTTGATGACCTATGCTCAGAATATGTATTCAATATCTGCCGGCACCCCTGCCATCTCCAGAGCCATAACTAGCACTTTGAACTGTCCCGGAAGCACAGCTCCATTCAAAGGGTAGGGGCCGTCCAGCTCATCTGTGCTTTCGTCTCTGTTCAAAGTCCTAGTTTCTGTGCTGGAGGCTGAAGGGAACCAGCTGATTGGTGGGGGTGCTGGGTGTCAGACCCCTACGGATTGGCTATTGATGATCCATTTACAATAAAACTCCAAAGCCGGACTGATGCTTTCATGATTGCACATCAAACTTACGTAGCACCTACTTATTAATTTCATATATCATCTGGGTATTACTAGGCAGAGTTTGCTGGCTGTGAAAATCTTGTTTATTAATTCAGTAGTACTTGTGGTGGTTTTAATTCATTAGGTTGGGAATGTAAAGGGCTGCGTAGGGCTTTTTAAATAAAATTGACCCACAGTACTTTTCAGAGCTTTGATTAATCAATAATCCCTCTGATACCCTCACTCACATACACAACTTTAGATTGATAAAAGTATCCTAGTTCTTATTATGATGGCCAGTATAACAGTGCAAAACAAGTTAAAAATTGAAATATCGATATACAAAATGTAGGGCATTCACATTTTTGGCATAGATCTCCATGCCTTGTTGGCTCTGACATATATGTGTGAGGGAGATATAAAGGCTGTTTTAAAAGACAACTACAATTTTTAGAATTAAAATCGTATAATACATGACACCAAAGCTACAACCAGCCCTGTACCTCACATGGATCCAGAGATCTCCCCATTCATTGCTCTGCTAGGTTTATATCAAGCTGAAAGCTCAAGGGGAGTGTATTTTCTGCTGCAGCTCAGGGGGCGTGTCTCAGCTCTCCAACTCAGGAGGCAGTTGAAGGATGAAACTGAGCATGTGCGGCCATCTCAGTGAGCAGGTCACAGAAATAACAAATTAAGTGGAGCTATACAGATAAATTTTATTCAATAACTCAGTAAGCTATGATAAATTTTTGATTACATGCAATTATAAAAGAAGAATTGTAGAATAATTGTAGAATATTTTTCGTGGGACAGCCCCCTTTAAATTATTTTTTGTTAAAAAAAATAAATACTGAAGAAACACTAGTCCTCAGTGTCTGTAGACTTTTCTTCAGGTTTCTGAAACAGTCTTCTGGAAGTCTTTTAGAGTAAATACGGGTGATTTTCGTCCGGATCCCCTCCACTTTTGGCTGATAGACTGCTCATTGGCATGGCTTAGACAAAGTGTTGGACTTAATGTTTCAGTTCTTCTTTTGTAGAGAGGGAGGGCTGCTACTGCAGCCAGTTACCCTACAGCTAGACACATAATTATGAAATGGAGGAGGTGTGAGGATACAGAACAGTTTTATATATATATATATAGTATCTCAAATCTAATTACAGTATCGTAAAGGATACAGTTCATTATAGCTAGACACCCACATGCAAAGTGACAAAAGGTTTTGGTTACTTTTTCTTTCCAAAGGATGGAAGTACATATTAAGTCATAGAGATTTGGTTTGGCAGAAGGGGTTTCTCTAGTGAAAAAATCAAAATCTGGGTGACACTTCTGGATTAAAACAAATAGCGCTTAGAATTAATTGTCCTACTTTCTAAGTCATTTAATGTTGCAGCTGTGAACGGCAATAAATCTGTAGGAAGTGAAAAATAGGTGTACAAATCTTTCTGGAGAAATTTCTGTTCCAATAATATGCCCCGGGCATAAAATAGAGGAATCGCTGCTGAACCAGTAATTTATTCACGTGCTATGAATGCGAATATATATAAATATAACTTTTTTGTAGAAATTTTTACGTAGGATTTATCTTCCTGAAATCAATCTTAAGATTGTGTTCCAAAATGTCTCTAATATACTGTACGGGCACACACCGACGCACTCGAGCCCAACTGCTTTCCGTTTTGATGTCATAATTTTCAGAGACCTATTTATTACAAAGTATCCCTGTTTATGCAACGATTTGGCAGCCTCCACGAGACCTTGTCCAAACACTTACAGTTTAGTTCAGAGTGCCATGGAGAGATTAAAGAGGTAATTCAGCGAAATTTTGGCAGGCGGTACGGAATTCGATTGACTGTAAGAGTCCCAGAGGAGCAGACGGAATCATCCCTCAACTTTCCATGGAACAACAAAGAGTTGACAACGTTTCCTGTCTTCATCTAACTTTTCCGGTTTTCAGTCTAAAAATAAGCACAGCAGAGTCATATTTTGCAATCTCTAAAATTGACTGTACCATTAGAGACTTAGAGAAAATACACATGTGCCCAATGTGTACTTATAGCTGTTTTATCGGAATGTGGGTCTTGCTTGTTGAAGACCACCATATTTGCCTCCTTGGTGTCCACAGAGCTCAGCTTCCCCACAAATTTTCACTTGCCTGAGATCCCTCCATAGTCTTCATCGAAGTTAAAAGGGAAGTCTGTCAGTTAAAGTGTTTTCTTTGCTTAAAGGGGTTGTCCCAGGAAAAATATTCTACAGTTTTCAAACCAGCACCCGGGTCTGAATACTTTTGTAATTGTACGTAATTAAAAATTTGGTATAGCTACTGAGTTATTCAGTAAAATGTATCTATATAGTGCCACTTAATTTCTTATTTCTTTAACCTGCTCACTGAGAAGGCCGCACATGTTCAGTTTCATCCTTCAACTGCATCCTGAGCTGTGATAGGTAGAGCTGAGACACGCCCCTGAGCTGCAGTGGAAAAGACCCTCCCTTGAGATGTCAGCTTGATATAAATCTAGCAGAGCAATGAATGGGGAGATCTTTGGATCCATGTGAGGTACAGGTCTGGTTCTAGCTCTGTTAGAAAGAGGTTGTCATGTACTATATGATGTCTAATTTTCATTTTTTATATTATTCAAGGGATAACCCCTTTAAAGGGGTATTCTCATCTTAGACAATGGGGGCATATCGCTAGGATATGCCCCCATTGTCTTATAGGTGCGGGTCCCACCGCTGGGACCCGCACCTATAGCCAGAACGGAGCGGGGAGCGCTGCACCTGGAGGACCCCAGGTTTCCGGGGGTCCGGCCACCACCAGGCGCAGCTCCCCGCGGCGCTCATAGAAATGAATGGGAGCCGGGGCGTGCATGCGCGGTGTGCTCCAATTCATTTCTATGGAGCCGACGGAAGTAGCCGAGCCAGCGCTCGGCTATTTTCGGCGGCCCCATAGAAATGAATGGAGGGCGGCTGCGCATGCGCAGTGCGCCCTCATTCACTTCGGGGGCTCCGTTCTCAACATAGGTGCGGGTCCCAGCGGTGGGACCCGCACCTATAAGACAATGGGGGCATATCCTAGCGATATGCCCCCATTGTCTAAAATGAGAATAACCCTTTAAGCCTTTACTTCCATCAGAAAAAAAAAGTCTGAACACATATGCAAATGAGTTGCTTGGAGCACCGAGGGTGGGCCATTTCTGTGCACTGTTGTTCCTTCCCTCTGCTCACTAAGCTCCTCCTTTCCCTTGACGACTGACAGGACCCGGTGTCTAAATACTGCTCTCACCTTGTCCTGTAATCTCTGAATTTTGGCACATGCACAGTGCACTTTCTCTCTCCAGGAATGTGATGAGTTGTTGTACTGTGCTTGTGGCGTAACTTTGATGGTTGCTTCAGATTACAGGTCAGACGAGAGCAGTTCTTAGACTCTTGGCCATGTCAATTATCACAGGATAGAAAGGGCTTAACGAGCAAGAGGAAAGGAACAACAGTGCGCAGAGTTGAAAGGACTCACCTAAACTGCTCTAAACAGCTCATTTGTAAAGCAATGACGTTAACTGTTAAGTAAATCTTTATCTTCCGTTGACTACGTTATATGAAGCTTGCCATTTGCAGACCAAACTGCCAATTCTGGCAGGGCTACCCAACCATTTAGTATGTATGAGGGAACCTCCTGAAGAGGAGTATTGGTCAGTTGGAGTTCAACTGCCTAATCCTTTTATTCTCTGGGAGACAAGCCGCTGCCAGACTCTTTCAGTTGCCCGCTCCCTCTCTACCTACTGAGAACACATTAGTGTTTATGATAGAATTGGGAGTGACAGCGTTCAGCCAACAAATTTGTCTTTTGTATATGGTTGGAACTAGATTTAAACTTAACAGATCTTTTGGTCTCGAGGAAGATAAACTGTTGACGGAGGTGTCTGGTAAAAGATTATTATTAACACTGATTGGATGGTCAAGGAATGTTGAAAGACATATATGATCCTTTGAGCAAGATCCTAGGCATAATCAATATCAAGGTACACAATGGTCAAAATGGCCAAAAAATTCCCAAGGAATGTAACCGCTGATTGGTTATTCAGTTTTAGTGCTGATCAGTTGGTCAGTGAGCTGTAGCGTGGATGGGGTGGTCAATGAGCTCTAGCTCTGATTAGGTGATCGATGAGTTCTAGCGCTGATCGGGTGGTCAGTGAGTTCTAGCTCTGATTAGGTGATGGATGAGTTCTAGTGCTGATTGGGTGGTCATTGAGTTCTAGCGCTGATTGGGTGGTCATTGAGTTCTAGCGCTGATTGGGTGGTCATTGAGTTCTAGCGCTGATCGGGTGGTCATTGAGTTCTAGCGCTGATCGGGTGGTCAATGAGTTCTAGCTCTGATTAGGTGATCGATGAGTTCTAGAGCTGACCGGGTGGTCAGTGAGTTCTAGTTCTGATTAGATGATGGATGAGTTCTAGTGCTGACCGGGTGGTCAATGAGTTCTAGCGCTGATTGGGTGGTCAGTGAGTTCTAGCGCTGATCGGGTGGTCAGTGAGTACTAGCGCTGATTGGGTAGTCAATGAGTTCTAGAGATGACCAGGTGGTCAATGAGTTCTAGCGCTGATCAGGTGCTCAATGAGTTTCATCACTAATCAAGTGTTCAATGACCTTTTGTATATTGCTTTTTTGTTTATTTTTTTAGATAAATTCTCATAGTACAGAAAAAAACACATAATAGTCACATATATTTTCCAACCCTCAGCAATTTTTTTTTTTTTTTTTTATCCCCTTTTAGGGTTTTCGGCTTGAGGTATATTAAGAAATAGTTGGTGGACATTACATATAGCGGAAGCCATTAGTTCAATAAAAATCAATACTACTTGTTCACCCTATAATGGGGATTATTGTGATCTCTTGAGCACCATTTTATTTCTTACAGAATATCAATGCGTGTTATTGTTAATTCTGTGTATGGCATTGCCAACTTGTAAAATACCAAGCTGCTGTTTAGGCGACTTCTGATTTAAATTTATCTTTTTTTTTTTTCTCTGATCTATTTTTCTTAGTCGTATATATTTGTGTAGTTTTTAAGGGAGCAAATTTGGTTTCCATCACCTTGGGATGACCCGCAGTGCAGCGAAGATCAAAGCACTTACTACAGATAATTTAGACTAGAAGAGAGAAGTTCTGCTTTTGTGTTGGGCAATTGATGGAAGGGGAAAAAAAGGAGAGGTTCAATACATAAGACTGGAGGGTTTGTATGTTTGGGGAGCTCGCCTTTTGTACTCCTCAAATCTGTTTGCGGAGAAAGTTAAAACATTTCCTCTCTTCTCAGCACTTGCTGCAGCGCATCAGGGAACGGCTATGACTCAGACAAGAGTAGATTATGAAAGTAAACAGTTATTGTATTGCAAGATGTAACCTGAGAGCGTGAAGATGGCAATGAGAGAGCTGGCGGGGCTACTTGACTTCGCATTCTGTCTCCGTTGTAATTCACCAGGCTGGAGCACAATGCAGTGATCGCGCGTGAAGTGTTGTATTGGATTCTGTTAAATTTCACATAATGTGCTTTCATGTAGATAGAATATACATTGTAATGAGAGAAGCCGCTATTGTAGAAGCAAGTCGCTGGCTATTACCGGGGACGGATTCCTAGGGAGCTGTGATGCTGATTGTGTGGCACATACTCTACTTTCCTTACTCCTGTCTACTGACTTATGGTTGGATGGAGGATGACTACCGGCGTTGACTGGTACAGGGTTTGTGATTTTAACCCATTAGAGGTGTTTTTCCCCCTGGATACCATTCTGGAGTGTGTATTTGCTTGCTAGGGATGAGCAAAGTATTTAAAGAGGACCTTTCACCTCTCCTGACTTGCCTGTTTTAATAGATTCATGTAATAACAATTCTGGAGCATCTATTCTTATGGCTCTATGTTGTGCTATTCCTTTATTATTTCTACTAGAAGTTATGAATGAATTGCCAGCAGTCTGCAGTAAAGGTACAGAGGGGTAGTAACAAGTTGGAGGTGTGTGCCTACAGAGTCTGAAAATGACAGCACTGATTGGATACAGAAAGTCTGTGCAGGTACACACCCCCAACTGGTTACCACCCCTCTGTACCCTTACTGCAGACTGCTAGCAATTCATTCATAACTTCTAGTACAAATAATAAAGGAATGGCACAACATAAAGCCATAAGACTAGATGCTCCAGAATTTTTATTACATGGGGAATGCATGACGTTATTAAAACAGGAATGTCAGGAGTGGTTAAAAGTCCTCTTTAAAAATTTGATTTAGATTTACCAAAAAATCTGCTTCGTGATAAATTCTTCACAAAGCACATTTCTTTGTAAGTCGAGGGTGCAATGACAGGGAGCGGCGATTGTGCCGCCCCCGTCATTGTACCCCTCAGATGCCGCAATCAGATATGATCACCACATCTGATATTAATAAGAAAGTTTACAATTAAAAAACAAAAAAATAAATTAGCTGATCCATTTGCTCGCAATGGGTCGGCCGCCACCATCTTGCTTGAAGGTCTGGCGCAAAATCTCATACGTCACCGCGCACGAAATTTCAGCCAAGATTGTCAAGTAAGATGGCGGTGGCCTGCACGTCAGAAGCAAATGGTATTATTTTTTGTTTTTTTTACACTTTTTTCAAGGTAAATTGATTCGCTACTGCGAATCACAAAGGAAATTTGGGTTCGCGGCAAATAGAATTTATCCTGAAATTTGGACACACTTCCAACTGGTATCACCCAGTGGGCAATATCTTCATAAACTTCTGGTAGGGTAATAATGGAATGGAACAACCTACAGTCCTAAGAACAGATGCTCCAGAATTGTAATTTAAAGGAGGGTGGAAGTAGTTACTAGACGTGTCAGGAGAAGCAACAGGACCTCTTTAATGCAGCAATCTGCAACCTGTGGCTCGCCAGCGATTGAAGAATGACTACTCTGCATGCTGGGAGTTGTAATATTGGAACAGCTGGCGATCTACCGGTTGGAAACTACTACTTTAATATTTTGAAAACGCTTCCATAGATGTTTGATAAATTGCCGAAATCCTACCTGTCTCTTAATCTATTAGGTGAAAGACATTCTTCGCCTTGTACCCGTCAGTCATTCATGTGTAGTGCGGTGCAGCATTTAACTCAGGACCTCGTTATTTGACATTGCTCCCCTTTTATCACACGTTTTACATTTTCACTTCACTCTCTATTTGTGTTGCCTCTTGGAGCTTGAAAAACAAGACAGAAAATGAAGCTGTGAAGAGTTTGGTATTAGCTCTTCTTTTTGTGAACTGTCACAACAAATTAGCATTTTCCTCATTTATTAGCGTGTAAATTGTGCTGCTGGTTTGCTCCAAATTTGTTTTCTTTTTGGGTACTTTTTTCTTTGTCAGTCGGGGTCACAGGTCAGACATCAAGTCAGAACATCCTGCAAATGGTTGCCCTTATGTACCTTGAGTTATTCATCCCTACAGCAATGGAGACCTGGAGACCAAAACATCTTTTTCTGGTATATGGACTCTTTTAGATCCTTCCTTGCAGCAGTGCTCAGTAGTCCCCCATGACAGTGTTGGGTTTTCAACTTTGGTCCATGAGGCTCAGTAGAAAAGACCCCAGAAGAAGCTTCAAACAAGAAAAACGTAAAAAAAAACAATTCATGCCAAAAGTTTAGGGAAGGGTACCACATATTATGCTGTGGCGGTCAACCAGATGTTCCCAGGTCCTCAAATAGTTGACACATCCTCAAATAGTTGACACATGGAGACACCAATTTCGATACAAAGCACCGCAGCAAACTGAATCTTTGCTGCACATGTAAGAAAGCCTAGCAATGTCTCTGTCGGTGGTCTTATCTCATACCAATTTTGGAAACACTGTAGAGCAGCATTGCAGATCTAAAGCCTGCTGTCAGGATGAATATGGTGACTACAGGCAGCCTGGTGGATATATATTTTTGTGGGAGCAGGCTCAGTATAGCTTTATTGATGTAAATCTCTGCTCATTTGGAGCTTTGCAGTAATCGTATTATCTAGTTTGATAGAGTTGCTTGCCCCATTACAAGAACCTATCCCCTCTCCACAAGATAAGGCATGTATCTGATTGTTGGAGGCCCGAACTCTGGAGGTCTGTGTTCCCCCGTCTGAATAGGGCATCAGACACGCGAGGCGATGCTGCTGCATTCAGTTCTGTGGGACTGCTGGACACAGCCTAATACAAGCACTCTGCTGTTTCCGGTAAGCCCATAGAGCTGAATGGAGCAGCAGTACTCCAGCTGCTGGCGGTCAATTTAAACAGGGGAAGACAGGCCCCCGTTCTTGTGATTGGTGGGAGCCCCGAGCCAGGGATGTAGCTAAAGGCTCATGGGCCCTTGTGCAAGAGTTCAGCTTGGGCCCCCTGTCTCTCAGTGCCTTGTGGCCAGGGACGGGGAAGCACATAGGCTTCGTTCTGCCGGCAAAAACTGAAACGGCACCCCCTGAGCTAAATTCTTGACCAAACCCCTTCCCTCCAGCCAGAGGTGTAACTTGACCAGTATGTACTTTCTATAATACCGGTATCTTCTTATGTGGCACAAGGGCCTCTGGGCCCGGTAGTGACTGCTACCTCTGAACCCCCTATAGCTACGCCCCTACCACCCTGTCAGACTCTGCCATCGATCTCATATTTATCCCCTAGAAGTTCTTGTAAGGTGACCACCCCTCTGACGTAGATCAGCTGTAATATGACCGAGGAGGGACCACTTATAACCTGGCTTACAATGGATGGAAAATTTTTAAGTGATTTCATCCGGTTTCAGATAACTTTGCTCTTTTCATTCTTTTTTTTCCTTTTGTATAAATCTACCCGCATCTAATTGAAGAGACACGAATCGTTCAGCTCGGATTTTCAGAAGGCTCCACATTGTTATATCTGCAGGTCTCTCGCTAGTCATGTTCTCCCAAATAGTTAAACTAAAGGACAGAATTAAATGAATTGAAAAAAAGCTGTGTATTTAATATGAAAATCATCCATTATTCATGGCTGGAATTTGAATAACTTTGAATTTAGCATTCCTGTTCTCTTATCACTTTGATGAACAATTAATTATTAAAAAATGATAGTGTCGGCATATGGTGAGGGCCTGTGTACGTTCTCTGTGTTACTCCTAGTACATGAGCCGTGTAGCTCTCCTATAGAGTAACCCAACATGGGGGATCCAGTGCACAATGCTACTTAATGAGCTACAACACTCACTTTTGGGGATTAGTGTGTATTAAGTATGTTTGACAAATGTGATATTATTGTGCTAAAATAAATCATTTATATTTTGCACGTTTCTTCTCAGAATCCCTCAACTAAGACGGTCTTTGCATTACTGCTTAAGAGGGTGAAGCTTCTCCACAGTGGATCAGTCTAAGATTCAAAAACACAGGTCGTTCACAGGTTAGCTGTGAACAATCCCTTCTTTTTAAGTAGGATTTCCATGACTAGAATATTGATGACCTATCCTAGAATAGGTGATCAATAATTGATAGGTGAAGGTCCGACTCTCTGCAACCCCCACGATCAGCTATTTGTAGAGAATACTGAGCTCCAGTGAGCGCTGTACTTTCTTCTTCAGCCAGTGACGTCACGTTCATCGGTCACACAGCCTAGGTGCAGATCTGTTCCATTCAAGTGAATGGGTCTGAGCTGCAATACCAAGCACAACCACTATACAATGAATGGCGCTATGTTTGTGCCGCACCTTCTTCAAACAGGTGAATACCTCCACCGATCAGATATTGATGACCTATCCTGAACATAGGTCATCAGTATTGTACTCCTAGAAAACCACTTTAAAAGGGCTCCTTGACAATGCCCTGATCACAGGATGTCCTGAAATTGAGGAACCCCAGCAACTGGATGTAATCAGCAGATAAACATGACGACAAATGTTCTGTTTTCCTGCAGCACCCCCACAGGGGATATAAAGCATTACACAGATAAAATGTAACTAAACTTTCAACTAACCTTTATTAAAATCTATTATAAATGTGCTAAAAAAGAATATTTGTAATATACTTTTTTTTTTCTTATTTATTTTTTCTGTTGAAATAGGCTCAGTTTAGAATCGGTGCACCTCTGATGTATCAACGCTGGCCACACTTTAACCACCTAACTGTTTCGCCCCAGTCCAGCTCGGCAGTGTGAAACATAGCTAACTGGAGGGGGGAGGGCTGCTTTAGATGCTGATATCTTCTCAATGGTAGCAGCTGGTTTTGTCTGAAAGCTGACAGTCCAGGCTTTCATACAAGACCAAAATGACAGCTAAAGTCCAAGCAACAGAGGAGAAGTCACTGTTAGAAATCAATTCAGGAATAATCATGAGTATAACCTGTTTTTACTTTCATTTTCAGCTGCATTCACAGCATCCCGATTTCTATCAGTGATATCATTCTCTGTCCTGAACATATTGCTGTGATTTTGGTATTGTTGAAAGATTGGAATGTCAGCTTTCAAACAAAATCAGTTGCATGTTTCTAGCTGCTATCATTCAGGAGGTAGCAGCATCTAAACAGCCCTCTCCACTCCAGTTAGCTACTTTCCCACTGCTGGAGCTCCACTCTGGCAAGCAGGGGGTTACTAAAGTTTTTTTTTTTTTTTTTTTTTTTTTAATAATCTTTATTCAAAATATACAACATTATACAATATTACATAATTTTTTTCTTTAATTTCTCTATCTTAAACTAATTACGGTAAAGGCACTTTAAAATGCCTATGGATAATTTAAAAAAAAAACTTTTTCTGTTGAAATAGGCGCACTTTTGAATCCATACACCTTTGACATGTCAATGCTGATGACACTTAATAAAGTTTAGTTGAAAGTTTGGATACACTTTGTCAGTTGGTGTGTCCTGATGAGTCCTGAAATGAGGACCCAATGGGTCATCTAAAAAGTTTTCTTTCTAAATAAAAACGTTGCGATTTTGGATCAATATGTTAGAAAAGGGTGTTTTTTTTCTTTTTTTTATTGTTCATAAGGAAATGTGTTATTCACTTTCCTTTCCAATTGTTTTTTCCCTATGTTAGGATGTTCAATGTTAGGATTCTACAATCCACCTCAAAATTCCCTTTAAATTATCCCTCCTTTTTTACATTTTCTGATAACTAGTTGAAAGCCCAACCCTTCATTCAAGAAACCTCCTTTCCTTCTCATCCTGGTCTCTTGATTAGTGATACCTAATTAAATTGTTGATTTCTACTTGAGATCATTCCTGTGTGAGAGAGGGAGAGAGCTGCTTCATTCACTGGCTGGACACAGAGCTGCTCAAATGATGACCCCTGACCATGAAACAACGTTGGGTGAAATCCTGGAAAAATAATGCTAAAGAAAATATTTTTCTTAAAATTCAGGCACCACAAATCCACATCTCTTGTGGTAGATTGTTGAAAAGCATGACATCTTCTCGAAACTGAACGTGGTGGGCATATGGTCCATGGGTAGTGCGGTCGGAACAACCTCTTTAAGTGTCTTGCTATTGCTTGATTTTGTCCTCCCTGTCATATTCCTCCTACTCTTACAGTGCAGGAAGTGTCAACTTTTCTCCTTTTTAATGGCTTGTACGAGTCAATGTGTTATCCTTTCAGCTCCTTCACTGTCAAGGAGTTTACAGCCTGTCTTCTGGCTCTATTACTATGGCAGTCATGTTCTCTTTGCAGAGATAAGAAATGAGAATATGTTATTGAGTGAAAATGTCCAAAGAAATGCTATTCGACTTGCTGCAAATCTCTCTCCATGATTTATGTAATAAAAAAAATGAAAATCCGAAAACATATAGAACATGTCAATATTTTTCAAACAAAGCTAGAACCAGCCCTGTACCTCACATGGATCCAGAGATCTCTACATTCATTGCTCTGCTAGATTTACATCAAGCTGGCAGCTTTTCTGCTGCCGCTCAGGGGGCGTTTCTCAGCTCTACCTATCAAAGCTCAGGAGGCAGATGAAGGATAAAACTGAGCATGTGTGACCATCTCAGTGAGCCGGACAAAGAAATAAGAAAAAAACAAACAGCAGGTGGCGCTATACAGATACATTTTATTGAATAACTCCGTGGTTTGAAAACTGTTTGAAATATTTTTCATGGGACAACCCCTTTAAAAAAAATTATACATGTGCAAACGGTAGTACGGATCCGGCAGTCTGTTCCCCTGCTGGAAAAGCTTAAAGGGTTTGTCTCATCATGGACAATGGGGGCATAGTGCTAGGGTATGCCCCCATTGTCTTATAGGTGCGGGTCCTACCACTGGGACCTGCACCTATATCAAGAACAGAGCCCCACAAGATGGTGGCTGGAGGACTCAGGTCGAGCCACCACCAAGCTGGCTCCCCATAGAATTGAATAGGAACATACTGCACATGCGCGGCCCCAGCTCCCATTCATTTCTATGGGGCCAACGGCAATAGCCAAACCAGTTCTCGGCTATTTTCGCCGGCCCCATAGAAAGTGAATGGAGGGCGGCTACGCAGTGCGCCCTCCTTCACTTTTGGGGCTCTGTTCTCAATATAGGTGTGTGTCCCACCTATGTCCATGATGACATAAACCCTTTAACGCCAGTGTGAAACTGGCTTAAGTATGATTCCCATTACAGGTCCAACAATGCTGGGGGGTCTGCAGAAAAGGTCCCCAGGGGTGAAAAACCCCTTTAAGAGTGTTGTATTGTTACATCTAGTTGATCCCATTTGTGAAGGAATTGTCCTACACCTCGGTTATGTCTTGTATGGAGACTCAAATACATAACAGTAATACTGGAACAGGAATGGATCCAGCTGGTAAATGGAAATTAGCGATGCTTGGGTTAATTGGTTTTCTATGAAGTTCGCCCCAGTGTGTGAAATTAGATTGTGAGTCCGATTGGGTCAGGCACCAATGTGAGTGCATTATTCTTACATTCTTTATTGTATGCTATATCTGAATTGCAATACAGCATATATAAGAATCTATTCTGTGTGTAACCAGGGTTTACTTTATTTTCTTATACGTGCTGCGCGTACCGTGGGGATATAAATAATTCAGCTGAGAATGACTAATGTCTCTGCCTATTTGCATGTATTAAGCATTGTGACATCTGTATAACAGTCTCTCGGTTAAGACGATATTGATATCCAATAATATCAACAATGACACAGGACGATGATATTAATTAGAAGGTAAACTCTCACGTCTGTTTCCCTTCTCTTGCAGAAAAAGAAACATTTCTGGATCCGTTTATCTTGAGGGATTTACTGCCAACATCTTTAGGCAGTTTTTACCGATACACCGGATCCCTAACAACACCGCCATGTAGTGAAATTGTGGAGTGGGTCGTATTTAGCAGACCTGTCCCCATCTCTTATCAGCAGGTGAGTCCTTGGTGTACCTATGGGTTATGTCTCACTGTAAAAATTCATCTTCAGTCTTCCATTAGGATAAGTCTTTGTGATGCCAGTTTAACGCTTTTGAATCCGCTAAGGCATAGGTAAAATAGAAAAAAATAAAAGTAACAAAATGTGGGGACTCGGAAGCGGTTTAGCTTTGTATCCATTCCTGGTAGGTTCTAAGGACTGTCCATGGGGACTGAAAAGAAAGCAAGCTAGGGGAAGAACTGTCCAGAGTGAACATTCTGCTTTTCTCTGCTACAGCGAAAGGAGTTTTCCAGGATCCAGCGAGTCTCACAAACCCTTCTACACCTGTAGAAGAAAGTTTGTAATATAATTACTGCACCAAAGTTGCATGCATGAGCTTCCTGGGAACCCGGTCACGTGCTGCTTCTCTTCTGAAAGCTTGAGTCGATGTCATGTCCCTTACCAGGTTTCTGGCTTGGGCTAGCAACAGGGCGTCACTTCTGCTGAGGACAGGGCCAGAACTATTCTATATTCTCTGATGTATGTGGAAGCTCCGGAATCCACCTCATCTGTGCATGCACCAGAGGCAGGAATGGTTTTGGCCTGTCCACAGAGGAAGATGTCTCGTCCAATGAGGGCTTGACGTCAACGGAAACTGGATTTTCAGAAGGAGAGTGTCAAATGACCAGATTCCCGATCCACACCGCTTCAAAATAAGTGCATTACAAAATTTATTCTTCACAGGTGTTCTGGTTAATTAAGGTGGGTTTGTGGGACCTGCTGGATCCTGGAAAACATAATAGTAAAAGAGTCTAAAAAGTGTTCTTCATTCTTCATTTGCACCCTAAGTGGTGGAATAATTCTTTCTTATACCATCCACTTTATCTCCCATTCTTTACCTCTCCTGAGTAGTTTTAGATGAAGAGACAGAGCTGCTTTGTCTAAGGCTTGTAGATAGTAGACACATCCCTCAACTGCCTTCCATTCCCTATTTAACCATCGACCACTTCCAGACTAGCCATAGACCCTACAGGAAAACTTCCCAGTGGACCGATACCCAGGGGGTCACCTAAGCCCTCCTCACAGCAACCAGCTAGGTTCATCTCAACCAGACACTCCTACTGTTAATTAACACTGGAAACGTCAGGAACCTATGTACTTGGCCAGCAGCTACAGGTGTCCTCAGGTGCCTTCCTGCCCCACCGCAAAGGCCCTGCTTCTAGGGAGGTATTTTGTGCTGCTCTGGGGTATTTGGTTCTGATGTGCTGGTATTATGTGCTGCATTATACTTTAGATGACCACGACACTGGGTTGCCCTTGCCTACTTTTATTGGCCTCAACTCCTGTCAGTTTGCCCCTGCAACACACCAGCTGAAGCTTGGATAATATAGTGTGAAAGACTTGTGCTTCTCTTTAAAGTTTCTATGACTGTTTTTCAGTGTTTGCTTTGTTTTTTACATATTTTTCTCTCATTCATTTCTGTGTTTAGTGATCCTTTTGCTGATGGAGACATTGGCTGACGTCTGTTCATCTACCCACTGGCAGCATGGTTGTTCTGGTTTTCAGATAGCATTCACATCACCTGTATACAGGCAGCCAGATTTTAATACGGCATGTTCTTAGATGATTGTACACCTCCATCTGTTAATTTGGCTCAGTGCTTTATCAGGAGAGGATGAGAGTCACAGCGCAAATCATGCGAGCACGGAAAGGTGCAAAAAAAACCCAACACGGCAGATCTTTTTTTCTTTCTATAGATAAAGTGAATTTGCCAGATGTTCCTGCTGCATTATTGATTGTGTTGCAAAATTGATTGGCCGATGGGTACGGAGTTATCTTTCATGGGTTCTGCTTTAAAGGTGCTTTTATTGCAGATAAAACCGTTAGAATATGAAATATTTATTTGCTTAATGAAACCTAATCACTCATAACGATGAAAGATGAATGGTTTCTATGTTAATTAGCTTCTTGGTTCATGAATACCCCTTGCCAACGGTACATATTTTCATTGGGTGCTCAAATTTGTATTACAATTGGTGTGCCTGTACAATTTTGGCCGTTCCCAGTTGCAACGACGGCAAGGTTTAGAATAAATCAGACATTTGGGTTTAATGGTTGGCAAGTATGGCAGTGCATAGAAAATGGAATTGATGGTTGTAGTATTCCTGCTTCCAAAAGGTTTGGTTCCCATCTTTTCAATTATCTCTCATTTGGGTGGGTCCTGTATTGCTGAAGGGGTTGCCCGGTGGATAAAAGAAAAAAATTCTTAGCAAAGCAAGTGATACTCACCAATTCTCCGCTGCTGCAGTTGTAATGCTTAGCGGGACCTCCACTGGTCTATACTTCCTGGCACCTTTCAGCATGCAAGAAATAACCATTCAGCCAATTGCTGGCCACTGCAGTAACCTGCCACAGCCAGTCATTGACATGTGGGCATGCAGTGCATTCCACAAAGTGTCAGGAAGTTCAGACCAGTGATGGACCCAGGAAGCATTGCCTTGACAGTGACTACCCCTTTAATTATATGTGATGCTAAGTAAACCTAATTCCTTTCCTAGGAGACTTTAAATTTAAAGACGTTGACATATAATAGTAATCTATTTTTACTTTGACTGCAAGACAATAGTAATGCAACCCTTAAAGTTTCATTCATCACCAATCCTACAGCTCAAATGAAAGTCAATGAATGTCAAAAAAAGTTTATGAAAACTTAGTAAATACAATTTAGTCTGTGAAAATACTGCTGCCAAGTTTCATTAACTATAGTTAAATAAGAAATATTTTTCGGCACTGTAGTAAAGTGACAACTTAATTTCACACTCTAGTTTCAACAGTGCCCCTAGTGGTCAAAACTTGATCATGTTATATATTTTTTTTAACATATAACCTTTCAAAAGCGTGATCAGAATGTGCTAGAAAGTCTAAAAATTGGGACACCTTTCAGCACAACGGATCAACAGATTGTTTTCCTTCATTAATTTGAAGACTGACTACCTTTTGATTTGAGGTCCACCAACTTTTGTGTTTAAAAAAGTTTCATAAATCCCACCATCTTTCAGTTTTAAATAGATTTATTACTTTTTGTGAGTACTTTTTGTGAGAATATTAACTTCTCTGGTTCTTCACTCAATCTGGGATTCTTTTCACTGGGTGGATATGTTTTCAATGTAGCTCTTGGAAGTAGAAAACATGTCCTCCCATCAACCGTGTCACGGTGTGCCTCTATAAATAAAGCTGTTTATAAATGGATGGCCTTAAACTCTTCTGTGTAATTTGTGGTTTCAGCTGGAAGCTTTCTATTCCATATTCACCACGGAGCAGCAGGACCATGTCAAGTCCGTGGACTATTTGAGGAACAACTTCAGACCAAAACAGCCCCTGAATGATAGGGTCGTGTACAAGTCTGCTGTGAAAGACGCTTGGAGCCAAGACATGTCTGACGACTTGGACAATCTGTTTGGCACCGAAGCTTCTAAAGGTAACTCATTTCATGTGTGATAGACCGGTAGCAAGTGCTTTCTCGGTAAGAACTCGGCTCGGAAAGACAGGTGTTTAATTAAAATGCAGTTCAGAGTCTTTCAACAGCAGGTATACCGTTTCCATTTCAATCAACATTAACCCACTCAGCCGAGGAGATGAATACACATCCCCTGGAGATTTGTGGGTAAAACGTGCAAATTGCCCTTTGGGAACCCCACTTTTAGTTCTGAGAGTGGATATAACCATTTTGTGGACATTCAAGTACCTTCTGGCAGAGGAGGAAGGTAGTTTCCATATTTTTATTGGTACATACTACGTGCATGTATGCAACCATATACAATTGGAGGCACATAAGATAAGGATGTAGTATGGGCCCAATGTAATAGCAATGTATGGTCATGGTTCTAGATCTTCACCAAAAAGATCTAAATTAAACTTGTGTGCATGGAGCCATCCCATTACAAGAACATATCCTCGTCTAAAGGAAAGGGGATCAGTGTCTGATTGGCAGAGGTCTGACAGGGGGGCCTTCCAATTGCAGGAATGTGTGCCCATGTTACCCTGTTTGAATGGAGCGGCGGACACACATGCAAACTGCCCTATGGGACTGCCACAGATAGCAGAGAGCTTGTACTTGTCGATCTCCACCAGTCCCATAGAGTTCAATAGAGTGGTGGACACTCCTGCATGTCTGACGCTCCATTGAGATATGGGAACGCTAGCCCTTGTTCACGTGATTGGCGGAAGCCCCAGCGATTGGACCCCTGCCAGTCGGACAGCTATCCTGTGGGTAGGTGTAAAGGACAAGGGGAATGTATCACATATATTTTCTTCCTACTAATTAGAGCCAAGATATATATAATAAAATGTACGGTATATATATTTTTTGTAACCTGTTTTTATTTTCTGATTGTAGATTTTGTTAGCCTGTTGTTTTTTTGTTTTTTTTTTATAGGAGTGGCCATCATGTCTGAGCAGTTGCCAACAGCATCTAGAGAGGTTCTTTATAGCAGCTACTGTACATGACCTGTAGGAACCTGTAGACTGATGATGACTGATTGACTGCTATAGGAGTGTTGTTGGCATGTGTTGTGACCTGTGCAGAGGTCATTGTGCAGGGAGGGGGAAGGAGGTGACCTGTGAACATCAGTTTTTACCTTTTCAGGGAAACCAATTTCAGGATCTTTTTAATATACAATATAGCTTGTGGCATGGAAAGTGTAAAAAAAAATAGGTAATTGTCTGATGACAAGTTCCCTATAACCCAGTACCTTCACTAGTCCACTCCAGCAGAATGCAGAAAAGACCAGAAAGACAGACATCCGTCTGAGAAACTCTGTCTACGGTGTATTTTGTTTACTTCAAAATGCCTTCCAAAAGTATACAATCTATCAATATGGTTAATTACTTTGTATTTTATGTCTTTTTTATATTTGCATTTTATTATTCTGTTGTATCATTGCGGTTTTTCTTTACCTCTACAATTTAACATCCACATGCCATATGTTTTTTTTTTCATAGTTGCACATAATGTCCTCTTAAACCTGAGTTCATGTCACTTATTGTACTCCCCATGGACAGCAGATGTGCCCACATATGAATAGCTTCATAGGTACATAGTGAAGGGTTGTGCTTCCGTTTTCCTTCCAGTATGAACGTACTGTTTCTAATTTGAGTTAAAACCTTTCAGTTGCACCCTCGAGTTACATTTCTGTGCTCATTGCATTTGGTCCTTGTTTCCGAAGTCTCGGCCAATTCCATTACAAATACATTTGCGCATCTGAAAGGGAGATAAAAGCACTTTTGTGCTGCGTCCCAGAATCCTTCAGGTGTTCCCAGGCCAAAGTAGCCAGAGCTGAACCAACAATTCTGTCATTATGACATTGTTTGGCATCTTTTGTGCTGTGGCTTCTTCATCATGAACCGAGTGAGAGCAGCTAATTTGGTCCAGTTACCGAAATGTTTTTTGTTTTTTTTATATCATCTTGTGCCAATTGCCGTAATTATTACACGCTCAAACGCATCGATTGCTTCTGCCTGGTCGTGCGAATTACAAGAAAAATACCACCTGTTTGTAATAGGGAATTGTCTTATCATTAATGAAGCTCCCATAGATGATCGTAATTTCTATATATTATATGGGTAATTGGCAATTCTGGTATATACCGGTACACTTATCCGTCTTGTGTATAAAATAAATTATATATGCTGTGGTGCTGGGTGTGAGTCCCTCCAAGGGAAACATCTCCATGGAGGTTATATATCAGGCCCTCCAGCTATTGCAAAACTACAACTCACAGCATGACCTAATAGCTGTAAGCTGTCCAGGCATGCTGGGAGTTGTAGGTTTGCAACAGCTGGAGGGCTTCAGGTTGGGCATCCCTGTTATATAACAACCCCCTACTTATTTGTTCCCTTCTACACTCCGAAAATATTCTGAGGTTAATTGACTTCCAATAAAATTAGCCTTTTTCAAGTGTTTTTTGTTTTTACAATGACTTATCCCCTGGATAGGTCATTAGTATCTTATTGGTGAGGGTCCAATAAGACCGATTAACAGCCTAGGAAAATCTGGGGAAGGCCACATCTCTACTGAGGGTGCCCCCTGCCATCTCAAAGAGCGAGAGTCCTGGGTGTCGGACCCTCAGTGATTAGATGACCTATCCAGAGGATAAGTCATCAGTAGAAACACTTGGAAAACCCCATTAATTATAGAGTGATTGTCCATTGACATCCAATATATCCTTCTCGATGTACCTGATCATGGGGGTACAGATGTGTCCTTTCCTCTCAACATATCCTGAGGTGCTGTATGTGGCGCAAGAGGAACAGCTTTGGAAAAAAACATGATTTTGAGATACTCTGCCACAAGATGTCTTTGTGGCCACATAGTAGTTGGAATGTGAACTATAGCCTGTGAAGGGTTTGGCTAGCATATAGTGACATTGAATTGAATTTGTTTTGTAAGAAATTGGAGTCCTTATTAACCGAGTTCAAGTAAAAAGCGCCCTGGCTCTCACCTTTTTTCTGGTCCCTGACCTCTTTACTTCCAGCAAGGGTCACGTGCACCTCTGCAACAAATAACTGACCCTAGTGACATGTCCCCACTCCTTACGTGACCCAGCAGTATTGTGCCTCTTGGGGACAGCGTCATAGCTGAAGCCAGTCATTGGACTTGGAGGCGCATGTGCCCCGGTCCATACACCAGGCAGAAGTTTACAGGGCAGGGACCACAAGATTGTGGAACAGAACTGTGGGGAGCAAGTTACTATGATTTTTTTTTTTTTGTATCACAAGCCCCCGGGAAAGTTATAAGCCTGGAAAACCTCTTCAGAGCTATATCCCCTTGTACCCTCACTCAGCCCCTCTGACATGAGCATAGGAGCATTTCATGCTCCGAATTCTTTCCCTTGCTCTGCGCTGAATCACGCAGAGCAAGGGCTTTTTCTGGAGATCCGGTGATGTATCGGGCTCTCCAAGGGTAAACCAGGTGGAGACTTAAGCCTAGCAGTGAGCCCGGTGACGTCACTGGCACCAATGGCCTGGCTTTAACTCTGTAAAACGGCTAGGGCAGCACTAAAGCCGGCCCATCAGTGCTGGTGACGTCATTGGTAAACATGTAAACCAAAAAGCCCCTGCCTGGGTGAAAAGAGGGATATGTACCCACTTTTCACCACCACTTTAAAATCAATCAGTCGCGCTACAAAAAATTGCAGTGTAGCCCAGGCCTTAGGGCTCATGCACACGGCCGTATGTATTTTGCAGTCCGCCAAAAACGTATCCGCAAAAAATAAGGATGATGTCAGTGTGCATTCCGTATTTTGCGGAACAGAACAGCTGGCTCCTAGTAGAACAGTCCTATCCTTGTCCGTAATGTGGACAATAATAGGACATGTTCTATTTTTTTGCAGAATGGACATAAGGACATACTGAAACGGAATACACACGATGTAACTTCCGTTTTTTTGCGGACCCATTGAAATGAATGTTTCCGCATACAGTCCTAAAAAAAAACAGAATGGACAGGGAAAGAAAATATGTTCGTGTGCATGAGCCCTTAGGGTTTCAATCTGCAAGGGATCTACACTATATTGTGGACTTTAGGCGTTGTCAGTCATAAGTCATCTGCAGATTTTTCAGTTTCTTATTTAGCAGTTGATAGTGGTGAGGAGATACTGCTTAGTGCGCATGGTTCAGATGGAGCCTGGAGGCCACCAATTTGTTCCGGAGCAGGGTTTGTACTCTATTATTACACTGGGCATTCGCTGACCTTTTCTGTCAGATCTCCTCCGAGCCAAACAAGTAAACTCCACCTGAAGCTGAAAAAAGTCCAGAGACTTTGGCAATTATGAGCATTTACTGCGCTTCTGACCTTTTACCTTCCTGAATCATAAAATCTGTATCCTGAGCTCCTTTCCACATTCAGTGTAACCTTAGATTTGCTGGAGGCTTTTAAGGCGAAGGGGTGGCTTTATTCCAGTATTTCTATGTTGGTGTAAGGCCTGTGTGCCAGTACGGCAGAATATTTGCTTTAGTATTGGGGTGCTAGGTTTCCTGTGTTTGGCCGTGTTATATAGTCTTTTCTATTGAGACCATTATATTAGTATTTTTGTGTAGTCTGGTCTTCCTGCATGCCAAGTATGATAATTCGCTGCCGTTTATTCAATGGTTCAGGCCTGTGATGTCGACCTTTCAGCACAGGGCCCTGTGGGGGAAATTTACAAAGCTAAATGCACCACAATTCTGGCTCAGAAAAAACGGTGAACATACCATACATTGCATCAGATTTATTAGGCCTCATGTACACAACCGTCATTAATTAATTCCTATAGTTCTCTAAAAACAATGTGGACAGCACACGGATGTCATGCGTGTCCTGTTCTAATTCGTGCTGCCGTTCTGCAAATTATAAACATGTCCTATACATTTTGCAGAGAAAAATAAGCAGTTCTGTTAGGAAAATGCGGCATACATATGGGCGGTAACCGTATTTTGTGGATCTGCCGTTTGTGGGCCTCAAAATACATATAATCATGTGCATGAGGCCTTATGTGTTTTAGACACTTGCTATGCAGGGGGCTTAGAGTAGAGAGTGGGCATGGCTTAAAAAGCTTTTGCAGGCCATATGTATTGATAACCTACCCTGAGGATAGGTCATCAATATCTGATTGGTGGGGGTCCAACACCCATAACCCCCCCACCCCCGATCAGCTGTTTGAAGAGGAGGTGGCACGCCATGCAAGTGCTGCTTCCACTTTATTACACTGCCTGTCATCTCCCCTTTAGCGGTGGTGTAGTGTAATGACAAGTACTCGTTCCATTCAAGTGAATGGAGCGAGTACTTGTCATTACACTGCACTGCCGAAACTTCTGAGACAACATGCAGTGTAATGAGCAGGAAGTAGCACTCGCATGGAGTGTCACCTCCTCTTCAAACAGCTGATCGTGGGGGTGCCAGATGTTGGATCCCCGCAGATCAGATATTGATGACCTATCCCAGGGATCTCAAACTCGTGGCCCTCCAGCTGTTGCAAAACTACAACTCCCAGCATGCCCCAATAGCTGTAGGCTGTCCTGGCATGATGGAAGTTGTAGTCTTACAACAGCTGTAGGGCCACGAGTTTGAGATCTCTGACCTATCCTAAAAAGTCATTAATATATATGGCCTGCGCAACCCCTTTAAAATTTGCCACACTGCACCAAAATTCTGGTGTGAAAAAATAGGTCTAAAGTAAGCCAACCAAGAGGCGGTGTAAATTTCTACAAAAATGTCTAGCTAGATGGACAACATTTTTCATACATAGTAAACCATTGTGTTGGGGCGTCTACTCTCATTTGAATTGGTGTAAATTTCATGTGTATTAATAAATCTGACTCAATCTATGCAGAATTCTGTAACCTCCGGAGCTCCCCTTACTGGTGGCTGTAGACAATCATGATTAAGAAGCAATGGCATATTTTATTAGTATCTCTATAAGATGAGAAAACCCCTTTAACATCTTAGTGGACCTCTTGGGCAGTATGTTTTTATTTGTACATTTCTGTACTCACTAACCTCTGCTTGTTCCATTTTTGTATGATTTCATTTTACTCATTTGACTGAGGTTTAATTGTTTGCCTACCAGTGAGCATCTTGGGCTACTTTCACACTTGCGTTTGCAGGATCCGTTTGTGAGATCCGTCACAGGCTCTCACAAACGGTCCTGAACTGATCAGTTTTGTCCTCATGCATTCTGAATGGAAAAGGATCCGTTCAGAATGCATCAGTTTTGCTTCAGTTCAGTCTCCATTCCGTTTTGGAGGCGGACACTAAAACGCTGCTTGCTGCGTTTTGGTGTCCGCATGAAGAAACTGATGCGTTCAGAACGGATGCAGATGGTTGTATTATCATGACGGATCCGTTTGTGAGAGCCTGGACGGATCTCACAAACGGATCCTGCAAACGCAAGTGTGAAAGTAGCCTTACTTTCATGTTGAGACGTTATCTGCCAGCTATGTATATCCTTTGTCGTTGAAATACTAACGTCTCATAAACACTTATTTAAGCCATATTCCTATCAGTAAGATAACAATTGAACTATAATGAGTGTTTATGAGGTCAGGAGATCAGAGATAAGGAGCCGTCAGCTGAGCTGCCTGACTGGAAACTGTATAAACACAGTGCATGCTATTAGAGAATCTCAACTCTGTACAGAGAAATGGGCTGCATATTTTTTAATAAAGACCAATAGAAAAAAAATACTTTATTTAAGCTCAAAATGAGTGCAGTGCAGTAATTTAAAAAAACTGCCCCCGAAGGTGTTCATAGCCTTTAAATAGCTCAACTCAACTGATGCATTTAAAAAACACCTGTAATCTGTAGGACGTTTTTAATAGCAATGTGTATGGTCCAGACTGCCCCACCGCTGGCGTTTTTTGTGTTGGATCTGTTATGACTTCTGCAGCCAATTGCAGCCTCTGAAAAAGATGAATGTCCCTGTGTTTGAGTCTAACGCATTTTGATTTCCAATCGATACATGGGATATTTCAGCCCATACCTGGGATGTTAATGTTTCCCCTATTTAGTGCACAAGGTTAATCCAGTGTAATAGTCAATTTAGGAGCCTTGGTCCCTTCGAAGTCATTTACGCCAGACATGAAGTTTTTTTTTTTTCTCCCGACGTGTTTCCCAGCGAAGGCAATGTTCCAACTATTGATCTGAAGTCAAAGGTACAGCGCTATTCAAGAGAGGCAATTTAGTTCACGTTCACTATTTCACCCAGCCTGACATCATAAATGAAACCATATCTCATAGTAAAGTTATTGCCGCGGTGCCATCAATCGCCTTTTCAGAAGGTTGCATTCTGTGTCTCTCACCGAGCGCAGTGACATAACGCTCCACGCTCTATCCCCTTTGGGTGTCTACGTCAAGTTCATTTTGGATAGTTGATCCCACGCTTCAGTTTGTACAATTTCCCCGAGCAAAATATATCAGATGCCCCGGTTACTTGCAGAAGACGCATAAATACCAGAGGTGGTTCACAGGAAGGGCACGGAAAACACAAGATCTGGGAACAGAGGTTTGGGAAATGGAGAGAGAACTTCTCTTTTAACCCATCTGACTCTAGAAAACTGGAGGAATGTATAGTTCGCAGACACAAATTACTCTTACTAATCATAGAATTTACTGCCTTTTTTTCTTTTTCTTTTTTTTTTTTTGAAGGGCTACTAAACTTAAAGTCCACAACTTCTGAAAGTTCTGCAGACAAAACGAGCTGCAGATATCGGTCACATGTGCATACAGTATGTAAATTTTTTCTGAAGGTTCTTAGTTCTGGAGATAAGAGTAAGGGCTCATGCAAACAAACATATTTTTTTACGTCTGTTCTTTTTTTGCAGCAGCATGTATATGGAACCATTCACTCTGTGTGTGTTCCGTGTCCATATGTCTGCATGTCCGCTCTGCAAAAAATTTTTGACATGTCCTATTATTGTCTGCATTATGGACAAGGATAGGACTTCTCTATTAGGGGCCGGCCAGCCGTTCCGTTCCGCCAAATGTTGAATGCACACTGCTGGTATCCGTGTTTTGCGGACCGCAAAACATCCAATGGCAGGGGCGGACTGGGAACTTAAATCGGCCCTGGTGAAAAAAAAATACTAAAAGTGGCCCCATTTTGTAGTTGGATCCAAATTGATGGAAGGCAGGGCCAACAATATGATATTGTGGCACATTATACAACCCCAAAAGAGCCAAATACCACAGTCCATCTCAAAATACTGTCAGCAGCACAAAATACATCCCCAAAACTTCCACTGGCCGGCCGTGAGGAGGGCCCAGGAGGCCCCCTGGGCATCGGCCCACTGGGAAATTTCCCTGTAAGGTCTATGGCCAATCCGCCCCTGTCCAATGGTGTGCATGAGCCCTGAGAAAGTAGTGATCATAGGAGCAGACATGATTCTGGACCTTCTGAAGAACACCATTTTGTATGGGGAACTCTAGTCTCTCTTCCAACAGATGTTGGGGGGAGAGAAGGATCGGGAAAACTGATTTTTTTCTTCCTATTACTTTTGTTCTCCCAGGAAACAAGTCACTGCCTGAAGTGTCTGACACCAGCTTTCTCCCCTAACATCACGGTGATGGGTCTCCAAATCTCTCTTGCAGACGCCTGCACAGAACACATCCCTGAGGCACTATCCCACAAAAGGGAATGTAATGTGCAGGCGCATCACCATGACCTCACAAGAGAGGGGAGGAAGCCTTGGGAGGTTAGGGGAGGAGCAGACATTGGGGAAGAGCGGTGAGCTTGGGCATATTGAAAAGAAAAGCCTGCCCAGCGGGCCACTTTGGGTATGAAAAAAAAATATTTTCCTGGGCAATCAATGAATACAGGTATGTTTATAATGTTTTTACCACATACTGATGGTCATTGCTTGTAGTTTTATTAGTGAAAAGTCCATGACAGACTCCCTTTAACGTAACCTGTAGATCACAGCAATACAAATGTACACATGATACTTTGAGGTTGTCCAGGATTAGAAAAACATGAGTGCGTCCATAAACAGCGCCACTTCTGTTCACAGGTTGTGTGTGGTATTGCAACTTGTCCATATCAATAGAGCCAATCTACGATGCCAGATACAACCCATAGAAAGATGTAGCTGTGTACCTGGAAAAAAGCAGCCTTGCTCTGTACAACCCCAACCCCCATAAAGTTTTAAGTGTAGGGAGGTTGGATATGGTTCCCCACAAAAAAACACATCATAAAAGCTGATGAAGAGGACTGTTTTTTCTTTTGTACGTGTTTTACATAGCAACATAAGACGGCTAGTAATAGTCTTAAGGCCCTTTTAGACGGGCCGATATTCTCCCTGAACGAGCGCCGATCAGCGACATCGGCGCTCGTTCAGGGAGCCTTTACACGGCCCGATGAATCGAGCGCCGGGCCGCACGAGTGATCGCTGTATCGCTCGTGCGGCCTGGAAGCTCCATGCTGTCAGGCGCACATCGCCTGTTTACACAGGGCGATGTGCGCCCGACAGATCGGATCTTTTGGTTTTTACAAAAGATCCAATCAGCCGACGAACGAGCGTTTTGCTCGTTCGTCGGCTGATTAGGGCCACTTTTACACGGGCCGATTATCGGCACTAGCGTTCCTAGGAACGAATTTTCGGCCGATAATCGGCCCGTGTAAAAGGACCTTTACTTTCCCATGGATTAGTAGCATAAATCCTTAGCATAGAATGAGGTAATTTAACTAATCCCTTTAAATAACAGACCAGCCATAGTGATTTGGACAGCAGGACAGGAGACGTCGCTTACCTTTGTTTTTTCTTACAGTATTAGGCTACTTTCACACTAGCGGCAGGCCTGATCCGGCAGGTGAAGGGTGCTGCCGGATCAGGCCTGCCGCAGTGACATGTGTGGAGCCGGAACCGCGCTCCGGCCCCACACATGTCACACAGTACATACATACACATAAACATACACACACATATACACAGACAAATACACATACATACTTACATGCTCCCGGCAGGTTTTCAGAGCGTCGGAGGGACAGGACGGCTCGCACAGGTGACGATTCCCCACAGCGCCCTCTGCTGGGCGCCTGGTGGAATCGTCACCTGTGTGCGCCGTCCTGTCCCTCCAACGCTCTGAAGACCTGCCGGGGTGCATCTAAGTATGTATGTGTATTTGTATGTGTATATGTCTGTGTATGTTTATGTGTATGTCTATGTCTGTATGTGTGTATGTGTAGCCGGATCCGTCATGAACTCCATTGAAAGTCAATGGAGGGCGGATCCGGTTACCATTGTGGTCACACCAGACGGATCCACCCCCATTGACTTGCATTGGGGGTCATTCCGGATCCGTCTTGGTGCGGATGCCTGGACCGGAGAGCAAACCGCAGCATGCTGTGGTTTGTTCTCCGGTCTGAAGACGGAACGGAATGCTTTCAGGAGCATTCCGTTGTCTTCAGTTCAGTTTTGTCCCCGTTGACAATGAATGGGGACAAAACTGAAGCGTTTTATTCCGGTATTGAGCCCCTATGACGGAACTCAATACCGGAATTTTAAAACGCTAGTGTGAAAGTAGTCTTAGTCGTTTTTGCAAAGTGCTGTTCATAGAGATGGATTTGTAGAAGCCGACACCATTGGCATTGGATTGGGCTGCTCTACATCATGGAATTTGTTTAGGTCCAGTGAATATAGTGCCTATTAAAAAAAGTTTTCACCTCCTTCAACATTTTACTTTTTGCCTTTTATGTTTTTGTTAAAAAAGGCAGTTTAAAGGAATTGTAAAGCAGTAGACAAACGTGCCAGCTTCTTCCAGAAATGGTGCCACCTCTGTCCATGGGTTGTCCACATATGCCAAAATATGGTGAACAACTGTACCATGTAAAATCCCCTAAAAACAAGAGGGCAGTGCTTCTGACTGGAGAAGAAAAAGTTAAGTCTCCAGAAGCGTCAAAGCTTCTTTACTGTAAGAACTGTGAATCTGTGAAATGGTCATCTCTGGACGTGGTCACCCCAGGAACAGAGAACAGTTTTAAAAACAGCTTAGATGAATTCTTCTGATGAAACATGGATCACCCTAGAACATTGAGGCTCTGGCCTTGCACGTTGGATAGATGTCTCGGCAGACCGCTATCTTTACCATCTTCTCCATACACATGCATTCGTTCCAGATACCTCTTGCAGTCCAACTGCTCAGTCTTTATCTACACCAACATCTGCCATCGGGGAGAGCCAAGAGGACCCACATTCACATTACATGGCCATGCAGCCCCACTGAAAACTAAAAAGTTCAACAAATACACATGTAAAGGGTTTTTTCCAGGAGTAGAATATTGATGACCCATCCTCACAAAAAAAATCACAAAAAATTCTAATTATTTCAAACCCATTTTTTTTATTATTTCTCTCAAATTCCCCAAATTTTGAATTGATTCTCTCATTTGTAATCAGTATGTGTCTGTAACCTCGTGAGAAAATGACTTGTTTTCCTACTCGCTCTTCATCTTGTCTATGCAAGCCATGTATGAACCCGGCACGCTCTTTTATCAAATGCTTGCTTAGTATGCTAAAACTTGCAAATGCTCAGCACTGACGCGTCAAAGGATGTGATTACCAAGCCACTGAGGCTGGGACGACTGCGCTAAACGCGGCCTTTCATCCACTCGTCGAGACGTTGTCACCATCGCGTTGGTTAAGCGTAATATGTCTTGATTCAGTGCAGGGAAGAACTAGCCGGAGCGCTTTATTCATTAGGTAAATAACGGCGCACATTACGCTCATATATTATGAAGCGGCCGCAGCCTTCCATAATGACCTGAAATGTCAATACGTTTTGATAATGGATGGTCGTCGAGTTGATTTGATCAGTTTTATTTGTTCTGTTGAATTTCAAATATGATTAGGCGGACGACCTCAAGGAAATGTGATGTGCTCAGCAGCCACTCATCTTACTGAATCCTGTGTAGCTTCCCTCGGAAATGTTCTCTACCGAAAGACTGAAACCTCAAGAGAGAGAGGCCGGGAAAATATTCATCATAAACCTTGAATTTCCCTTGGTGAAGACTCTGATAATGGACAGAATAGCAACATCATCATTTATTCATTCATAGCTGCAAACACCTACTAGAACTAGAAGAGACATAACCTAATATTTGAGAATTTTCTTCTTGAATCTTTTTTCTATATACATTGGTTGTATAATCATATTTTATTATAGAGTTTGATCCATTGAGCTGGATAAACCTAGTGAAGGGGGATTAGAAAAAAATGTGGCTGCTATTTTCTTTAAACAGTGCCACACCCGCCCACAGGTTGTGTGTGGGACTGCAGCACTGAACCATTAATTTCAATGGCGTTGAGCTGCAATACCAGATACAAGCTTTGGGGGGACACGGTTTTTGGAAAGCAATTTATTTATTTTTTTTATTTATTTTTTTTTAAGTTCTGTACAGCTGTCATATCCAAGATCTGTTTCTCACTAAGCATGCCACCATATAGAGCAGGTGCCGCAAAACACAGCCATATCCTTCTTGTGAAAATCTGGTCCTCTAATCCTAAGAAACACATCTTTTTATTTTTTGTCAATGGTTTTCAGTGCATGATGGAACGGGCTGCTCCATTTGGTGTACCATCGCTACACCGTAACACCATCCATCCCCTTCCTCTTTTGTTTGACAGTCCCTGAGATTTCAGAGCCGGTAGTTATGACCCAGGGGAAGCCAAGAGCACCAAACACAACAGCCCCTTATACTGAAAACTTTATTTGCATAAACATAAAAAGAAGCATTTCTCAGGATAAGCGAGACAGATTTTTACCAGCCAACCAATGCAGCACACACCTCCTAGTGGCACTATATAAAACTGCACCAGTTACCACCATATGGCACACAATACCTCCCTAGCAGCGCCAAATAAATACAGTGCAGCCAGGGGTGTAACTACCATACCGGCAGACCATGCAACTGCCATGGGGCCCAGGGCAAGAGGGGGCTCAGTTGGGATCCTCTTCTCTTCTACTGAGGGTGAAAACTTGGTCAGGACTCTACCCTCTAAAGCAGGGGTAGGGAACCTCCGGCTCTCCAGCTGTTGTGAAACTACAACTCCCAGCAAGCATACTCGCTCTGCTCTTCTAAGAACTCTCATAGAAATGAATGAAGCATGCTGGGAATTGTAGTTTCACAACAGCTGGAGAGCCGGAGGTTCCCTACCCCTGCTCTAAAGGAACAACTTTTAGCAAATGAGGCAGTGGAAAAATGGCCCAAGGGTCATTGAAAGAGGTTTAGTCAGAAACCCTTCTGTCCTGTGTGGGGGGCCTGGTTTGATCCTTGCTATGGGGCCCTTACTTCTCTATGTACGCCACTGAGTGAAGCGCAACATATCTCTCCAGTAGCACCAAATAAATACAGTGCAGCAAAAGATACCTCCCCACATATGCCCAAAATCCTGGGTTGGGTGTACCATCCTACTCAAGGAGTTGGCTGAGGAGGGGAGACTTGGACCCTACCTTCTATATAGGGTTCAACAGGGGAGACTTGGACCCTACCTTCTGTCCTGCTTGCTGCCCCGACTCCTTCCTAAACAAAGCATGAAAAGTATAGGGCAGTGCTCACCGTTACAGGGGTTGGGGGTGTATATCGCAGTGCACACCTTTAGTTGCCAGAACTCTGCACAGTGCTGATGCTTGACATTGGCGCGAATTCTCTCTCTGCTGAATTCTGGAGAGCAATTTACAATTTGTAAAGCACTGGAGTTATTGAGGAACCTGCTCCTGGACAGGCGGAAGCATCTAACAGCGTGAATGAAACCGGGCCTACAGTTTGTTTCATTAGTCGTTACCTTCCTGAGTAGTTTGGCTTAATGTTTGCTGTCCTCTTCCCTTCATCATCTAGTATGGTGCTGGTTCACACTGACCAGACACAGGGGAAGCATCTCTGTTCTATGAAAATAAATTTTAGTCTGTAGAAAACTACATAAATACAGTATATACTGATGCAGTCACGAGGAGGACAGTACTGGATTTGAGTCCAGCATATATTAAATTATTAGTCCTGATACATTGTCAGAGACAGTGGCATGGAAGAGTAGGGACCGATTGCGAGACGTGAAGATTGGTTTGACTCATGTTTGCAGGAGCGGATCATTTGTGAAAGTGAAGGTTTTAATGCATAAGCCTGAATCTCATTTCAAACTGTCAGAGACTACCAGAGCATATAAAAGGGTTTGCCGAAGGGGGGGTGGGGAAGGAGAAGGTCCCAAAGTCTGATTCATTCATTTTTGTGGTCAGGATTAGATTGAGATATAGTTCTTTTCCATTTGTCACCTTGTCGTTTGGACTTGATGTATTTGAGTAATAAAATCTGAAGACAAGATGTTCATTTGAGGAACGAGCGAATGATGGGAAACTGAACTTCAGATGATTCCTATAACCAGCCGAGGATGTCATAAGTCTCAACATGACTTTTAATAATGTGCATACCTGAAGCTCAAGCATACCCCAAGTAATTGCGTTTATATTTCACTGCAAATTTTCTTTTTTTTTTTTTTGGAGGGGTAGGGTATTTAAGAAGATACTGAAGTGCTATATTTATTAGACACTTGTCTTCACAATGATGATTGTCATCATCTGATGACTCACCACGTCTGTAGGTGAGAAGAATAATAGAAATATTTGACTCTTAAGCTCTGCGCTATAGTTCAAGTAGAGAACCAAAGGCAATGGCCGATTGGCTTACTAGACTGATGTAAGAGATTTGTCTGCAAATAAAGATCCAGATCTAACCAGGTCACAGAGAGGCAATTTGATAAATGAAATTATCCTGGCTTGGCTGAACTTCTAATGTCCTCAAAACTCCAGATGAAATTTAATTTCTCCCTAGTTGTATCCGTTGACCTCTTACTTTCTTACAGTCCTGAGTTGTGTAGTTTGGTGACGTTCCTTATTGCATTCAGTGTACTATGCCAAATATGTTATTTTTTGTAGTTCCTTTCATGATGACATATGGATTCTTCAGGATTTAACAATATCTACAAGTCTTCCTTTGAACCCTGTCCATCACCTCTCATGGTCAAGGAGTTCTCTGAAGAATTCATGAGACGTTCATGAGATAGGACCTTTCATAAATGTCCATGTATGTTACAACCAAAACTTGCATCTTACAAATTGTTTTCCTGCCTCCCCATTCTGTTGTTAAAATTGACATCTTTGGGCACAGATCTGCACATATTCGATCTAGATTCACATGAGAAACTATTGAGGACATTTTGCTGTTTAAACGCTTACATCCTTCTATGGAAACTTCTATCGTCAGATTGATATATAGCCCAATGTATATTTGACATTCCTAATTAAATTTCCGAGAGTAACCGTGTATTTTGTCTTTCAGTTTGCAGCTCCCCTCCGGTCAGCATGACAGTGCAGCCAGTCAACAAGACAGCTTTAGTTGTTTCATGGAAGAAGCCAGCCTTCGTTTACCACCCTCCAATCATGAACTACATGGTATCTTACAGCTGGACCAAAAATGATGAAGAGAAGGAGAAGACCTACATTAAGGATAACGACAGTGAAAAAGAACTGGTAATGCAATCTTGTGCAGTCATATTTTGTCTTCATTTTTCTCTCCTTATATGATGTTGCTCCTGTAATGGAGGTTGTCCATTATGGACAAGCATTTCTCATATTGATAGGCACCATTCCAACTGCAGGTCATATGATCTAGCTACTAGATGTGGCTTTTGTAGTTAGAGGGTTGTATTAATAGCAGTCACGGTTTACTTTTCCTTAAAAGGGGTTGTTGAGGATAAGGGTCTGTCTTTTTTGTTTGTGTATTTAAGAAAAGATGATTGACCTCAGGGAGATCAACCATCATCACCACAGAGACACCATCACGAGTCTCAACGTTGGTGAATCTAAAACAAGGCTCCCTGGGAAAAGCAATATGCAAATCAAAAGAAAACCACGGAGACACCATCACGTGTCTCAACGACGGTCAAACTAGCCAGGCCTTTCACCGGGAAGGAACAACCAAGGGAAGGGCAGTCTCCAAAAGGAAACCACCTATGCCAAAGCATGGTATCCATCCACAGACAGCTGTTTCGGGGTATTTTCCCCTCATCAGTGTGGAGTAGGAATCTGGCTAGTGGGAGCAATGCCTAGTAAAAGGTTATTTAAGAAAAGATGGTTGATCTCCCTGAGGTCAATCATCTTTTCTTAAATAACCTTTTACTAGGCATTGCTCCCACTAGCCATATTCCTACTCCACACTGATGAGGGGCAAATACCCCGAAACAGCTGTCTGTGGATGGATACCATGCTTTGGCATAGGTGGTTTCCTTTTGGAGACTGCCCTTCCCTTGGTTGTTCCTTCCCGGTGAAAGGCCTGGCTAGTTTGACCGTCGTTGAGATACGTGATGGTGTCTCCGTGGTTTTCTTTTGATTTTTTGTTTGTGTGTCATATTGCAGCTCATATCCATCCACTTCAATGGTGGTTAGCTGCAATACTTGGTCCAGCCCATGAACAGATGTGGTCCCAAAATTGATGATCTGGTCACAGTGTGTCCAGCAGCTGGTAGCCCAACTATCTGATGTATCTTTGTGGGAACTCAAGTGTTTCACTTGCCTGCGATGCCATCACAAGTGGTGGGTGAGGAACATGATGTTTTGGAAAATTCCCATTGAACTCAATGTGCAGTCTGATGTAATGCATGGACATGTATGCTCCTCCAGAAAAAGAGACACTCTTTGTAGCTGATCTCTGAGGAGCCTGAAATGGATACTTGTTAAGTTTCAAAGGCTTCACTGGATGCAGCTCTGTAGTTTAACTAGGCTCCACTTCTCATTGATGAAAATACCCTTAAATTTCATATTAAATGAGACTACCCAGAATTAGACAATTTCTTAAAGGGTTTGTCCGATATATTTTTTTAAAGCAGCAGCAATAATTGCATTTAACTAACAATTTAGTACTTTTTTTAAAAAAAAAGACTGCAAAGCACCACCAGCCATTTGTTCTTTTCTTTATTTCTTCGTCCACCTCACTGAGGTGGTCGCACATGCACAGTATGAATCTTCAACTGTAACTGGCGGTATCTTATGTTAGAAGCTGTGGCAGTATTAGGGAAAGGGCTACAGCAGAATGGATATGCCCCCTGAACTGTGATAGGGAGAAGGCTGCAGCAGAAAAAAACACAAGCCCCTGAGCTGTGATAAGGAGAAAGCTGCAGCAAAGGACATGCTCCTTGAGCTGCCAGCCTGAAATACATCTAGCAGACCAATTATAGCAATGAATGGGGGGAGCTCTGGATCCATGTGAGGTACAGGGCTGATTCTAGCTTTGTTAGAAAGAGATTGCCATGTACTATATGACTTTTACATCAATCGTGGCTTATCCCCTTTAAGTAGACCAAACATTGAGGGTCACTTACAAAAAAAAGCATCTTGACCATGTAATATTCGTGATGGAAAGTGGCGCTGATTTGCTAACGTACATTTTTTACAACCTTCGAGCAGAGCCACCTACAGGCATTTCTAGTAGAGCACTGTATAGATGTGGTCTTAATACTTGCCACCTTCATCCCTACAAGCCTCTTGATCAGTGTAAGGAGGCAGAAATGAGATCTCATAGGTATTAGAAAGTCTGTCCTGATGTCTCGTCGTAAATGACCTCTTTAAATCCAGACTGAAAGTGTCATAAACCCTTCAAGAACACAATAGGAATATATATTGTAAATGAAGGAAATATCGGACGGTTTCCTGCAGACCATCAGTCAGGTTACGTGCCTTGTTGGACCTCTATAAATGAGAAACCAATCATTATTAGTACATGGGTGAGGGCCATCCCCAGTAGCCTAAGGGTTAAGGAAAGATTTGACCAGTCAGAGGAAAAAAATGACTTAGGCGAATTGCTTTTAAATGCAAATATTATTTCAGCTCCACACTATTTTAGGATTTCCCCAGTTCAGCACTCTCGTCTTTACACCAGCGCACATTTCTTTGCCCTTGCCGGGGAATCAAAGTAACTCTTCCAGGTTTCAGAGAGCTTCATATAATGTTAATCTGAATCGGCTGGTAACATAACGAAGTCTGGAATTGTGTATGTACATGAAAAAAGCCAGCGCCTACAATAAATCTCCTAATGACTTTTTTTTTTTCTTTCTTATTTTATTTCTGAATGTGCTATCCTCTGGGCCTGCTCCATAGCTTATACACTAACGCTCCCAGATAAAGATTACTCTCCTTCATTTCCATTTATATTTTCTGTTCCCCCACTAGACATTGCTATCTGGGTCACGTCTGGCAGTACTTTGGTTCAAAGAATAGAGAAGGAATCAATTGAACGGCGCACAAGGTTACAATGTTCCAGGATGAATTTCTTTGTAACCATTCCATTATCATAAGGGACGTCGGGGTGGAGGGGGTTGTGGGGGCTCTGAGTACAATAATTAGCTAAAGCAACCTGTCCTGAGAATATAGAGCGCATCACTATCAGTTCATGAGAAAATATGAAAAATGTTCTGAAAATTGGGAGTGTTTTATCTTCAGAGTAATAAGTGATATGGCGTTATATAGTATCCAGATATCAGAAAGCCTCTGCTTTGCTTACTACCTTAGATATGATAACTATAGGTACCAATGAGACTACACCAAATTGAGGCTTAAAGGGATTGAGCCACTAAAAATATTCCACAGTTTTCATACCAGCACCTGGATCTGAATACTTTTGCAATTGTTTTTTATTAAAGGGAGTCTTTCACCTGTTTTTCACCAATATAAGTAACAGCAGTGCCCCACAGAAGATTGCAGACACATCCCAGACATACCTGTGTGCACAGTGTGTGTGTATTATATGTCATATCCCGACATACCTGTGCATGTGTGTCTGTATTACATGTTCACTGTGGTCGTTACATGTCACATCCCAGACATACCTGTGTGCACTGTGTGTGTGTATTACATGTCACATCCCAGACATACCTGTGTGCACTGTGTGTATTACATGTCACATCCCAGACATACCTGTGTGCACTGTGTGTCTGTATTACATGTCACATCCCAGACATACCTGTGTGCACTGTGTGTCTGTATTACATGTCACATCCCAGACATACCTGTGTGCACTGTGTGTCCTGTATTACATGTCACATCCCAGACATACCTGTGTGCACTGTGTGTCTGTATTACATGTCACATCCCCGACATACCTGTGTGCACTGTGTGTGTATTACATGTCACATCCCAGACATACCTGTGTGCACTGTGTGTGTATTACATGTCACATCCCAGACATACCTGTGTGCACTGTGTGTCTGTATTACATGTCACATCCCAGACATACCTGTGTGTACTGTGTGTCTGTATTACATGTCACATCCCAGACATACCTGTGTGCACTGTGTGTATGTATTACATGTCACATCCCAGACATACCTGTGTACACTGTGTGTCTGTATTACATGTCACATCCCAGACATACCTGTGGTGCACTGTGTCTGTATTACATGTCACATCCCAGACATACCTGTGTACACTGTGTGTCTGTATTACATGTCACATCCCAGACATACCTGTGTGCACTGTGTGTCTGTATTACATGTCACATCCCAGACATACCTGTGTACACTGTGTGTCTGTATTACATGTCACATCCCAGACATACCTGTGTACACTGTGTGTCTGTATTACATGTCACATCCCAGACATACCTGTGTACACTGTGTGTCTGTATTACATGTCACATCCCAGACATACCTGTGTGCACTGTGTGTCTGTATTACATGTCCAGGAAAAGCACTTTTATTCTGCTGGAAAACAGCTCCCAAGTGCCCGGCTCTGCTGCTGCAAGTGTTCAAAGCAAACCAGATTGAAGAGGGGAGGGCTGCTTTAGCTGCTCATATCTTGGGATTGGGATTAGTAAAATGGTTCTGACCTTCCAAGCTTTCAAATGATACCAATCACAGCATTATATCCAGTGTATCAGAAGATATAGCTGTTAGAAATCGAGTCGGGAGAGAAAGCTGTTTTTACTTTGACTTTCAGCTGGGCACTTGGGAGCTGTTTTCCAGCAGAATAAAAGAACTTTTCCTGGACATGTAATACAGACACACAGAGCACACAGGTATGTCTGGGATGTGACATGTAATACAGACACACAGTGCACTCAGGTATGTCTGGAATGTGACATGTAATACAGACACACAGTGCACACAGGTATGTCTGGGATGTGACATGTAATACAGACACACAGTGCACTCAGGTATGTCTGGAATGTGACATGTAATACAGACACACAGTGCACACAGGTATGTCTGGGATGTGACATGTAATACACACACAGTGCCCACAGGTATGTCTGGGATGTGACATGTAATACAGACACACAGTGCACACAGGTATGTCTGGGATGTGACATGTAATACACACACACAGTGCACACAGGTATGTCTGGGATGTGACATGTAATACAGACACACAGTGCACACAGATATGTCTGGGATGTGACATGTAATACAGACACACAGTGCACACAGGTATGTCTGGGATGTGACATGTAATACAGACACAAGGCACTCAGGTATGTCTGGAATGTGACATGTAATACAGACACACAGTGCACACAGGTATGTCTGGGATGTGACATGTAATACACACACAGTGCCCACAGGTATGTCTGGGATGTGACATGTAATACAGACACACAGTGCACACAGGTATGTCTGGGGATGTGACATGTAATACAGACACACAGTGCACACAGGTATGTCTGGGATGTGACATGTAATACACGACACACAGTGCACACAGGTATGTCTGGGATGTGACATGTAATACAGACACACAGTGCACACAGATATGTCTGGGATGTGACATGTAATACAGACACACAGTGCACACAGGTATGTCTGGGATGTGACATGTAATACAGACACACAGTGCACTCAGGTATGTCTGGAATGTGACATGTAATACAGACACACAGTGCACACAGGTATGTCTTGGGATGGTGACATGTAATACACACACAGTGCCCACAGGTATGTCTGGGATGTGACATGTAATACAGACACACAGTGCACACAGGTATGTCTGGGATGTGACATGTAATACACACACACAGTGCACACAGGTATGTCTGGGATGTGACATGTAATACAGACACACAGTGCACACAGATATGTCTGGGATGTGACATGTAATACAGACACACAGTGCACACAGGTATGTCTGGGATGTGACATGTAATACACACACACAGTGCACACAGGTATGTCTGGGATGTGTCTGCGATCTTCTGTGGGGACGTGCTCTTAGTTAGTTATATTGGTGAAAAACAGGTGAAAGACTCCCTTTAAAAATGTAGTATAGCCGGTGAGCTATTCAATAAAATCTATCTGTATAGTGCCACCTGTTTGTTCTTTTCCTTATTTCTCCGTCCACCTCACTGAAAGGCCACCAGCTATATCTGTTAGAAGCTGTGCCAGTTACAGGGAAAGAGCCACAGAAGAAAGGACATGCACCCGGGAACGAACACACCCCCTGAGCTGCCAGCCTGAAATAAATATAGCAGAACTATCGGAGCAATGAATGGGGAACCCTGTATCTGATATGGTTCTATGTCAGGTACAGGGTTGGTGCGAGCTTTGATAGAAAGAGATGTATATGATGTCAACCCCTTTAATGATCACCTACAGATGGTCCACCAAATAAAATGAAAATTTTTAATTGCCAAAGAAATCACAATATAATAGAAATTTTACTCAATTTGGTGTTAATTCACAATCATGTAACCCAAACCTGGGTATAAAAGACTTTCTAATACTAATAATACCAAAACCTATACATTGGAGTAGGCTGGTTCTGCCGGTTTGGCCAACCTTAGTTTAATCTGTATGGCCTAAGATTTCTTCCTGTGATTGATGTGGTGCAAAGAGATTTTCTACCAAAATTTTTGGTGCTGTAGATGTGTTAGGCCACTTTCACAAGTCAGTGAATCCATGGACGGTACATGCATCCTATGGATTTAATGTGTGAGCATCAGTGGTTTTCCATGGACCTTAGGTCTCCGGAAGCATGCACAATTTTTGGATCCCTCATGCACATTATAGTCTATAGGTCAATAGGGCGAAAATGCTTGACACAACATAGATGTCATCCATGTTTGGTTTGTGGTTCTCATAGTCCACTGGCAGGAAAAGCTCTGGAAATGAATTTTCAGCTTAAGTATCTGAGGAATACAGATGACACACAGACCAAACTTGAATCCTTCACAAACATCTTCACATATAAACCAGTGACCATCTTTTCACGGATGTCAACATGAAGGTGTTGAAAGAGGTCATATTTTCAAAAGTAAAGGACAGTGGATAGAGTTAGTCTCATAGGATGTCCAAGGACAAGAAAATGACTCGAAAACCATGAGAGACTTCTTTGTGTACCATAATCTCAGGTGGATCTTAAGGTGGATTTAGACGGGACAATTCTGCAGCCGATTGTCAGGAAGAAAGTGTTCTTTCCTGACAGTCAGCTGCTCGTTCAGCTGCTGCATTTACATACAGATTCATGGTTTCTGAATGGTTTCATTCAAAATTTCCTTTAGAGAAATTATCCTGTAGGGATAGGTTGGACTTGATGGACCTATATGTTTGTCTTTTCAAGCTCATCTGTTCTATATTGCTTCAGGCCCCATCTATACTAATTGGCCACCCATTCTCCCATTTTTTTGGTGCCCGGTACATGTACTGTATTAAACTATTCCACAATTCAATATTTTTCAGTAGTGATTAATTATCCAAGGTCCTGTAGCTATGCAAATAGATGGAAGGGACTAATTAAGAAAATAGTTACTGTTGCCAGAGGATAGCAGTATATTAGGTCCTCCTCCTACCCTCTGCAGATGGTGAACTTTTGCTTTCATGACTTCCCTCCTTATCAGTGGATTCTGATGTCGCTTTACCAGGAACCATAAAGTTGGTAGCCCAAGCTTAGCACCCTTTGACCTCCCCCGAAGATTACCCATATTAACTAGTCAGGTCCTCGTTTCAACTTCAATCCAGTTATGGTTGGCAGATAGACTTCCCCTGTCTGCAGATGGTGGACCTTGGCTTGTATGACTTTCCTCCTTAGCAATGGCTTCTGATGTCACCTTGCCAAGAGCGGTAAAGTTGCAAATCCAAGCCAAGCTCGTTGCTGAGGGTTATCCATATCAACCAATCAGGCCTCAACTTTCAACTTGTAACCGGATTTCTGCAGAAACAGCGCCACTCTTGTCTATGGGCTGTGTGTGGTATTATAGTTCACCCTAATTGAAGTACACAGTCAAGTCACATTATTATGACCACTTCCTATTTTGTAGCTCATGAAGGAAGTCACGTGTAGTGAGCTGTGTGGGTGGGTAGAAATCAGTAAAGTCCTTAAGAATTAGATTTGGCTGCATCGCTGAATGTTACATGCTCAGCACCCTTTGACCTGCCCCCAAGATTACCCATATTAACTAGTCAGGTCCTCATTTCAACTTTTATCTGGTTATGGTTACGGTTGGCAGTTGGTGATTCAATAGAACCTTAGGTCCTCCTTCCCCTCTCTGTAGATGGTGGACCTTGGCTTGTATGACTTTCCTCCTTAGCAATGGCTTCTGATGTTACCTTGCCAAGAGCTGTAAAGTTGCAAATCCAAGCCAAGCTCGTCGCTGAGGGTTATCCATATCCACCAATCAGGCCTCAGCTTTCAACTTCTAACCGGTACTAGAAGAACTTACTTGCTGTGGTCAGCAGTTCTATTTTTTTTTTTGCTGTTATTTTTTTTAACACATTAAAATGTTAATGTATTTGTAGATAACCATCTCTGGAATGTCATCCGAACTTCACGATGTTAAGTCTATGTATAGTACATTGTGTTAAAGTCTAATAACCCATGGGGAGTCCGGGGACAAATAGTTCTGCTGTCTTACGCTCAGCCAGTGAATGTTTTTTTCCTGTGGCAAAGGACATTTCAATGTTCTGCTTGAAGAGTAAATTGAGGTAGAGAGGGGTGTGCTCTGCGCTCATTATTTAAGGGGGCTACTTATGATATCGCCTTTGGCTTGGGCATGTAGCACAGACACTTCATCGGTTTTATTGCTCCATAAAAAAAGGCATAAAAGCAAGAGAGACAAACAAGTGAAAAATACATAGATTCCAACGGATCTATCGTTTTATTGGCCGCATAAATATTTTCCGACGTTTCTTTGTGAAGGCGAGCATTATTGAGCTCTTAAAATTGCTTTTTTAATGACATCCATGACAGTTTTAAATTAATACCTTGTAGTGTATTTAGGGACTTGAAGCTTTTTGGGTGAGTGTTTTAGAGAGTGTGATGTGAATAGATAAATATCATATGTTACTGTAGGAGACTGGGAATATTCCTCACTGTTATTGTCTGGCTCCATTCGAGAATACAGAGCCTCGACGCTGCTAACAGAAAATGTGACTTTTTCCTTTTTTTCTATACAGAATGTCACCATTAACCACGCCTCACCCGATATCCTCTACCTGTTCAGAGTGCAGGCAGTGTGTCGCAACGACATGCGGAGTGACTTCAGCCAAACAATGCTTTTTCAAGGTAAGAAACGGAAACCTTTCCAATTAGGCTAATGAATACATTTTTGTGTCATCTCTGTGGGCAAGCAGCAGATGGTGCTAAAGTAAAACCCCATGGAATTTCTGCAGAAACGGCGCCACACTTGTCTATAGGCTGTGCATGGTATTATAGTCCACCCTAATTGAATTACACAGTCGAGTCACATTATTATGACCGCTTCCTGCTTTGTAGCTCATCAAGGAAGTCACGTGTGGTCAGCCGGCTTGGTGGGTAGAGATGAGCGAAGTTCTGCTGCTTCATCGAATTTTACAAAAAAAATTAGCTTCGCCCCGAAACTAATTGTGCAATGGATGGGAACGGTCATTTTGCCGCCCCTGTCATTGAACCCCTCAGATGCCGCGTTCATCGCTGATTGCGGCATCTGAGATTAATATTAAGGCCTTTCAGTCGTTAATCATTAAAAAAAAAATTAAATTGTTCTTATCTTATCTATTTGAGTACAAAGAGGCCGCCGCAGCCATCTTGCTTGAAGATCTAGTGCTGATGACGTCATCACGCTGGCCGGCATGGTGATGTCATACGTCGCTGTGCACGAGATTTCACGTGGGATCTTCTAGAAAGATGGCCGTGGTGACCTCTTTGCATTCAAATGTATTAGGTATGTTTTTTGGGTTTTTTTTTTTACCACTATTTCAGGAAAAATTGATTTGTTACCACAAAGCACGAGGAAATTCGGCTTTGCGGCGAGTCAAATATTACCTGAAATTGGGATCGAAGTCCGCTTCGAATCGCTCAACACTATAGCACTGTACTCTGCTATCTCTGGTGCTCTCATAGAAATGAATAGAGCTATGCCGCACATTTCTGACCAGTCGCTCCATCCATTTCATGGGGGCTCCATGGAGTACAGAGCCCCCATTCTCCAGCAGTAGGACCCCCACCAATCTAATAGTTATCCCCTATCCTGGGGAAGTCCTAATATTTTTGACTCATTTGTCCTACTTTTAGAAGTTTTGTGAAAATCTGGTCACATTTATGCAGAAATATAGAAATTTCTCAAGGGTTCACAAACTTTAAGCACCGTTGTATATGTCATTTACGGTCTTTAGAATGTTGGGTGTTAGAGATAAAGTTAAGAAATAGTCTTTTTGTTGTTTGTTTTTTTTTATATGGTGCCCTTATTTTCTTCAGCAGTAATGTATCTTATGAATACGGTATATATTTTTCCTTTTTTACAACCGTTTGTTTACAAAATGTATATTTTTTATTGTTTTTGTTAGAATTCTCATCACTTTTTGTTTTGTTGAAACCTTTAATAATCTGTAAATCAGGCCGATTAATTTCCCTTTTTTTATGGTAACGGCTTTACGGTGCTTTAAAATTGAGCTGTCAGAAATCGGAAAGGCATGTTGCACTCTGTAATTAAGATATGCAAAGTAAATTAACCCATTGTTTGACAACGTGCCTGAAGTTCATGGCAGCGACTGGGCCTGCCAGATGTCCATAGCAAGCCTGGCAGTGTTTCTCCAAAATCTGAAATTAAGTAAATATTTACTGGGTACTTTGTAGAGTGTAAAAAAAAAAAGTTGATGCTTTCATGGATGGAAAACCTGAAAATTAATCTGGATAGACACTGCCTGCTGACAGCCCCTACAGAGGAGTAATGGAGCGAGAGCTGCTGAACTTGCAAGTCTTCACATAAGATCCTAAATCAATCTGTTAAGCTTAATTAGTGCATCTGTTGTTGGCTCCAGAGAGGCCCAGAGCTACAGAACGTTACTTACCCCATGCATCAGAACTTTCTTTACCGGTGACCCAACCAGAGTTGAGAACATGGGTATCGGTTGCTTGTGAGGACGCCCATTAATATCCAAATTCATCAGGTGGAAGAATGCAGACCCTTCAGATTTACAGAAATTTCAGTAAAATGTAGCTCAGAACGAACAACTCTCTTAAAGATATACATTAATCAGAAAGGGTTTTTTTTTGTTTTAAATGCAATATTCATAGTTTTTTCTTTTTAATTTCTGCAGTACTATGCCACTGAAACATTTTAAATAATGTCCTTTTGCAGCAGTCAAAACTCCTATATAGATAGGTAACCTATTGTCAGTTTACTGCTGCTTTGAGAGGAAGATGTTATCTGAAGGGTAATCCTCATTATTAATAGTATTTGTAGAATTGGGATGTCAGTATGGCAGCTGTATTTTGCTCTTGATAGGCCTAGGTAAAGATGTCTACAGAAGAGTATTGCATAGATTAGTGTAATGTGTGATGACTGAGTCACTAATGGGGGGAATCTCTCTGGTCGGAGTGAGTGGTCTGACTGAGAGAATTAAAGAGGACCTTTCACCGCTCCTGACATGCCTGTTCAAGCTTCATGCATTCCCCATGTAATAACAATCCTGGAACACCTATTCTTATGGCTCTGTGTTGTGCCATTCCTTTATTCTTCCTGCTAGAAGTTATGAATGAATTGCTATTTGCCTTCAGTAAAGGAACAGAGGGGAGGTGACCAGTTGGGGGCGTGTACCTGCACAGACTGACTCTAGCCAATCAGTGCTGTCATGTTCAGACTGTGCAGGTACACACCCCCAACTGGTTACCTCTCCTCTGTTCCCTTACTGAAGACAAATAGCAATTCATTCATAACTTCTAGTGCAAATAATAAAGGAATGGCACAACATAGAGACATAAGAATAGATGTTCCAGAATTGTTATTACATGGGGAATGCATGAAGCTATTAAAACAGGCATGTCAGGAGAGGTGAAAGGTCCTCTTTAAGGGAGACTTTGCTGTTCTATAAGTGCAAAGTTAAAGAGACAGGACATGAAGTGGAATACATGGAGTGTCTTAAAAAATGATATCTAGAAAACCATCCACCCTTTTTCTGGGAAAAAATAAAATAAGTAAAATTATATAAAATATGGGTTGTTTACAAACATAAAACATTTTTGATGGTTGGGTCCATTTAAAGGGGATTTACCATCAGAAAATAACCGTGCCTGTATTGAAGACATTTTAGTGGTTATTTTTAATTTTCCATGTCAGTATCTATATTAAAAAATATATTATAATCCTAACCAGCCTAATAATAAGCGCAACGTCTTGCTCCGTACAGAACACTTTACTGGAGTTATCTGCTTACTACAGGCATGATTAGAATGACAGCTATCACATAGATAGATAAATAATCAGATTTACAATAGTTGATATCACAGCTTACCTACTCCCTCCTGACCTTTGCACAGGTCACAGAGCATGCCTAGAAAACTTACCCATAGAAGCCAATGAGACCCCCTCCTGACCATTGTGTAACTCAGGCAAGATGGCGGCCCTCATAAATGGTAATATTCGAAGCAAGCTTTGGATCCTAGATCCAAAGTCGCTTTGTTCAAAACTTCGGAATAATGCTGTACGGAGATCTGTCTGCGTACAACATTAAAATATGAGGCCTCCAATGAGGCGAAGTAAGTTATTTGCGAAGTCCTGCGAAACTTTGTTGAATAACTTCAGTATTTGATTTTGAAACTAAAAAAAAAAACAGTTTAAAATTTGGATACGAACTTGGGTTTGGCTCCGAGGTACCAGTCAGAACCGAACCTGATGGCCTACACTGTTGTGGGGTGTTCTGTGGAAGTAGAAAAAAAACGGTTCTTTCATTCACTGATAGTAAGCAGAGATCTTGAAAATGAATTCATACATAAAGAATATTAGAAAGTTGCATTGCCTAAAGCCGCATCACGAACTTAAAGGCAATTTCTTACAAAGACATGTAGAACTGTCCGTTTGCCACTGTTATTCTGTCCCGTTTGTCATTTTACGCTCCCCAGTGTCCTTCACTCCCATTGTAAACATTCAGTGCCGTTTTGATTGAAAATATTGCTCTTTTGTGGACGTATTTAGATATTTATAATGTAACAACCGGCTTACAGCTTCTGGTAGTTCATGATATGGCAGTGCCACAAAGACATACATACATTGCCGGACTTGCCTCCAGGCGGACTATGCAGTGCTCAGATGAAGTTAAGGCTAGTGTACCTCAATCACTGTGCGTGCACTGAACATGACTTGTGATGATGCACTTGACCTATGGTATCTGTTTTTTATTGTTTTTTTTTTTAACTTTGAGACCATTCCCATCCCCCTGTATAGGCGTTAACGGAACACCTTGAAACTGACCATACAAATTAGACTAATGTCCCAAGCTGGGGGTGCATGTGAGGGGGAGTCAAGAGGAAGAGCCATCATCTGAAGAGATGGGCAGCTTTGAAGGCTATGTGCGCTCTTAAACCATTTCTCCAACATTGTGACCCCAGCTTTTCATTGTGGAAACCCTACCAAACATCTCCTCATATCTCAGCATCTTGGGTTCCTGCAAGAGGAATATTAGAGTTTACTGGAGCCACTCTTAAATTTCCAGGTTCTGAGTCCAGTTTGACCATTTTAAAGCTTTTTTCTGCTAACATTTTCTGCTAACATGCCAAGGTGTCTTTTCATTTTCAACCTATGAAAAAATTTCATTAGTTGATTGATCAAATTACAAATGTTGGATTCTGAAGAAAGGTCTTGTTGGAATTTAAACCCACCACAGTATCTGTCTAGCTCTTTATTGGCTTGACAGAAGTAGTAAGGGACAGGGGTAGGAGGACCTCCCGTGGCCATAAAAGACCATAAACTGCGTTACACTATTCTGCTATATGAAAAAATGCTTACGTTTTCCTTTCATTTTTTTCAGCCAACACAACTCGAATATTTGAAGGAACCAGGATTGTGAAGACAGGAGTGGTAAGTACAGGAACGCCTTCCCTCTCTGTTGTCTACAAGTCTTCTGGTTCTCCAGGGTTATGGCGAGGCTCCATGTCCATAAACCATTCTTCTAACAGCCATCTGGAGTCTGGCCTGTTGTATGAGGCAGTTTTCTTGAAGCTTAAAGGGCTTGTCCCAAGATTTAAACTTAGAGGTTCTCTAGGAATGCTCATTTTTCAACAAGTGCCCATGGCCTGCTCCCTGGCGCTCCACTCCTCCTCTGTGTCCATGTTCAGATCCCCAGCTTGTTTTCCTCTGGTGCTGCATGGGCATGGTCACATGCTCTGCTGCAGCCAATGACTGGCTTCAGTGGTGACATGCTGCTTTTATCTATCTATCTCTCTATCGATCTCCTATCTATTTATCTCATATCTATCTCTCTCTCTCATATATATATATCTATCTATCTCATACCTATCTATCTCATATCTATCTATCTCTCTCATATCTATCTATCTATCTATCTATCTCATATCTATCTCATATCTATCTATCTATCTCATATCTATCTATCTATCTATCTATCTATCTATCTATCTATCTATCTATCTATCTCATATCTATCTATCTATCTATCTATCTATCTATCTATCTATCTATCTATCTATCTATCTATCTATCTATCTATCTATCTATCTATCTATCTATCTATCTATCTCATATCTATCTATCTATCTATCTATCTATCTATCTCATATCTATCTATCTATCTCATATCTATCTATCTATCTATCTATCTATCTATCTATCTATCTCATATCTATCTATCTATCTATCTATCTATCTCATATCTATCTATCTATCTATCTATCTCATATCTATCTATCTATCTATCTCATATCTATCTATCTATCTATCTATCTCATATCTATCTATCTCATATCTATCTATCTATACCTCTGTCTATTTTTCTTTCTCTTTCCCCTCTATCTTTTTCATAGCTGTTTATCTCTCTGCCTCTCCATCCATCCATCCCCTGTTTCTATAGCCCTCTCTATGTATCTGTTCTTCCGTCTATTTTATCTTTGTATCTGTATGATGTATTCTTCAAGCCTATCACATGCACCGTGCCCTCTGCTGTCCACAGCTGTAATAATAATAGGTAGCACTTTTATATCCAAGTTTTGCTTTAGACCTTAAACTCTTATGTCCGGAGGAAGCAAATTGAATGTTGTTAGGAAATCCTTATTCTTCAGTCTGTGCCAATGTTTTTTTTTTTTTTTTTTTTTCTGCGTCGCTAAGCTGCACGTTAAAGAGGAGAATATGTGCGGCCGGTAGATGACACAATGGTGACATCCGGTGGACACAAATGTAATTAAAAGCTAAACTCAAAAAATTGGCTTGTTGATTCGGGCTTATTTCTTTGCTTTAGTCAGTATGAAGAACATATTGTATATTTTTTTTCTATTCTTACTTTTTTAATTTTATTGGATTAATAAAAATAATTTTCTTAATTTACAAAAGTCTTAAGTTAAAAGTCTTAAGTTAAAAAAGATGATTTCAAAACTGAAAGAAAATGAATAGTGATATGATTGATTTTACTATTTGCAGTTTTCTAATATAGTAATAGGGTTTCACCTTCTCCTCGCCAAGGGTTAAATTTTACCTAAAGGGAGCCCGTAATCAGTATTATCCTCCCTTAAGAAACAGCAGCAGGCTCCTTCATTATAAAGAAGAGTCTTCGGGTTAGGTCCCCTCGATTATTTCCTCGCCTGACTTGGCTCGACTTAAAATATCTTAAAATATTTCTCTAAAATGATGCAGCAGAGTTAAACGTTCATTGTAATGTGGGAACCTCCCTGTGGTTAAGGCAGCGTGAGCCTTAAAGGGGTTTTCCAGGTCCTGATATTGATGACTTATCCTTAGTATAGGTCATTTATATCCGATCACCCCCACCGATCAGCTTTAACTTCCGGCAGTAGAGCTAGCACTTTGAATGAAACAGGAAGAACAGCTACGTTCAAAGTGTAGTGGCCGTGTTGGGTTACTGCAGCTCCGCTCCCACTGAAGTGAATGGAGCTAAGCTGCAGTAACATGGCATGGCCACTACAATATGTACAGAGCTGTACTTCCTGTCCCATTCAAAGTGCTAGTTCCAGCACTGGAGACTGTAGGGAAGAGCTGATGGCTGAGATTGTGGGGTGTCTGACCCTCAGTGATCGAATATATACAACCCATCCTGCCAATCAGAATCTTGGAAAAGCCTCTTCAAATGACCACAAAATTGGTGAATTTATAATTACACAATGGGTTGCAGAAGGATGTGATGTTTCACCAAAAATGGCAATATGCTCCACTGATTCCTACCATACGGCCATGTTCAGTCCAAGACTCATCCGCCCATACCGAAGCCGTTGTGTGAACAGTGAAGGGAATTGGTTGTTATTGCAGGCCCATGATGGTGGCACCTATACATTTAGCTGTGCGGTTGCATTGGACCTGATGAGGAACCGTGTAATAAATGTCCCTTCTGAGTCCTCCAGAGAGAAAATCAGTCCTTACAGCCTCTGTTGGTCATCCATATGCACTCATATGGACACTTATGACCTGTAGCATCTGCTCTTAAAAGGGTTGCCTGGGATTGTAAGAAAAAAAATAAAAATCCTCTCATTAAATCCTCCACCTCTCCAACATCGCCGGCTTGGTGGTCCCTGCTGCCGATCCTACAGTGATAATGTAGCATATAGCATATATCTTTCATTTCATTTGGCCTTCATGGTGCTCACTTGTAACGGCACATGACCGCCAGTGATTTACCACAGAGGCCACTTAAATGATGTTGGTGATTTCATCGCTGCAGGATCCGCAGAGACCGGTAGAGCATTCTTAAAATCAAGGCCAACCCCTTTAATACTGGTGATATATTTTTCATGAATTCTCTGAGGCCCCAGCCCGCCCTGCATGTCTTCTGATTGAAAACAGTGTCTTATTTTATCTTAAATACAGAATAAGAAAGTTCAGAGAAAGATTTCCACCAGTGCACTTTCTAAAAGCGTTGTGCCAGGTAATGTACTGACTCTTCTTTTCTGATCTTTCCTCTTCAAGCCTACTGCTTCCCCTGCTTCCTCCGCTGACATGGCTCCAATCAGTTCTGGATCCTCCACCTGGACTTCCTCTGGCATCCCCTTTTCTTTTGTTTCCATGGCCACTGGGATGGGCCCTTCTTCAAGTGGGAGCCAAGCTACCGTGGCCTCTGTGGTGACAAGTACTCTGCTTGCTGGTCTTGGGTTTAGCGGTGGTGGTTTACCTTCTTTTCCTAGCACTGTGTGGCCCACTCGCCTCCCTACTTCCTCTTCTGCCAGTAAACAGGCCGCAAGGCCTGTCGTGTCTACTACTGAACCTTTACCGTCCACAGGCTCCGACAACGACGCTTCTCCCACAAAAAACAGCGAAGGGGCCGAGGAGGGGGACAAAGATCAAAAAGGCGAGGGGGAAGAGGGTGAGCGAGAGCAGGAGGAGGAGGAAGGAGAGGACAGTGAGAAGAAGGAGAAAGGTGATGTGGCCACACGTTCTTCAGATGTGCAGAACCACACAGAGTCCACCATGACTACTGAAAGTGCTGATGGCCAACGAGACCCCGGCACTAATGAAACTTTAATAGACTCCGAGCAAAAACAAAATACTACTTTAGTAGACGACAGTGACTGGGGTACACCTGCTGGAAGTACCGTCCCTTTACAAACCACAGTGCCATCCACAGAAGATTATGATCTGGTTGAAAGTACATATTTTCCAGAAACAGATGGGACAGACTTGGACAACAGATCCAGTGTTTACCAAGGTTGGTGACTAGATCTATCATCTTCGGGCTAAACCAGTATCTTCTGTGTCCTTAAAACTACTGACTTTTCTTACTAAAAGAATGTTTCCTTTGCTCAGAACTTCTGTACATAGAACTAACCTTTGCTCAAGAGTCCTGTACATATCACTAACTTCACCGCTCCATGTCGTGACATTACCCATCCTTTTCTTTTCAATCCTAATACTCTGAATTTTAACCTTCTTTTTTTCTGAATTTTGAAATGAAGATTTTTTTCTGATGTTTTTGTTAACTTGAAGAATAATGTACAGTACTATTAATTCTTTGGCTGGGATGACGGTGCAGGATATGGAAGCGTAATTCTGTACAACGATGCACAGAACATAAGACTGTAAGAACGTATACACGTAAAGGGGTTGTGTAGAACTAGATAAATATGGCTACCTTTCTTTTCCAAAAAAAATTGACATGCATCTCCATAAGGTTTGTCTTGGTATTGCACCTCAGCTCCGTTAAAGGGGTTGTCTCATGACTAATGTAAAAAATCCAGAGATCTCCCCATGCATTGCTCTGCTAGATTTATATCAAGCTGTCAGCTCAAGGGGAGTGTCTTTTATGCTGCAGCTCAGGAGGCGTGTCTCAGCTCTCCCTATCGCAGCTCAGGGGGCGTGTCTCAGCTCTCCCTATCACAGCTCAGGAGGCTGCTGAAGGCTGAAACTGAGCATTTGCGGCCCTCTCAGTGAGCAGGTCAAAGAAATAAGAAAAAACAAACAGCAGGTGGCGCTATACAGATACATTTTATTGAATATCTCCCTGGTTTTGCAATTACAAAAGTATTCAGATCCAATTGCTGGTTTGAAAATGGTAGAATATTTTTTGTGGGACAACCCCTTTAAGTCAATGGGGTTAAGCTGTAATACTACCTACAACCTGTGGACAGGTGGGGTACTGTTTAGGAAGAAATCAGCTATGTTTTTTAAATCCTGTGCAGCCTCGTTAAAGCCAAGATCTGGTCTCCTAGTAAACTCATGGTATGAGGCAGCAACAGGGTTTTAGCCACTGTGTGTGCAAGGGCATGTTAATGTATTAAAATACACTACCTTAAAGGGAATGTGTCATCCAAAAATGACCAGTTACTCAAATCAAGTTTTTATGTTAAACATGTTTTTTAGAATTCTTTGGGGGTTTTTTTGTGACTATCAACAATATATATAAAAAATGTAAAATCTTGTAGATATCACACTGGCCTCTAGGCTTCAAATACAACAAGACTTCTTGTTCTTTGAGGGTAGTCCCATAGGCCATAGACACAATGGATTGGAGCTGACTCATTGACTCCTATGGAAGATGCTGATGCTCTGTGACCTGAGCAGAGATCAGGAGGGGGAAGATAAGCTGTGATATCACCTCTTGTGACTGGTGAAGTCTATCTTTCTATCTATCTATCTAGAGGAAGGTGTTATTGGTCATTGTAATCCAGTCCGTGGTGATAATGAGATGACTGCTGTTATGAATTTTTAAAATAGATAGTGATATGGAAATCTTTTTTTTTTTTTTTTAATCAGAAAAAAAAGCATAAAAATGTGACACATTAGAATTAGTAAAAAAATGTGACACCTTAGAACTCTTTGAGGTTTTTTTAAAATATTCCATGTGACTATCGACGGTATATGTGTGTGTATGTATATATATATATATATATATATATATATATATATATATATATAGGAAAATCCTGTAGATATCACAGTGGTCGCTAGGCTTCATCAAGACTACTTGTTCTTTGAGAGCAGCCACATGGGCCATAGACACAAGATTTTAGATTTTTTTAAATAGTGACATGGAAATATTTTTTAATAAAATTCAGAAAAGCATAAAAATGTGACACATTCCCTTTAATTTTCAATTTACTTCTATGGCCCCCCTGCCTGCATGCCATGAGTGACTACCTGTGTTGCTCATGTATAATAGGAATTATGGTACTCATCCATGCAATTTCCTGAACAGCCAGCAGAGGGAGGTGTGTATTTTCTGTGCTCTACTTAGAAGCACTCGCATGCAGCATTGTGTGCAGGGAATTGTAGTATTTTATTAAAAATAAAAAAAAGCAAGAAAACCTGTGCTGTATTTAAAAGCGTACTCTCTAGCACAGGGGGACTAAAGGAAAGTCTGATAGCCACAGTCACAGCTCTGTTACATTTTTTTTGGAGGTTTTTCCAAAGGGGTTGTCCCATCTCTCCGTGGAAACAGTGTGATGGGACAACCCCTTTAAGAACAAAACTCCTTTGCTAAAGTACAGAACTGCATGTGATGCTACAGGTGGAACTTTTATTTTTTTTGGCTAATGTACAGAAAAACATGCAGTTGTGTTAAAGTGGAAGTATGGCGCTTACATGAAGGGTGGTAGTTGGAGCCAGTTTGCAGGATTTTTTATGCCTTTATGGTACTTTTTTTTTTTAGTTTCTAATAGATTGTTACAAGTTTTTGATAGTTGTGGAAATCTCTGTACCGTTACACAGCGTATACCACATAAGGAAACAAGTGTTAATAAATGTCCATCTTTACTCCCTGAAAAACCTACGCTGGACTAATTTTATATGGTTTGGATCAATATGTATCCACCAATACCATGGTATTTATATCTTTAATAGCAGAGTGAAATCAATAAAGATAGTAGCTTTTTCTAAACATCGGTAGAATTTTTTTGTACTAAATTCCTGTGGACAACTATGGAGAAAACTAAATTGCTGTGTAATTTTCTCTCTTAATTCATATTTGTTCAATTGTAAAGAAATGACCCCAGTTTTAACCGCATAGAGGGCATTTCACGCTAAGTACAGATAGTTGACATGAGTATTGTCAGGACACCTATTGGTCCTATACATCCTTCCTACCATAGTTACCAACATTACACATGGTAAATTAGGGACAAGTACACCTGCTCCTGGGAATGCTCACGATTTGTGTTGGACCACATATTTATGGAGGGTACTTAAATAATTCCCAAGCCATTTTTGGCCCAAGACATTTCCTACTAAGTACAGAAAGAGTCATCATGAATATTATCATGTTGGAACCTATTGGTCCTATAAATCCCACCTACCATAGTTACCAATATTACAGTTGATAAATTAGGGACAAATAGACCCCGCCCCGGAAATGCCACTGATCTGTGTGGGACCACACATTTATGGGTGGTACTTACATAATTCCCCACCCATTTGAGGCCTAAGACATTTCCTACTAAGTACAGGTAAAGTTGTCATGAATATTATCATGTCGGGACACCTATTGGTCCTATACATCCCATCTACCATAGTTACCAACATTACAAGTTGGTAAATTAGGGACAAATAGACACCGCCTCCAGGAATTCCACCGATTTATGGGCGGTACTTACATTTTAGGCCAAGTAGAGTTGTCATGAATATTATCATGCCGGGACACCTATTGGTTTTGTACATCCCACCTACCATAGTTACCAACATTACAGTTGGTAAATTACAGACAAATAGACCCCGCCCCTGGGAAGGCCCCGATCTGTGTGGGACCACACATTTATGGGTAATTCCCCATTCATTTGTGGTCCAAGACATTTTCCACTAAGTACTAATAGTTGTCATGAATATTATCATGTCGGGACACCTATTGGTCTTATGCCTCCCACGTACCCTAGGTGCCAACATTACAGTTGGTAAATTAGGTACAAGTAGACCACTCCCCCAGGAATTCTTTCAAACTGGGTGGGACCACACCTGTATGGGCGGTACTTACATATAATGTCCCACCCATTTTTGGCCTAAGCCAAAATTTGCAGGGACTGTCTCTGAAATAAATTGTGTGTGTATATACATATATCATTACTTATGAGCTTCAAGGGATTCTGTCACCACGATTTTGCCTATTAAGGTAATCGTACTACTGGATTCAGCTGAGCATGGGGATCTCAAAAACGTTATTATTATAGATCATAGTTGATGATTTGATGGTAAAAAGACGTTTTTTATGAAATGCCAATCACTTACATAAGGAGCCAAAGGGGATGTGCCCAGCGCCGTTGGAGCCCGGTCACGCCGATACAGTTGGAGCCCAGGACCGCCCACCTCATTAATATTCACTTCACTGCTTCCAGCAGTGAAGCTCCGTCATCGTTGTAATCCCGCGCAGGCGCAGTACCTTCTCTGAGGCCGATGCCCGCAGACCGCACGGGCGCAGACCGCTTTAGGTACTGCGCCTGCGCGGGATTACAACGAGCAGTGAAGTGAATATTAATGAGGTGGGCGGTCCTGGGCTCCAACTGTATCGGCGTGACCGGGCTCCAACGGCGCTGGGCACATCCCCTTGGGCTCCTTATGTAAGTGATTGGCATTTCATAAAAAACGTTTTTTTTTACCATCAAATCATCAAGTATGATCTATAATAATAACGTTTTTGAGATCCCCATGCTCAGCTGAATCCAGTAGTATGATTACCTTAATAGGCAAAATCGTGGTGACAGAATCCCTTTAATAATAGTTGATGTCCACCATTTACGTTATTTGTTTACATGACTGAAAATATCGGTTATAGACCAGTCTCCACTAAGAACAATGGCCTCATTTACAGTAAGACTGCTTAATAACAGTTGTGTAGGTGACAAGCTGTTTTTCTTTTCAACATTTTTAGTAAATCTACCTCCTCTCTATCCCCTCAAGCGCTTCATAAGTTATGGAGGTAAATAAGAATATACTCTTTGTAATTGAAAGCAGGGTTCAGACCCCAAGTAAGGTTACCCTCGGTGATCAAAAGGCTCTAGTCAATGAGAACTTTTTTTTAAAAAAAAAAAGATTGTTTTTTATACACTAAAAAGTTAGATTTTTGAAATTTGCATATTATTTATTACAGAAATATTTTTTTTCTACCATCATATACATATTATTGTAAAGCTTCAGAAATGCTGCAAAATTCTACAATCGATAATAGAAGTTTCTGATATATCTAACACGTAATTTTTTTATTTTGTATATGAAATGTTTTATGGTCTGTTGCAGTGGTCTCTACCCTGTGACACTCCATCTGTTGTGCAACTACAACTTCCATCATGCCCTGACAATCTGCGGCTGTCAAAGCTTTCTGGGAGTTGTAGTTTTGGAAGAGCTGGAGGGCCGCGGGTTATGGAGATTACCGGTCTGTTTAAAGGCACCAGTTCCATTAGGTTTCATTTGACCAGTACCTGCTGTTCCCCTTGTAACCTGCAGAGGGCAGCTCAGTGCTTATCTGAACTTTGAAGGTGAAGCAATTCATACATCAGCAGCAGTATTTCGTCTTATGGCATTTAATATCATGTCATTTGCAAGTGATATGTTTTATTTGAAATTCTTTTGTTTTAATTAATATAAATTTTAAATTATAGTTAAATAATAATAAGTTGTCAACTGAAACATTTGAAAGTTATTTAAAGGGGTGGCCAGCAATCACAATATTCATTGGATAGACCATCAATATCAGATCGATGGGGTTCAGACTCATGGCACCAGGGCTATATCTGGTCAATCAAACAATGTACCCATGTAATAAGTTATCTTGATTTGAATTCTTGATCTGTCCAAAAACAGGACGCAGTTCATGTTGCGGGTCGTAGGGTTTAAGTGACTTTTAAATAATCCCCTTTTGTTCCAATAGTCCCTTAAAGGGGTTATCCCATGAATAATGTAAAAGATGAAAATTAGATATCATGTAGTACATGAACCAGTCCTGTACCTCACATGGATCCAGAGATCTCCCCATTCATTGCTCTGCTAGATTTATATCAAGCTGGAAGGTCAAGGGGAGTGTCTGTTCTGCTGAAGCTCAGGGGGCGTGTCAAAGCTCTCCCTATCACAGCTCAGGAGAAAGTTGAAGGATGGAACTGAGCATGTGCGGCCTTCTCAGTGAGCAGGACAAAAAAAATAAGAAAAAGAGCAAGAGCAGGTGACGCTATACAGATACATTTTATTGAATAACTCAGTGGCTATGTTAAATTGCTGATTACATGCAATTACAAATGTATTTAGATCAAAGAACTGGTTTTAAAACTGTAGAATATTTTTTGTGGGGCAACCCCTTTAAGGATAGGATTAGATCAGTTCTTCTCTGCTTCAATCCCTTGAAATCAGCCATAGCAAGTGAGAGAAGGCAGCAGCAAATTTAAATTTCCCTGCAGTGCCTCTACAGGAGAAATGAAACATTACATATTTCCCATTGAAATCCCTGACTGCTAATGAAATGAATGGACTGGCTGGGTCCTCCAAACTGAGAAGCACTCTTTTTAGGCAGTCTGCAATCTTTATAATAGAAAAAGTCCATTAGTTTTATAAATCAGTCAACGTTCAGCCTTAGTATATGGTCAAGGTTGTCTGTCAAGACATGGGGCGAAAGCTAAAGGAGACTTTTTTTTGTTTTTTTATTGTTCCGGTTAAAGGGGTTATCCCATGATTAATATAAACAAAATAACATCCTATAGTACATTACAGTCTTTCTAACAAACTTAGAACCAGCCCTGTAGCTCACATGGATCCAGAGATCTCCCCATTCATTGATCCTATTGCTCTGCTAGATTTATTTCAAGGCAGCAGCTCAAAGGGCATGTCTTTTCTCAGGGGTTGTGTCCTTTCTGCTACAGCTGGTGGCAGTTAAAGCATGGAACTGAGCATGTGCGTCCATCTCAAAGAATTTAGAAAAAGAGCAAACGGCAGGTGGCGCTATACAGATTGATTTCAGGCAATAACTCACTGGCTATACTAAATTTTTAATTACATGTAATTACAAAAGTATTCAGATCCAGGTGCTGGTTTGAAAAATGTAGAATATTTTTTGTGGGACAACCCCTTTAAGTGGTTCTAATAGTGTGTAGCAGCCACAAGCATTTTTATATATGAATGGCCAGCTTCAATGAACATACTGACTGCTGGGAGTATTTGCAGAATTTTGGTTCTATCTCATCCATAAAAAAGTTAGTAACTGCAGAATTTACATATGAGACAGACAAATAATATTATTATACTTATATAGCAGTGACATATTCTGCAGCACTTTACAGACATTAGCATCACACTGTCCCCAATGGGGCTCACAATCTAAGGTGAAACCAATATAGATATGTTGTTGAGCCGATTCCAAAAAATTCCTAACACTGTTATTTCCAATCTGTCCACAAGGGGCACTGTTCTGCTAGAATATATTGATCCTTTCAGTAATGCCCATAGTCTGTAGGCCCTTCCATTTCATCATTTCATTTTCCAAATATGTTAAGAACTGTTCCCTGTAATACAGTATTTTTTTATTTTATTTTTTTTTTTGGGGGGGGGGGGTGCAAGTCATACCGATTAAAGCTCCCTGGATGAAAACTGTGTCAAGCAAGGCTTCATGACCCCAAGTTCATCTTTAATAACCACCTGGCTCTGGATTTGGTGGTCTACCCATTTTCACTTGCAGCCTGCTAATAGTGACCTGATAGCATCCATTATATTAAGTATTTTGACCACAGCATATTTTACTGGCTCTTTTTATCGGTAAAGTGGCTCATTAATGCATTTCCAGGCTAAACATTATGCGAGGCTGTGCAGAAAGGCACTTTAATGTCCGTGGGTAGTAAATATGGCCATTAATCATTAGCTTTGTGCAGTAATTTGTATGGCTTTATAATTAACTTTATCCCACTGGTGTGAATGTAGATTTGTGCTAACGTTGACTTTAATGTCTTACCTACTGGCAATTTCTTCAAAGTGTTTCTCAAAAAAAAAAAAAACATCCATTACACAAACTCAAGTTTTTTTTTGTTTTTTTTATATATTTTGAGGAAAATTATCCAATATCACATGTCTATGAGTTCGAAAAGTATGTGAACCTTTGCTTTCAGTATCTGTTGTGGCCTCCTTGTGTAACTAAACGTTTCTGGCAATTGTTGATTAGTCCTTTACATCGACTTGGGGGACTATTAGCCCATTCCTCCATACAAAACAGCTTCAACTCTTCTATGTTGGTGATTTCCTCTCATGATCTGCTTACATCAGGTCCTTCTACAATATTTTTATTGGATTTAGGTCAGGACTTTGAATTGGCCGTTCCAAACCTTTAACTTTATCCTTCTTCTTTATTCTTTGGTAGAACGACTTGTGTGCTTAGGGTCGTCTAGTTGCATGACTCATGTGTTCTTGAGATTCAGCTCATGGACAGATGTCCTAAAAATTTCTATTAGCGTTTGCTGGTATAATTCAGAATTTCTTGTCCCATCAGTCCTGGCCCAGATGCAGCAAACCAGGGCCAAGCCATGATACTGCCATCATCAGCAAGTTGCCTATGTTTAGTGAATTCCTTCTTTTTTATTTTTTTTATACTGTATTAAATTTAAACATGCAAAAAAAATATTAACACGCAAATTTGCTTATTACTCATTTCTACTCCATGCTAATCTCAACTATCATGTCCATAATATAACATTTCATGATTCCTGGCATCTTTTTTTTGTAATATTCTGTGTTTATATTTTGTGATTGAATTCATTTATATCTCTTTGTTTTAAAGAGAACCTGTCACCACTCCTGACATTCCCCATGTAATAACAATTCTGGAACATCTATTCTTATGTCTCTATGTTGTGCCGTTCCTTTATTATTTCTACTAGAAGTTATGACTGAATTGCTAGCAGTCTGCAGTAACGGTATAGAGGGGAGGTAACAAGTTGGGAGTGTGTACCTGCACAGTCTGACAATGGCAGCACTGATTGGATACAGTGAGTCTGTGCAGGTACACCCCCCCCCCAAATGGTTACCTCCCCTCTGTACCCTTACTGCAGACTGCTAGCAATTCATTCATAACTTCTAGTAGAAATAATAAAGGAATGGCACAACATAGAGACATAAGAATAGATGCTCCAGAATTATTACATGGGGAATGCATGAAACGATTAAAACAGACATGCCATGAGCGGTGATAGGTCCTCTTTAATGATGAATCTCTGAGCCTTTCTGGGTAGTGACACAAATCATGTCATCTTAAATTATTTTCTACTGGAATATATAGTAGATGTAGGGCAGTGGTCTCTAATCTGTGACTCTCCAGCTGTTGAATAATTGCCACTCCCAGCATACCTTGAGGGGGGTTGTAGTTTTTCAACAGCTAGAGGTTGAAAGTCACTAGTGCATGGTCCGAGGGGGTGGAGCATGGCAGTAAGGATTCAAAGAAAACATGCACTGCCCCTGAGGACCTACACTAGGAACGACAGTATATCTCCTTCGGCTGTAGTGTTCTAATAACGTGTACTTGGTATAGGCATTATTACAGATTATAGGTCAATGCTGAATTATTTTATCTGATGGAGTCCTGTAACAATGGCAAAGTGTGTGCCTCTCTGTACTAATAACCCAATGATGCCTTCAGTTTTTGTGAGAAGATTGACATGTTTCATTATGTACTATGGGTCTCCTTTTATTGCTTTTATTATTATTGAAATTCCAATTTTGTTGCATATTCCACCTGAAAATGGTGTGGGCGTTTCCAATCAGCTGGCCATAGTAGTAACTTCCACTGATAATCTGAATATATGTGATAAAAAAAAACAATTCCAATCAATCTTATTCCAGTCCAAAAATTCTAGGATCTGGTTTAAAATTTTTCTTGGTTGGTAGATCTATGGATTTCCTTTCTTTTCCTTTTTTTTTTGCCCCTCTAAAACAGCGCCTCTCCTGGCCATGGGATGTGTCTGATATGGCAGTTCAGTTCCATTCAAGTAAATGAGGCTGAGCTGTAATACTCATGGGATGGGATAAGTGTGATGAGTTTTTTCTAATCTAAGACAGTCTGGTTAACTTTTGGATACAGTGACCCTCTCCCCCCACCCCCACCCCAATCATTGCGGCAATCTTAATGAGACAGGAAGGAGAAATGGGGCTACGTTTTGGGAGTATGACAACAATATTTATATTAAATGTATTTATTGTGTTTTTTTACTACACTTCATTGATTGATGTGAATTCTTCTTTTGAAATATGTTTAATGTATGAGGGCAGAAAAATGTTTTTCCTCCCCAGAAACCATGCCACCCTTGCTCATAGGTATTGCAATCCAGCCCCACAAGAGTGGTGGTGTTTCTGAGGAAAGAAAATTAAAAACGACCCTTTCTTTTGTAATTCCATTCAATTTTTCCAGGGGTTTTCTATGCTCCCTATATTGGTGACCTATTCTTGGGATAGGTCATTAATATGCGTTTGGTGAGGGTCCTACGTCCTGTACCCTTGCCAACCAGCTGTTCCCTGCAGCCCCCAGTTCTGGAACTAACACTGTGAATGGAGAGGGATGGAACCACAGCTCCGTTCAAGGTGTAGTGGCCGTGCTGGGTTACTGCAGCTCCGCTCCCATTCACTTCAATGGGAGCAGAGCTGCAGTAACCCAACACGGCCACTACACCTTGAACGGAGCTGTGGTTCCCTCCCTCTCCATTCACAGTGTTAGTTCAAGCAACAGAAGCTGGAGGAAACAGCAGATTGGTGGGGTTGTGGGTTATCAGACCCTCACTGATCGCGTATTATTGTCCTATCCTGAGAATAGGTGATCAATGGAAGGAGCCTGAGAAACCCCTTTAAGCATCTTTCCTAAATGAGTGCAATGTAGCTGTGCTTATCCTTACCAGTGCTATTTAGTTTCCCACCTGTGCTAGTTATAAATGGAGCACTGCAGTATTTTCTTCTTGGTAGCCTATGAGAAAATTAGCTACCAGAATGTTAGTACATACAGCCATGAGGTGTCACCTGACCGTGGAGAACGTGAAGGCTGGCCATCCACCATTATAGTCATCAAACCTTCTTCTATACAATATAATGCAGATGTGCTGCTATATTTGTATATGTTACCAGTACTATATCATGGTCTTGTACACCCGATTGACCAAAGATATCACATAACACATCTATGACTACAGATCTTGGCCTAGGACAGGAATAAAATGAAATAAAAGTGTAAAAACTGTATAAATTGTTCTAAATGTGTAGTAATGAAACTGGTCCTTAGAATTTTATCGCTACCGATGATGAACTTGTAAGAAATTTCTATATTAAGTGAATTCTGTATTGTAACATATTGAGGTTAATTAATAAAAGTCTTAATACTCTTTCATCTGCTTAATGCTTGTTCATTTCAAGCAGCGTCACCCCATCTTTTCACATTAGGCCTTCTTCAGGCTCATCCTGCTGAATCATACTGCACACACTTTCCATACTGCTACCTGAACGACAGAGGTGCCCCTAGCAAAAAATGTCAGTGGGGTTTACCACAGGGCTGGTTCATGCCACCATCTCATTCTGCTCTTGTTGGCTATCAACTTTTCCATCTCTTGCAGTAGAGAAGACCACCCATCCAACTCCTTTGTATCCCATGTGGGGCATGTAGGGGTCCATAACGCTCGTGGAGAAAGGAGACAGACCCTATCTGATCTAGGGTCTTTCTTTCTGTGATGCTTCCGCCATAATGTGTATGCCCTTGGTACCTACCAAAATGGTCTTAAATTGCATTCTAAATACTCTACCTAAAGTAGAGATGGCTAGAAAAACACCACCATCTGTTAGCTAATCAATAATATACAGGGCCTTGCCCACTTCTCTGAGGACCCCAACTCTCTGAGAGCCCTAACTAGAGATATTTCATTTGTAATGTCCTAAAGCCCAGTGCAGTTTTTCTTACTTGATTCATCACAAAAGTACAGTAAAACAACCCACACACAACTTGTTGGTATCTGAAGATACAATAGGTAACCAGTAACAATGGTCTAGGTCTTGGCCCTTCAAGTATACCATCTCAAATATACCAGTATGAAGCCACCATCTATTGGTCATTACTACAGTAAGTTATATCTCTGATATAAGAAAATGTTTCTGAACTGGGACATAAGATATGGGTGGTCTAGAGCTTTGAATCTATTTCTCCTCTCTACCTTGACTATGGCATCATCTGCAAAAAGTTCATGTTCTTCTTGTCTTCACATAGGCTTCTACCTTATGCAGTTTCTTTCCATCATAAATATGCTATGGCAAGTTGGTTCCTATGCAACTGGCCCTATCCTGTGTACCATAGGGGATTAATTTACTTCCCAGCTAGTCTGCCTAGCTAAAACAATTATTGGAATACTCCGGGCAGAACTGATACATTGTGTTATGGCTAGGGCAGTGTTTATAGGGGGCAGTGCATGACAAAGCACATCCAAGAGATAATCTTAATGTTATGTACTGCCCCTTGGTCCTACACTGGGCATCAGGCAGTGTATCATCTTTGCACACAGTGTTCCTTTTAAAGGGGTTCTCCTGGATATTCACATTGATGGCCTATCCTTAGGATAGTTCATCAATATCAGATTGGCGGGGGTCTAACTCCCGGCATCCCTGCCGATCAGCTGTATGAAAAGGCTGCGGCACTTCTTGAGCATTAGGCTTCTTCCAAGGCCATGTGACATCACATTTCATTCTCGTGGCCTAGGTTTGTGATGACTAACCTCTGACAGTCCAGCTGTGGTAAAACTACGACTCCCAAGATGTACATTTGCTTGGCAGTTCTCAGAACTCCATAGAAATGAATCAAGCATGCTGGGAGTCGTAGTTTCACTACAGCTGGAGTGCCGGAGATTAGCCATCACTGGCCTAGGTGCTTCCATTCAAGTTAATGGGGTTGGGCTACAATACCAAGCAGAGCCACTATCCAGTGGACCACTCTGTGCTTGGTAAGCTGTAAGGAGGCCGCGGAGCTTACCAAAATTCTGCTGAGCGCCACAGCTTCCTCAAGCAGCTGACCGGCAGGGTGTCTGGAGTCAGACCCCTGCTGATCTCGTATTGAAGACCTATACTGAGGATAGGTCATCAATATGAAAATCCAAGAGAACTCCTTTGACAGTGTTGCCTCATCAGAGACATCTTTTTAGCATGTGGCCCCCCAGGGCATTTATCTGATGGCTCCAGGTCCTGCTTCCATCACCCTTGCAAACCAAGGAAAACCTTGTTGATAACTTGTCCATCCCTTGTTTTTGGGAACACTTTTTCTTTTCCATCCAACCTCTTGAAGCATATTTCTTTCCAATGTTTCAAGCCTTCTCATTTTACGTTAAATTAGGCTTTAGTCTGGTCATCTGTACTTTTGGCAAAAGATTAAGCTTGACTTGGCCACATATCAGCTTTGTTTTCCTTGCTTTCCATGACATTTGATTTTTTTTTCTTTGAAAGACCTATTCCCCTAATGGCATTTTCTGACATATTAATCAGTACAATCACTGGGAATTCAAGTGGTGATGCCTACAAAAAGCCCAGTGATAGTAGTCAAATATGCCTGCCTTGGGTAAATTTCCCCTTTAGCAATAATTCTGTTCCTTTAAATAATCCTCAAAAATAAGAAACTTGTTGTGCAAGGTGGAGCTTTTCTTCAGTTGTGCTGCACCCTTACCCCAAGACAAATATGCATCTTGTATCAATGTTGATGCCTTGGTAAATTCTTAGAGGAATTTCCAAGTCTGGCATTTTTATGATCACGCGTTTAACAGCAGCCACTTTCTCCTTTCTCGATCATCCTCCTCCAAAGGCTATTATTTAGTGTCTTATATTCTGCTTGCCGAAATATTGTTAGCATTAGATTTAAATATACATTACCCAATAATGATGGCGTGTCAAAATTTTACTGCCTTGTTTATTAACACTAATAAACTCACTTTCATTAGAACGTTATAAAAATGAGTACAAGGCGCAGTTTTTCTTTATTTTTAAGGCTTCTGCATTTCAAAAATGCAATTTTCTGACTTTTCCTAAAAAGTCGGTAGATGATTTTATATTATTTTCTTCCTGTAGTATGTATATAAACTCAATATTTTTGGTTACGAAACATAATTACTCAGATCACATCTTTGCCCTCATGGTTTCACAATCTAAGTTCCTATATTTCGAGCACACGAATTCTAGCCTCAAGGTGACCATTCATTCCAGGGTCATTTCAGATGGCCATAATAAGGTGTCTCTTGTGGACATGATCCTACAATGCCTACAGGGCATGCAACTGTTTTTAGGTATAGGAGAAAACTAAATTATCCAGAGGATGACCACACAGGGATGTGGCAGTCTCCCCTAGCTCTGGTTCTTGAGGAGCCTGAAGACCTGTCTACCACCACATATGACACCAGTATTAGAAATGGCACATACATGGGCAGACCTTTTACTGGTTTTTGCATTGGAATCCTAGAGCCTCAAGGTATAGCTCTGTCACCACATGTGCCTTCAAAGAACTTGTTTGAATTCAAACCCATGGCCTCCATTCTAACCACATACCCACCTCCAAAATATGAGTTGTATTCTGAAAACTGTTTTTGGACACTGCAGTCCAAGATGAAGGAATATAGTAAATTATTGATGTACAATGCACTTTGCCGCTGTTGAAGGACCATGAATACCATGCCTGGTGTGTCATGAATGTCACTGAATTTTATTATGTCTTTATTATTTTTTTATTCTTTATTACTTGCTTTTTATTTGTCTGTAACTTTGTGTCTTTTGCTGCTACTATAGATTAGCTATTTAATGGTGTCCGTGCAGTCAGCTACATCATTTTATATTGCCATCTGAATCACCTACTGTTCTAAATGTGTTGTACAATCTAATACGTTTTGATTTACCGGTTCTTAATGTTACATTCAAAATTCTTGTAGATTCACTTGTTGATGTTTTAGTGTGCAAAAAAAAAAAAATTGAATGAATAGTCAATAGACCAAGAGCTAAACCGGGACCTACAATCTGCTTTTCAGGCTCCTTAATTCTCAGATGTATCATGTAGGGTACAAAAAATGACATATAGACTTGTTTCCTTAGTGATCTGGAATTATGACTGACCATAGAGCTTTTTATGAGATGTTAAGAAATTAAATAGATTAGCTGTTTTATGAAACTAGTCTTCTGGGCATGTTCTCCATAATGGTTGAATTTGAATCATTTATCTTCTAAAACCGTATAAGATGACCACATTGCAGACCTATCTACCATAGACATATTGTTTAGTCCATGGGTGGTCTGAGAGCCACATTGTGAGCCCGAGGGACACAAAACTATTTGAAAGGATATTACCTTCTGACACACTTATGGCATATCAAAAGTATATGCTGTAAATGCCAATTCCACCATCAGGACTCCCACCTTTCGGGCGAATAGGTTCTCCTTTGATCCAAATGGTTTGTCTCCAGAAAGTAGATCTCTGTCCATTGTCGTTTGTGAGTCTGAGGGAGCAGAGTGCTTGACTACTCGCATAAACTACAATGACGATAGACACATGCATGCATGGCCACCTCTCATCTACTCAACACAGGGCTCAATAGACCCCCTCCATTCTGCCAACACACTTCGATCCCAGAGACAGCCACCCAATGAACCATGTGAGCAACCAACATACAAGCATGTCTGACCAGATTGTTGAGGGCCTCAAATAATGGCATTGTGGGGCATGTTGGCAGGGGTAGGTTCAGACTATTCTAATCCTACACCACACATAGTATAGGCAGCCATGTACAAGTAGATATCTTTTGGCTCAAGAGACCTCTTTCTATACTTGGTTCCTTGGGGGCTGGTGCCAAAATAAAAGTCCACGCCCTGGCTTATCTTTCTGCATGAGGAGTTAAAAATGTTGGCTTTGTATTCCACAAAGCGGTTATACATTGGGTTTGGCTCTTTCGTTCTATAGGCCTTTGTGTCTGCCCTACAAAAATGTACAAAACAGGTCACCATGAGCTACTGCTCAGTTGTATATAGCGCTTTTTTTTTTGTTTCAAGAACCCTCATGCCATATCCATGTGATGATGATGATCAGACACAGCTACGTCGTGTTAAATTAGATCGTTCAATTCTCATTAATTCTTAGACATGTCTAAAAGTCAGCTTTCGCCTCGGTGGAAATTTCACACAATCCCCATGCATTTGACTGATTAGCCCTCTGCAAGCCTTGTCTTTTAAAGGGCAGGATCTGTGGCTGCTGATAACTGGCCTAGATCTGCAAACGGAATAAACCCCTGCTGTGCTATCAGTTTTGCCTTCCCTGTGTCTCCCTTTCTGCATCTCAGTCCAGTGTTTTCTTGCATCACCTCTGTTGGTTCTGTTATAGTGGATTCTGCAGTCTTGCTGTGTGACACCTGGCAACTTCCCGTAATTAGTTCACCGGCAATACATAACGGGGCGATAATTGAGTTTCCCATTCATAAATGCCACTGAGGTGAATTATAACACCAGGGAATGTCGGCTCAGCAGTGTTATGAATGAGGCCGCTCTCCTGCCCCTGTGCTCCTATATTTTGTACAGCTGACTTGGCGTTTCAAATATGCAAAAGTCAACATTTTGAATATTTATGAGTAAATGGATATATGTGTGGACATGGGTAAAAAAACTAAATTAAAAAAACAAAAAAACTGGCAAGTTTACCTCTATTTATAACACAACTGTGTTGAATCCATGCCCAAGAAAACCTTCACCGGCCCCATTGAGGTCCATCGTGGGTAATGGAAGTTTTGACAGCACTATTTTTGCCATTAAAAATACTGGAAAGGTTGACTGAACCCCCAATGAAGGCTCTAAATGTAAGTTCGGAATATTCCAGCACTATTAATGGCTCACCCTGAAGAAGGACCGATCATCAGGTCCAATATAACAATGCACTACTGGAAAAAACAAAGGAGCCTTTGCAAATCACAATGTGATCTTTCATGGACCCACGATGGGAACAGTAAAAATAATTTTTAAAAAATTGTTTGGGTGCACCATCTGGACAGCAGGGAAAAATCAGATGCAAAATCTGTATGTGTGTATGACTCCTCGCAATGTATTCCAGCACCGGTTTGCAGACAGACAGCGGGGGAATGAGGGTGAGTATGGACATGGACATATGACCTAGTCATTCAAAATCCGGGACAGCAGTGCTATTCATGTAGTAGTCCACCGATTCCGGGGGAGTTGACCAATTCCTTTTAAGAAAATTTGGTTTGTACTTTCAGTGTATTAGGGTCTTACTTGTATTTTGGAGTTGTGTGTTATGTGCACAGTATATATGTCATAGATGTCTGCTTCTTAGGTACGTGACAGATGACGATCGATGGCCGAGCTGGTTTATAAAGTCTTTTATTGTAAATTTGTTTCACAGATAACACAAGCATGGATAGTCGCGCTTCCTCCAAGATGGAATGGATTGTTCCCTTAATGGTCGTCTCTGCCTTGACTTTCTTCTGCTTGGTCCTACTCATCGCTGTGCTGGTCTACTGGAGGTAAGATCTTCTACAACTCATTGATTTAGGCTATGTGCTGTGTTCTAGACTGGGTTTTAGAAGTCTATATAGCATAAATCTTCAAGACGTTAAAGTGATTTCTCCACTAAACACATTTGTGATTCAGCATATGCCATAAATGTGTGATAGGTAAGAGTCTGGGACACTTGCGTATCATCAGAATGGTGGTCCCCGAGCCCTGATGCACCTAGTGAAATAGTTGCTGGCATATGGAGTAGGATATGGACTTGAGAGATTTCTTCAGTTTTCTAAACTCTAGCCAATGGGAGTTATGCGTGCGTGCACCTCAGTGGATCAGAGGTTGGAAGCATTGTGTCGTCAATGGGGGTCAACATGGCACTGGGAGACTGGTGGTCTCTTGGGTCAACCAGCACCCAAAAAGGATAGTCAGTCTCTGTTTTTATCTCTGTAGCTTTGGGTAAGCCTAATTACCAGCAGTATTTCAGGTTCATTGGGTTCTTTGAACAGTCACATATAACAGTATTGCTCTTATTTGCCCTACTTTGGGGCAGATTTCTAAAATAAAAATGATCTTAAAGAAAAACTTTGTTGCCTATGGGGGTTCCTCATCTCCAGTACCTCCATCTAAAAAAAACCCCCAGCAAACGAGTTCATTTTTAGTTTAACGAAGGTGGTCAGGCTAATATGAACATTATTCATGCAGTGGACTTCAACCATAGATCACATCATGGTTATCATGCAGATTTAGCTTTGAAGTTCTTTCCTTTCAGATTTCTTCAGGCCTGAAGGCAGAATTTCCTCAGATTTAAGAATAGTATTTTCAGTTTTGATGTAATACTTCTTGACTTTGTGCCAGGGTAATGTAGAACGTGCGTCTAAAGTGCTCCGCATTCAAATTTTCAAAACTAATTTAAATGTCAACTTTTTTTTTTCCGGGATTGGGAGTAGCGGCGATGTATTCAAACATGTCATGCTGCTCAGTCAGCTGTGAGTTGAGACCTTTGTGAGATTTTTTCATTTTTTGCAGCCCACTTTACATAGAGTTTTTGCATGCTTTTTGAAGCAGGCAGGGATATTAGGCAAGTTTGCTGCCTTTTGAATTGCTCATTTTGCCCCGTACAAACATGGTATTCACTCAGAAGTGTCAATGACAAATTTTGCTATAGAAATGATATTAAAGGGAGACAGTTACCAGGGAAGTGACAGCCAGCCAGGCGCAATGTCGTCTTGTCGTGTAGGGTTAGTGCAGCTGAATGTAATGACAGTGGACACCTTCCACTTAACCAATCAGTTGCTTCATTCTGGAGAAAAAGTACTTGTAATCCATATGCAAATAAGCAATTAAGTGCACCAAGGGCGGGTCCAAGTCACTGTGCACCCTTGCTCCTCCTCCTTCTTCTGACAGCCCCTTCCTCTCCTTCTTGATTGACAGGATCAGGCGAGATGACTATGCAGGAACCTGGCTCTGTCAATCAAGATGGAAAAGAAGGCGCTGCCGGAGGAAGCAGGAAGAGCTAAGGTGCACACAGTGTCTTGGGCCCACCTTCAGTGCACTTAAAGTGTACTTAAACGTTCAAAAAATTTTTTTTAAAACCTATTCTAAATTACATAAAATTAACTAAATATATATATATATATATATATATATATATATATATATAAGCAAAAAAAATTAGATCAGACCCACAACAGTGTTAATGAGACCCCAGCTCAGACTCCTAATTGGAGCTCGGATCACAGAAAAAATAAATCAACTCACTTCTCCTGAGATCCAGTGCCCTTCCTACTGTGCTGTGACCCAACGTCGCACAGCATGAGGTCACAGAGTGTGCTAACATCCTCATGCTGTGCGCAGGTCACAGCACAGTGTGCGGCAGACAAAGACCAGGGAGCAGGGAGTAAATAGCCAGCACAGGCTGTATTCATTGCTCCCCGGTCCTACTGTAATGTAATGTTAATGAGCGCTTCCATAATGGAAGTGCTTATTAGTATAAGCTCTATAAAACGCACTGACAATTTTTCTCCTACTTTTGGGAGGGGAGGGAGTGAGTCTTATAGTGTGAAACATATGTTTTGTTTTTATTTAAATTTCCTTGCAAAATAGGCGCTTTAATTTCAGGTGCCTATAGCGCGTTGCAATCCGTACACTCATACACCGCTGATATGTTGTGCCTGGTTTATCAGTTTCCTGGTGACAGATTCCCTTTCGTATGTTCTATAGTATGATCAAAGATCCCAGAGGAAACCCATGCAAACATGGCACTCCATCCCTCTGAGAGAAAACATTAGAAAAAAGAAAAACATTGACCCAAAAAATGCACAGCAAGTAACAAAAAATAAGCTACTAAAAACCGTGTACAGTATTTCCCAATTCCCATAGACCAGGGGTCAGCCACCTTCGACACTCCAGCTGCTGTAAAACTACAACTCCCAGCATGCACACTTGGCTGTTTTTGGAACTCTTATAGAAGTGAAAGGAGGATTCTGGGAGTTGTAGTTTCAGACCAGCTGGAGTTCTGGATTTTTCAGATCCCTGCCATAGCCTTAAAGCTAACATCTGGAGGTGTTTTTGTTTTATTTTTTTAGTGAAAAATGTGACAAACACTGCAAAAGTCATAAAAAACACCAGAAAAAAAACGTGAGACCACCCTCATATAGGCAAATCCATTTTTCCTCTGTGACAGTTTTGATGCAACTCCTCCAGTTCCAGACATGAAGAAGTAATTTTTTTTTTATTTTTTGTTTTTTCTTTGATAAAACAAGGATTGGGAACCCAGTAAACATCCCGTCGCCTCTTCTGCATTCCGTTCCTAATGAGAAATGTTGACATTTCACGGTCTCACCTAAACCTGCGAGTATTTGTGTTGTTAAACATGCAAATTGCGCCATATGCCACTAGCTGGAGGCTGTATACTGTCAGTGCGCGTAGTGTTATTATAGCAGAAATAATAGATGGAAATTTACTTTGTAGACAGATGTGCGTTACAGGCGGGAGAGGGAGGGGGGGAGGCATTTTAATAAAGGGGTAAGTCAGTCCCAAATAACCTAAACAACCGATGGCAACTGTATAAATTACAGGTAGACAAGGAGTAATAAAGTGGCTTAGAGCTTTCCGGAAACAGGCTCGCTCTTCATTACCATACTAGAGTCATTTGCATTTAAGAGCTTGATTTGATAGCATCGTTCAATTTCTGGGGAAGAGGTAAATCAGCCATATTTCTGTATCTCCGTGTTCATATTTCACATGGAGGGAAATCAAACAGCGAGTGATGGGCTCTGAGCAGTGATTTGTGGAAGGGACTCTGATTTCTGAGGTTGGGGTAGCAGATCTGTCAGATTCATAACTTGTTACGGATTGGGCGGCAAAGCTCTTGCTACGTTCTCGTCCCGGTATCTTAACAGCTGCAGCTGTGTGTTCTCTAAATATCCGTTCTGGATGTAAACACATTAGCACTGCATAAACACCTTGATTTACTAGAGGGGCGAAGGAATTATGCAAAGAATTACTTTTATTTGCTGAAACGCCACTATCACTTTAAGTACTTAAACTATTAGGTGGTTTATTAGTTATGTATGATTCTGAAAAAGCCGAAAGATGACCATTGTAGTCTTAAATCACAGCCTTGAAGAAGATACATCGTGTGCAGAACTATTCCAATTTCTTCAGGAGTCTAGGAAAGATGCATGATCTGTATACCAGATGGGCTCTTAGACTCTTGAAGTCTACAGGAAAGACTTTGCATGCAGGGGAGGCATGGGGAGTGGAGAGGATGGGAGTGGTGCCAGTAGCAGTAAGGGTGTAGTCCTCACGGTGGCTAACCCTGTACCAGCGCTGTCCCAGGCCAGGCATGCAGTGCTTGGAGGGATGCAACCCTTCCTCCTCTTGTGGCACACCCTGGGATTTGGGGCCTCCTTCCTTGTGGTGGATGAGCAGTAGGGTGCAATTCAGGAGACCAATGACCAGGCTGGATCGGTTATAGCAAAATATAGTCTTTCATCTACTGCAAATACAAGCAATAGGCACAGTTCTCAGGTGTATCACACAGTAGGCTTTTCCCAAAGGCCCAATGTATAGGTGATTGCTATTGTGGTGGTTCTCCCTGAGTCTATCTTTATAGATACAAGCAATTGTAACTAAATGACCAAAGACGTACAAACTCTGTTAAATATTTCTCTGTAGTGCCTAAATTCAGGTTGCAGTCCGTTTCAGTAGTGTGGTAGGCGCCAGAAGCAATATAACTCAAACCACATTCCTTGAAGTCTATAGCCATATGCATGTATTACCTTTCCTGTCTTATCCACGCACTGTCCCTTTTAATTGGTCCTCAACCTTCTGCAAAAAGTCTGTTCTGTTCTCCTTCAGAGGTTGGTTCTGGCAACTTGAAACCACACAGGGATGGTGTCTCCCTGGACAAATTCTGCTTCAGCCACACACAGGCTTCAGTCCTGGTTTGTCAACAGCACACACTAAACATATCCTCTCTCTTGGCCTGCCTACTAAGAACTCTCCAGCGCATTTTTACTTCCGGCTTGCTTGCTAAGAACCCTTTAGTCAGGGAAAAGTGGGGCCAGCCCACCACCCTGCAACTATTACTAAGGACTGACGGTTAATACTTACTACCCATATACAGCCTTTTCAGGTATATGGTACATAGAGAAGCCACTTTAACCATTTATACCACTAAAAGTGCATCAGAAGCATCACAATTAACATTTGGACAACCTTAGCAATCAGACATTTGATAAATTAAGCAGTGAACATAAACACTTGAGCAGTAAACAATTGAGTCACTGTAAATGTACTTCACACAGATGATATAAAAAAAATTTAAAAGGGTTGTCCTCCTTTTTTTAATTCCTTTGTTGGAAGGGTCCCCCAAAAATGAGTTACTCAGTTTGTCCAACTACTGAGATCCCCAGCAATCAGCTGTAATCTACAGTAAGTGTTGAATTTCCTACAGCACCCCCACTGGGGGAATGAAGCATTACATTGTTCACACTGAAATCAATGAGTGGTCCATGCTATGCATGGACATGATCGGTCCTCAGAAAGGGAGATCTTTGTAGTCGTTCTCTGCTGTGGCTAATTTATGTATTTCTCAAATATGAGACCCTCTCTGTTAGCGCTGAATGCTGTAATAGGGTACTTGGGATTTATAACTTGGTTAGACTCTTAACTGTAACATAACGGTCATGTCCTACGGTAGAAGCCACCTTGCTCTCCCGCATGTCTATATATTGTGCTTATACTGAACATGAGTGACTCCACAGAGTATTCGCCGGTCTGACCTTGACTGGCGTTCCTAAGCAACTGCCTTAGTAAACAACAGAGACAGGAATTTAAAGGGATTCTCCAGGTTTTAGTGAAACTTCCTGTGTACTGAGTGTGGAGGGAAGATAGTATGTTTGACACTTAACCATCTGTGATGGCGCCATCTTCGATGTGCTCAAACTGTCTGCAAGCTCTTTTGCTCAGGTTCTGACCTGGTGTGTTCCTTGGTCTTCCTGTTCTACATACTGTCTATGTAGCTAAATATTGAAGGAGTCGTCCCATTTCAGCAAATGGCATTTATCGTGTAGAGAAAGTTAATACAAATCACTTACTAACGTATTGTGATTGTCCATATTGCCTCCTTTGCTGGCTGGATTCATTTTTCCATCACATTATACACTGCTCATTTGACCACCCTGAAGTCCATCAACGGTGGTGTAGTTTGCACACTATAGGAAAAAGCATCTGCGCATTTTCCTGTAGTGTGCAAGCACGACCACCACTGATGGATTGCAGGGTTGCCATGGAAACAAGCAGTGGTATAATGTGATGGAAAAATTAATCCAGCCAGCAAAGGAGGCAATACGAATTATCACAATACATTAGTAAGTGGCTTGTATTAACTTACATGATAAATGCCACTTGTTGAAGTGAGACAACCCCTTTAAGACTCAGAACCACCTCTGGTCGGGACCTGAGCAGAAGAGGGGTAAGTACCAAGCATACCATCTTCCCTCCACAGCTCAGCACACAGGAAGATTTTCACTAAAGCCCAAAGAACCCTTTAAGAAGAGAACTACGGATTCGGAATGTGGGTTTTGATGGATACTGAGTGGTTGGATATCCGGTCAAGTTCTCCTTTTTCTTCTTCTCCCTGTTCAGTTTTCTTTATATTTTACTTTAGCAAAGTGACTTTGTAACTTTAATTATTCTACAGACTACGGTACAAAGCCGTATGAATTGTCAGCCTTAACCCCTTGATTTTACCTTGTCACCTGCCGGTGCAGAATGAATTCTCCATCAGCACCTGATAACATCTCCAGAAGCTGCTAATTGATGAGCTGCTGAGAAGAAAAACATCTACATCAAACCCAGAAACAGACATCCAATTTTATACAGGAATTCGGAGACACTGCATTACGTGTACAATTAAATTCCTCTGCTCCCCAGTGACCTCTATTAAAGCAGCATTGGCTCCACCGACCCTTTTGAGACTCGGGAACATAAATTGTATATGCACCTTGGCTCTCCGTCGTCATTCATTAAAGGTTGAATAGCAGTGGTGTTAAATTCCCAATGCCAAGAACAGTTCTGCTGCTTCTTAATCTACAAAAACCCTCTGGGGTGTCATCAATATATTTCCTTTATATTGTCTGTCTTTGATAACAGAGATTAAAAAAAATTGCTAGAGTGATACAAAAACTAGAAGTGACGGTAGATAAGATGTGAGCATACACCTGTTGTTAAAGGGATGCTCCAAACAAAGAAAAATAGTTTGCAACAGATTAAGGGCTCGTTCACATCACCGTTAGGGCTTCCGTTCTCCTGCTCCGTTATAGGAGCAGGAGAACGGAAAGGACGGATTCGGGACATAACTGAGCCCAACGGAGCCTAAGGGACCCCATAGACTATAATGGGGTCCGTTAGGTTTCCGCTCAGAAGATGATTTTTGAAGCGGAGACAAAAGTCCTGCGTGCACAACTTTTGTCTCCGCTTCAAAAATCTTCTTCTGAGCGGAAACCTAACGGACCCCATTATAGTCTATGGGCGCCGTTGGGCTCAGTTATGTCCCGAATCCGTCCTTTCCGTTCTCCTGCTCCTATAACGGAGCAGGAGAACGGAAGCCCTAACGGTGATGTGAACGAGCCCTTAGAGGGGCTTAAAACATATGAGATACTCACCCTCACCGATTCCCCGTTTCTGCTGTTCTGGCTCTGCATTGGTCCCTCTGCTCTCCACTTCCAGCTCCCGTTTGGAGCTGTCCAAAGCTTTGATTTTGTCTAGGCCAGGCATGGCCAACCTGCGGTTCTTCAGATGATGTAAAACTACAATTCCCACCATGCCCTGCTGTAGGCTGATAGCTGTAGACAGTCTGGATATGCTGAGAGTTGTAGTTTTGCAACAGCTGGACAGCCGCAGGTTGGTTATCCCTGGTCTAGGCAGTCACTTCCGCTAGAGAATGTAGTATTACATGATGGCCATTCAGATTTCTAAAGAATGGGATCTGCTCATACCAAGTTCTGGTTCATAGAGTGGGGTCCTGAGCAGAAAACCTCCTTCTTTGATGTCCATATGCTCTATCAGGGCGTATGTTCAGGGGTTGTCTTAGACAAATTGACTAGTGTCTTCAACAAAATGGTTCCAGAAATAAGCCATGGGTTGGAGCCTCCATACATTCTGATCAGGTCTTGGTGGTCACTTAAGGGGACTAATTTTGGGGCAACTTGTGTCCACTAGTTTAGCATTAAAAATATGTTTGTCCTGGTTGTGTTGAGTGGTTGGTTTGGACAATCTTCAATATGAAAGTAAAATATGATCAGAAGTACTTTGTTCTCGGTAGGTGTCCTCGAGTGAACGCATGTGGGGTACCCAACTTTCTTGGTCCCTCCATGTATGCTAGTTTCTGCCCAGAGTTTTTTTTTTTGTCTGGAGTTTTATCATGGTGGAGAGTCTTACTTAACACTCTATCAGATCATCAGTCAGACCAGGGAGAAGTGAGGAGTGGTGTTTCCATTAGAGCACCACACCTCCCCTTTGTTGTCCCAGTATCATGGCAGGTCAGGGCTTCTCAAATTATACTAATCAATGCACTGCACCACGGTTTGCATTTTATCTGGGCCTATCAAGAAAACAACAGAGCTCCCATCTCAATCCTCCACCTACTGTTCTAATTAGACATACCTTGCAGGCAAGCCATACCCTGTGCTGCGCAGTGATAAGCTGAAATTACTTTCTTCTCCCATTGAGTACTTTTCTAAGATCACTGCTACAGAATGACAATCTTTTGTATTTAATTTCCAGGGACATAGTACAGGCAAAATTAAAAAGGCCAGAAATCCTAAAAAAATTGTTTTTCTATGATTGAGTTTTATAAAATACCCCTTTCTGATCGAAGTGTCCCTTTAAAGGGGTTCTACAGGAATTAAGAAAATGAAAATACTTAAATATTACTTTTTATAAATATGTTCCCAAATACCTTTCATTATTTAGAATGACTCGTTTTGTCTGGGGAGCAATGATTAGGAGAAATAAAATGGCCGCCGTCCTATTAGTGCACACAGAACCTGTCCTAATCACACAGGAGGACAAGTTACTTCACAACACTGAGGTAAAGAGCTGCCTCATCCTCCTCTCTGCTCTGCTTGTCAGGGGTTATGATCATGAATGCAGTCAATAAGATCTTCAGCTGAATCTCTGTAGGAATGGAGTTGATGAGGAGACATGAAGGACAGAGAGTAGGTGGAGATGTGACTGATGAGCAGCAGCTCTTGCATGCAGTCTCCATTACCACAGCCTGTCCTGTCCGTCCTCTCTGTACTTCATGTTTCCTCATGAGCTCCAGATCTGATCTGATCATCTGTATTCAGGATCATAATCCCTGAAAAGCAGAGCAGAGAGGAGGATGAGGCAGATCTTTAGCTCAGTGTTGTGAAGTCACTTCTCATGCTGTGTGATTAGGACAGGTTCTGTGTGTACTAACAGGACGGCAGCCATTTTATTTCTCCTAATCATTGCTCCCTAGCCAAAATGAGCCATTATAAGTAATGAAAGGTATTTGGGAATATATTTATAATAAAGTAATATTTAAAGGGAATCTGTCACCAGGATAATCGCTATTGAAATAAAGCCATGGCCTAATAGCACTTAGTACCTTATTTCCAGATTTGCCTTTGTTTCAGCAATAGATGGTTTCAATCTTCTGAAAATCCAGTTTATTTGGTATGCAAATGAGCCAGTAAGGTGCCCAGAGGGGCGTGATTCTTGCAGGAAGAAGCCCAGGCACGCCTCCTACATCACATTCAAGCCATATCTCTGCCCCCTTTTCCCTGCTCCCAGCATGAGAATGGGCTTGGGCACTAGCAGGAGGTGTGCATACCAAATAAACTGGATTTTCAGAAGATAGAAAACATCTATTGCTGAAACAAAGGCACATCTGGAAATAAGGTACTAAGTGCTATTAGGCCATGGCTTTACTTCAATAGCGATTATCCTGGTGACAGATTCCCTTTAAGTATTTTCATTTCTGGAGAACCCCTTTAGATGATCAGTTACCAGACCGAGAGGTAGTTGTCTCTCATTGTCCTCCTTGCACAATAAATTTGGCCTCCCTGAAGATGATTGGACAGCCAAGTTGTAAACTGTATAAATATTTAACTTTCCTTATCGCTGCCTATACATTTTTAAAGAGCCAGTGACTGGAAAGACTGATAACGTGTCTGGAACCTATTTGTAATGGCGATACATCTTGTAGGAACAAGAAACTAAAGCAGTCCAGAAGATTGGTTGCTGGACCTGACCATATTTGATTTCATAGTTCGCTCTGGGCAAAACTTGTGTTCTGCCTAGTGCAGGGCCAAAAGGGGTGGAGCATGACACAGAATAAAAGGGCTCCAAAAAGGGACTCCAAAGACATTTTTTTTTTTTTACTTTTTAAATATTTTAATATTTGTGTTCTGTTGCCAAGTGAAACTATCACAATCTTTTACAGCATGGAACATCCATTTATCCTTTTAGCCTATTTTAAAGGGCTATACTAGCTCCACTTGACATTGACGTTTAAAGGGGTTATTCACCCTTGGACACCTTTTCTACAGACGCCCAGACTCATGGTGGGGATCATACTTACCTGATCCCCTTCACTGAGTCCCGTCTCCATCACTTGGTCCCCCTACATCAGCATCCAGTTTGTTGAGGGTCACATGGCTGCAGCAACTAATGACTGGCCGTAGCAGTGACGTGTCACCCATACATTGCATAACCCAATGACATGAGGCATGGGTGATATGTCACCTCTATAGACAGTCATTGGCTGCAGCTGTTAGATGCATCGGAGGAGGAAGAGACCTGTGCAGCCAGAAGGGAAGCAATGGAACCGAAACCCAGTGGAGGGAATCGGGTAATTATGATTTGCACTACGGGTTTGGCCATGCTGAAGGGTCTGCAGAAAAGGTCCCAAGGGGTGAACAACGGGTACAGTAGACATCTGTCGTTTACACGGTTGAGACCAGAGGTGTAACTTGAAACTCCTGGACCTCAATGCAGAACTATGATAGTGCCCCATCTACCATGTATACTATTGATGTCTTAGGCTACTTTCACACTAGCGTTTTTAAATTCCGGTATTGAGTTCCGTTATAGGGGCTCAATACCGGAAAAAAACGCTTCAGTTTTGTCCCCATTCATTGTCAATGGGGACAAAACTGAACTGAAGACAACGGAATGCTCCTGAAAGCATTCCGTTCCGTCTTCAGACCGGAGGACAAACCGCAGCATGCTGCGGTTTGCTCTCCGGTCCAGGCATCCGCACCAAGACGGATCCGGAATGACCCCCAATGCAAGTCAATGGGGACGGATCCGTTTGGTGTGGACACACCAGTAATCCGGATCTGTCCTCCATTGATTTCCAATGGGGGGTCATTCCGGATCCGGCATACATACACACAGACATGCATACATACACACAGACATACAAACAAACATACAGACATACATACAAACATACAGACATACATACATACATACTCACATACTCCCGGGACGCCGGCAGAACGTCTTCACGCGCCTCCTGCGCGCTGCGATGACATTTCCCCACTGCGCCCAGCAGAGGGCGCTGTGGGGAATCGTCATCACTGCGCGCAGGAGGCGCGTGAAGACGTTCTGCCGGCGTCCCGGGAGTATGTGAGTATGTATGTATGTCTGTATGTATGTCTGTATGTTTGTTTGTATGTATGTCTGTGTGTTGTTTTTGTGTGTCATGTGTGGGGCTGGAGCGCTGCTCCGGCTCCACACATGTATAGCGTTAGCACGGATCCGTCGGCACCCTTTAGGTGCCGGATCCGTGCTAACGCTAGTGTGAAAGTAGCCTTATCTGGCAGAGAGATATTTGGCCCTTCTTAAGGACTAGGTCCCAGGTGCAACCTCTGCACCTCCTAATGATGTGTCCACACAGACCAGATAAACTATGGATTTGCCACTACGGATATTCGTGCAGCAAATAGGCAATGTTTTACTGTAGCAGCAAAGTAGATGAGATTTTTTTTTTTTTTGAGCAAAAAAAGAAAAAAAAAATGCATAAAATAGCCCGTCAGTTTGTGACACCCATTTCCTCCACTGATTTCACCCATTGCAATGCATAGGGTGAAATACGCTACAACTTTGCCAAAAAATCTGCAACAAATCCGCTTGTGGAAGTTCAGCCTTGCGTGGCAGTACTCTAAGGACTCATGCACACGACCGTATGTATTTTGCAGTCCGCAAAAAACGGATCCGCAAAAAATACAGATGACGTCCGTGTGCATTCCGTATCTTGCGGAATGGAACAGCTGGCCCCTAATAGAACAGTCCTATGCTTGTCAGTAATGCGGACAATAACAGGACATGTTCTATTTTTTTGTGGAACGGCAATACGGACATACGGAAACTGAATGCACAAGGAATAACTTCCGTTTTGTTTTTTTGCGGACCCATTGAAATGAATGGTTCGGCATATGGTCCGCAAAAAACGGAACGGACACTGAAAGAAAATACGTTCGTGTGCATGAGCCCTAACTCAGGATGGATGACCAATCTGGATTCCTCTCTACCCTGGAGGAGCTTTTCTCCATTACTCTTCGTCCTCTGCCGCACATTTCATGTGATGGACTTTGTAAGGAGAAAATGACAACTGCTATGGGCACATTACTTGCTCAGAAAAAAAAACACAGTTGTCAGTTTTCAAGGCCAAATGCCAAGCACAGAATGGATTGAACAGTGTCTCGCTCATCTTTAACTACTGCCCACACCTTCATCCAGAAGATATCATGTACAAAGCGTGAAGTTAAAGACCCGTGTTCCCGCTTGCCCTGACTTCCCTCTACAAATATTTACATGCGGATCAGAAGGGTTCGTGCTCTGCATTTTTTCTGTCGGTTTAGAGACTGTGTCAGAGGCATTTGATGTCTGCACTCTTCACCTCCATCCACCACCTGCAGTCCTTATTTATTTTGGAGGAGCTCTGCTACAAATCCGTCATTGCTATCGGGTGCAGAGTTAAATTGAAGCTCTGATCCCGAGCCGCCTCTTATAAATTTGACTTGGTTGACTGCTGGCTCTATCTGCGAGGCAACAGGCTATTTACTCGGCACAGCTTTATATTTTCCAGCTTTCCGATAATAAAACAAAGCAAACCTAAAAATAAAATAATAATAATAATAATAATAATAAAGGTCACGTAATGGCGACACGTAAGGAGAGCCATAAATTGAATGCTGACGCGTTTTAATCCAAGGCTCCCATTTTGATGCATTATGCATTTTTAAGGCTGTATCTTGTAGGCTTCGGGAAGCCTTTCACATCACATTAAACGCCTGGCGAAGATTTATTGGTGCAAGCATTTCTGTAATCACTTCTGTCGTTCATTCCTTATTGAGAGGCCATTGAAACCTTTTAGTATTCCTGCGCGCAAGTTGGATATTCTTACGGGTGAAACTTTCTACGCCGGGGTGATTATTCATTTTAAACTACAATGCTGGATTAGTTCTGGGCAAAACTTGGCCAGGAGATGTTATGTCCTGGTGGTTCCTGTTCAGACTTGTGTTTTGCGAAACTGAAGGCCTTAGTTTGAAGTGTTATTTGCTGCAGTAATTCAGTATATAAGGAACTGCACATAGCTGGCGACCTCTAGCTGCCATTTGTTGATACTACACTTCCTGTAGAGGCAATACCAATATAGAAAAGTGGAATTTGTCAGTGAATGGTTTACTTTTTGCCTTGTTAAAGGGGTTTTCTGACTCTTTTTTAATGCAGTATCTGATCAGTGAGGGTTCGACACCCGGGACGGCTGCAGCACTCCTGTGTGCGCTGCAGCCTTCTCACAGCGTACCCTAGGCCAGTGACATCACGTTTATCGATAAGTGGCCAAGTGAATGGAGCTGAGATGCAATACCAAGAACAGCCACTATACAATGTATGGCGCTGTGCTTGGTAAGCAGTGAGGAGGCGGCGACGCTCAACGGGAACCCCTGCCAATTAGATATTGATGACCTATCCTGAAGATATATATACGTATAAGTATTAAAAAGTATTAAAAAAATATTTTTTAAAAATCCCCTTTAAAGGGGTTATACAGGAAATGAACATGGGTCAATTTTTCAAAAATGTCGCCACATGTCCACGAATTGTCTGGTGTTGCAGCCCAGCTCAATAATCATAAATCAAGCTTAATTGCAATTCATCACACAACCTGTGGAAGGTGTGGCGCTGTTTTTGGAAGAAGGCAGCCATGTTTTTCATAGATAACTAGTCCACTGGACAGATGCTGCTGAAGGAGGGCCATCAGAGGCGGATTGTCCATAGACTTTACAGGGAAATTTCCTGGTGGGCTAATGCCCCAGGGGCCACCTGAGCCCTCTTCACGACTGGCCAGTGGAGGTTTTTGGGGATGTATTTTGGCAGTATTTTGTGATGGACTGTGGTATTTGGCTCTGTTGGGGTGGTATAATGTGCCACAATATGGTATTGCTGGTCCTGCCTTCCATCAATTTGGACTAAACTACAAAACGGGGCCACTTTCAGTACTTTTTCCAGGGCCACTTTATGTTCCCAGTCCGCCCCTGGGGGCCATCCTGTCTCATTTTGAATTCTACGTGTTGCCTTCAAGTTTAGTTAGTAGTTACGACTTTTTGTTGACGACTTTAAAGGGGTTTTCTGGAACTTAGATTTTTAGGCTCCATTCACATGTCCTGTTTTTCTTTCCTGATTCGATCCTGATCCTGATCTGGATCCATTCATCCATGGGTCCTGAAAAAAATCAGGATCGAATCAGGAAAGAAAAACAGGATGTGTGAATGGAGCCTTTATGGTCTGTCCTCAGGATTGGTGATGAATATCAGGTCAGTGAGCGTCAGACACACGAGACCCCTGCCAGTCGGCTGTTTCTGGCATCCACGGGAGAAGGAAGCAGAAGTATTCTTACACTGTGTAGTGGCCGTGCCCTTTAACCCACCCTTCCCCCATAGTGCCACCATAAACTGTCTGCACTACAGCATTATCAACTATATTAAAATTAATTTGTTAATTAGATTAGTGTTAAGCGAAGTTCGAATAATTTGATTTGACTACTTTGCCAAAATTCACAAAGAAATTCGCTTTGTGACCCACTACTTTGTCGCGAAGCGCATTTATTTGTAAGCAGCGGGCACAATGACTGGGAACGGCGATTGTGCCTCTACTCATCATTGTACCCCTCAGATGCTGCTTTCATCGCTGATCGTGGCATCTGAGATTAAAAATGAGGGCTTTCAGGGGTTAATCAGTTAAAAAAACAATACCTTATCCATTTGAGCTCAAAAAGGCCCTGCGGCCATCTTGATTGAAGATCCTGCGTGGAATCTCGCTCTGTGCGTGATGACGTCATAAATCACTGCACAAGAGACTTCATTCAAGATGGCCACAGCGGCCTTTTAACGCTCTAATGGATGTGGTGAGTATGATATTTTTATTTTTTCACATTTTAGGGAAAATTTGATTTGTTACCACGAAGCACAAGGACATTTTTGTGGCAAATTGCATTTTCCCTGAAATTCTGATCGAACTCCACTTCATATACTTTGATTTGCTCAGCCTTAAAATTGATGTTTTAATTGTATTCTTCTCCTCCTGTCATTAATTCACACATCGACAGTTAGATCTCAATGGTGATATTCCTGTATATGTTATACCGTAGTTTGTGATGCAAAATATCATGGACGTACATGCCTTCTATGGGTGGGGGATGGGCCCTCAGAATCCTCGTCACTATAATATATTTGATATATGGTTGAAGCCATAGAAGAAAAGTCTCTCCACGCTCATTGATTATTTCCAGGAATGCATTAAACACACTCATTCTCTCATGCATTAATTCCCTCCCTGCAATTACCCATCCCTTTCCCCCCAGGGGGCATGAGATTTGGGACAAAAGGCAGCATGATGAAAAGTGACATATTGTTAAATAATACACCGCCATACCCCCGCTCAATATGGCAGATTCTTTCTCTTCCAGTCAAGAGTGATGACACTGTATTGATTTTCACACATAGTGTGCTCTTTTTGACAGTTTATATTAAAGGGGTTGTCCCACGAAAAATATTCTACAGTTTTCAAACCAGCCCCTGAATCTGAATACTTTTGTAATTGCATGTGATTTAAAATTTAGTATAGCCAGTGAGCTATTCACTGAAATCTATCTGTATAGCGCCACCTGCTGTTTGCTCTTTTTCTAATTTCTCTGTCCTACTCACTGAGATGGAAGCATATGCTCAGTACCATCCTTCGACTGCTTCCAGCTGCGGCAGAAAGGACACACCCTCAGCTTGAAATAAATCTAGCAAAGCAATTGGAGCAATGAATGTGAAGATCTCTGGATCCATGTGAAGTACAGGGCTGGTTCTAGCTTTGTTAGAAAGAGATTGTCATGTCCTATATGATGTCTGATTTTCATTTTTTACATTAATCATGGGATAAGCCTTTTAATGTAAAATATTTTCCAATTTGCGGTTGAGGTCTTGTAGCTAGCGATCTGTCTAATCTATATCTGTCTCTCTATCCTCTATCTATCACATGTCTCTAGCAATCTATACATCCATTTCCGTTTCCACATCTTCTACTGAATCCATATTGCGTGCTGGCTTTGCGATGACATGAATGACGTTACACACGGACACACAATAGAACAACTGGTCTTGATTACAATACATTCATATGCAAAGTCTGAACAGAATCGACATTTTTTTTTTTTAATCTTTGGACTGAAAAATAAGTGCAGATCCTTAAAGGGGTTTTCTGGGACAGAATGTCCCCCATATCTCCCCCTTATCATCTCCCCCCATACCCATTAGATTATCGGTCACTGCCACCAAATATGGTTGGCTTGGCTGACAATACAATGACCTATTCTTAGAATAGCTCATCAGTATTACATGGGTGGAGGTCCAACACCGCCACCAATCGGCTGATAGGAGTCAGGTGCAGAACTAGAACTAGTGGAGCTCCATGTAGCGTAGGGATCAGGAGTCCTGTTCACATCAATTTAATGTCGCATGCAGTAAAATCTGGCAAAAATAAAATTGGCAGATGCCCCATTGAACTCTGTATCCGCCAAGTGTTGCTTCTAGGGGAGAATATCTCCATACATATGGATTCCGATAGATGGATTCTGATTGTCTCTGTTCAGTTGTCCCTCAAGTTACAATATGAATTGGTTCCAGGACGACCATTGTATGTTAACACCATTGTAAGTTGAGTAATTGGTTCCAAAGCCCCAAAATGTCATCCAAGATAAAAGAAAATGAAGATTTAATAAACAGATAACTAAGAAAGATAAAACAAGTCTTTACATATAACAGTCATAGCTGATAACTAGCAACTAGTGTCCTTGATTCGTCAGATCTGAGTCTGAGGCATTGTATGTTGAGTCTGGTTTCAACTTACGATGGGTCAGAAAAGACCATTGTATCCTGAGGCCATTGTATCTTGAGGGATCACTGTACTAAGGAGCGCTCTAACCTTCAAGCATTGCTTCATAGGCTCCACTGTGCTCATACGCAGTTCACCATACCTTGGAGGGCACCACCTACCCAGCATCGGACAGGCCCACCAGAGTACCAGTCCTCCAGTGAGCTCAGGCTCTGATGCCTTTCTGGGTCCCAGAGGTCCAGGGAAAAAGAAAAACATTTGGAGCTGCCTTTGATGCCAGTAATTTGCCAATTGGGTCTATGTCCTTGAATAAAAATCTATTAAGGCGGATTTACACGGCCCAACGGAGCAGGCGATTGTAGGGAAGGAAGCGTGCCTTCTCAACAACGGCCTGCTCATTACTTGAGTTGAAACACTGCATGTACGCGCAGCAATCCTGTCCACTGCATGGAGACGAGCAATCCCTAATGCCATCACTCATCCGCATACCGAGTCATTGTTTCTAGGTCGCAGATCGTGATGATTGAGGTGCCTGCATGAACGATTGTTTCACCCAGTGAACGAGCATTCATCGGGTGAGTGGCAGCTTCTTTACATGGGCATAGTATTGGAAACGAGCACCTGTATAAGCATCCACCTCATATGATCTGCTCAACAATCAGACCATACCAAAGGGCCTTTATTGATTATATGGGGTGTGGGCCCCGAGGATAATATCTTCTGGTGGGCCCAAGGAACCCCAGTTTGACATGTCGCTACATGTGGTTCAGACCTTAGCCTTCGTATTCGCAGTACTGCACATGGAAATTCTAGGATGTTGATGGGACTGGAATAAGTGGATTGTTATTGGGGCCCCAGAGTTCTGAGCTTCATTTCGGCCAGCATATTCTTTAAATCGGTTTGTTGACCTTTTTCGGACAATCGGTGAGCATAGAATTGTAGTGGTGGACTGGATATAGACCATACAGGTAAATATCCTGGTAGGCCAAGCCCAGGAGGATGCCAGAGCTCTCCACATTGACACTGGCTGGGTACATAATGATCTGATACCATCAGCATTAAAGAGGTTGTCCGGGTTCAGAGCTGAATCCGGAAATATCCCCTTCTTCCCCCACTTGACCTCTCTGACACGATCATCGGGGCATTTCACGGTCCAACGATATACAGTGCAGGGCAACAGCTTTTTTGTTTATATTTGTACACTGCTAGGCGGAGGCTTCTGCCTAGCAGTTTTCCCGGTGACATCACTGGCACTGATGGGCGGGTTTTAGCTATATTACAAGCTAGAGCATCGCTAATGTCCGCCCATTATTGCCGGTGACTTCACCAGGCTCACTGCCTTCGCCTAGCTTACCCATGGAGAGCCTGGTACGAAACCAGATCTCCAAAAAAAGCCTTTTCTCTGCCAGATTCAGCGCAGATCAAGGGGAAGCATCGAGATTCTCCCATGCTCATGTCAGATGGGCTGAGTGGGAGAAGAAGGGGATACGTCCGGGTTCAGCTCTGAACACGGACAAATCCTTTAATAAATGCTAGGAGCATCAGGTACTTATTTACCTGGCCAGTGGCCGCTGGTGCCATTATGAATTCAACTATATCGCCCTCCTCAGAACAGTGATACAGTTGAATACTGTGGTGAGGATGGCAGTATCTTGTGCTCCATTATGGTATTTGGTTCTGCTGGGACGGTATTTTGTGCTCCATTATGGTATTTGGTTAAGCTGGGGCTGTATTTTGTGCTCCATTATGGTATTTGGTTCTGCTGGGGCTGTATTTTGTGCTCCTCTGTGGTATTTGGTTCTGCTGGGGCGGTATTTTATACCCCACTTACCTCTGTTGTCTCCACCTTCTTGTGTCAGCCCTGCCTACGTGTGTTGCATTGCCTATCTACAACATGGGGCCACCTTTAGTTGTTTTTTTCCAGGGCCACTTAAAGTTCAAAGTCCTTCCCTGCAGAATTGTCTACGTTCAGACTTCTCGGGTGACTTTTCTCCTGCCTTGGCAGCGCTGCAGAACACATTGTTACGGCACAGTCTTCAGCGGTGACCTTCACATCACATTGAGACATTTGCTTTCTTGTGAATTATTGTTGCTATTCAGTGGAAATATTTGTTTAGCTGACATTATCTCGCTGGATTTCTCAGCAAACTTTTTTTTTTCCCTGCACTGAAGACATTTTACTTTGTGAATTTACAGCAGGAATTTTCTGTCGAGACTGCATTAGGGGAAATACAGAGGAGGCGGGATGTGACTGTAAACCAGGTAGATTTATTAAAAGCAGCGAGTGCCTCGTAGCGTTCACAGGCTCAGACAGTCTTACCCGGCCAGGCGGCTCCTGCAGCTAATCCTGAATTTGATTTAAGGTATATTCAGCAGATACTCTGTGCGAAGTGATAGCATTCAGAAGTGTCTGCAGGTTTAGGAACTATCAGGGGATGTATTTCCACTGCGCACAGCCATAGATATAGATCACAAGGCGTTTTTGGGGGTGTCATGCAAATAAAGCCTAAAGGGGTCATCCACTTTGGACAATTCTATCCAGTCCTCTAGAATTCTGGCTTCAAAAAGTTGCCATATAGGGCTTTTGTGACTTTATGGGTACATCTGTGCAAAAATTTAAAGGGGTTATCCAATCTTAAAAAAAGCCCACCAATATGCCGGGTCCCCCATGCTGAATATACTTACCTTGCTCCCCGCGCTGCGCCTAGTCTCGCTGCTGCTTCGCCCCGAGCTCGGATGAAAACATCTGGTGTCAGGGGATAAGGGGGAGGGGGCAGCCAATGAAGCAATGGCAGGCGGGGATGGGATGAGCCTCCCTTGCATCGCAGGTGACGCTAGGGAGGCTTGTCCCCACCTGCCATTGGCTGTTCCCCTCCCGACTGGATGTTTTCATCCATGCACGGGGAGAACCAGCAGCAACTAGGGGACTAGGATAAGTATATTCAGTGTGGGGCCCGGCATATGGAGGGGCTGTTTTTAGGATTTTTACAGCATTAACTTAAGTTTTGAAAAGTTTTAGTCTAAAAAAAAAAAAAATTGTGTTTGGAACTTTGGAATCTGACTTCAAATATTACCCTCATGATAATTATTGCTATAATTTTTCGCTAAAAGGGCCTCCTGACAATAAGTTGATCAGTGTCCTGTTAACTCCCAACGATCAGCTGTGATCTGTGAGGGAACCAGACAGGAAGTGTTCAGTTCCCCTGCAGTGCCACCACAGGAGAAATGTAGTATTACACAGTGAAATCAATGGGCTTTTCATGTAACTCACAGATATACCAGGTCCTCCAGAGAGTTGTAGCCGCTCTACAACCGGGCTAAAAGACGAAGTTCCTGAATGAAAGGACTACGAACCTCAGAATTCTCTAATAGGGTATTTTTTTTTCCCCAAAAAAGAAAAAAAAAACATGGATCTCCCATCCACGTGTCCCATCCATTGATCTATTATTTTCACATCACTTCTTAATGTAATTAATAGTATACAGCGCCATAATCTACATACTATACACAAGGCATTAGTACTTGTTTTAATCCAAATGCATAGGCCCACACACGACGTCACGGTTTCCTCTACGAATGAGTACCTACTCTAGATTGGTGTGGCACCAAATGGCGACCACCACCAGCACAACACCGCACCCTTTTCATACCTCTGCTTGCTAGGAACAAAAACCTGGTCATGTCTAAAGGCTCTATGACACCTAGGCCAATGCACAGGAAATAATCGGGAATAAACTGAATGCTTCCTCTAATTGCCTGATCCTTGAACCGAGATGATAGCGGAATTTACATGCAGAATTATCCCTCCCAATTTGGGGAAGAACAGGATGATGTGCTGCCTGAAAACTATTTTATGTACCAAATAAAAGATGGAATTACCGGATGAATGAACATTTCTTATGGATGCTTATTCCCAATAATTGCCCCGAGCTTCATACTTAAAAGGGTTTTTCTCATCTCAGACAATGGGGACATATCTCTAGGATAGGTCCCCATTGTCTGATAGGTGCTGGTCCCACCTCTGGGACCCGCGCTTATATCGAGAACGGAGCGGGGAAAGTGGTGGCCGGAGGATCCCGTTCGCGCTATAGAAGTAAATGGGAGTGCTCCACACTTGCACTGCCACCACTCCCATTCATTTCTATGGGGCCGACGGAAATAGTTGATCCATTCGTAGAAATGAATGGAGGGCAGTCGCACATGTGTGGCTGGCTTTTTATGAGATAGGTGCGGGTCCCTGCGGTGGGACCCGCACATATCAGACAATGGGGTCATATCCTAGCGATATGCCCCCATTGTCTCAGATGAGAATACAACCTTTAACTGACAGAGCCTGGTGAGTCGAAGTCTAGCACATGTAGGGCACTGTCAAGTCGTAGTTTCATCCCCTAGATGCAAACTATAAATCTCCCCACATCCATTCACAGAACTTCTAACTAGCGCCTCCATTACCACTGCGGTGTACAGTATATGAACGGTATACAACTGTGCCCGATACAGCACTCCTCGTTCTCTTATGGCTTTATCTAAGACGCTTGTCTGGCAGGGAGCAAGTAATCTTGGAACCATATGAAAGCAAGTGTCAGGGTGGTGAATACAGAAGCCAGGAGAAACCAGTGCTGTACTTTTCATGCATGTGCAGCAGAGCTGAAGTTGTTATATGGCACAGCCACAGATCATTACGATCACTATGTGTTATCTGCGGTTATAAGATACACCTCAGGATGAGTGGAGACATGATACATGAAGCTCTGCTACATCGGTGTATAGATGGATAGATAGAAGTGGATGTGAAATGAATATTTATAAGACACTGATGCATATAGAAGCAATAGATGTAAAGGGATAAAACTAGAAACAGATCAGAAGAAACAGCTCCGTATATTCAGCAGCCGGATGCAGGCCTCGGGGCACTGACTTGGTGTCCCCGCTATACAAAGAACCAAAACCAGGCAGCGCTCCAAGGTATCAAAGTGAAAAGGAGGTGGATTCTTTATTTCCCCATATGTGCGACATTTGGGATGAAAAGTCCTACATATGGGACTGGGTGAATAAAGGAACCTCCTCGTTTTCATTTTGATTCCTTGGAATGCTGCCTGATTTTGAATCTGCCTATCAATTTATCCATATCTATCTATCTATCTATCTATCTATCTATCTATCTATCTATCTATCTATCTATCTACATTATCTATCTATCCCATATCTATCTATCTATCTATCTATCTATCTATCTATCTATCTATCTATCTATCTATCTATCTATCTATCTACATTATCTATCTATCCCATATCTATCTATCTATCTATCTATCTATCTATCTATCATATGTCCATCTATCTGTATCTATCTATCTATCTATATCTATCTATCTATCTATCTATCTATCTATCTATCTATCTATCTATCTAATGTCCATCTATCTATCTATCCCATATCTATCTTTATCCATCTCTCCGACATCCAGGACCCCTGCCGATCAGCTGTTTGAGAAGGAACTGGTGCCCCCATGAGCGCCGTGGCTTCTCTTAGCTTTTCCTAGGCCAGTGACGTCACGTTCATCGGTCACGTGGCCTAGGAGCAGCTCAGCCCCATTCAAGCGAATGGAACTGAGCGCAATACCAAGCACAGCCGCTATACAATGTACGGCGCTGTGCTTGATGAGCAGGGAGAAGGTAGCGGCACTCACAGGAGCGCCGGTACCTTCTCAAACAGCTAATCGGTGGGTCCCGGGTGTCGATCAGATACTGATGACCTGTCCTGAGGATAGGTCATCAGTAGTAAAATCCTAGAAAACCCCTTTAAACAATATATAATTTTTTTATTGTTTGTGGGCGTTTCTCTAGATCAGGGGTCAGCAACCTTCGCACTCCAGATGCTGTGAAACTACAACTCCCAGCATGCAAACTTACTCGGCTGCTCTTGTAACTCCCACAGAAGTGAAAGGAGGATTCTGGGAGTTGTAGTTTCAGAACATCTGGAGTGATGAAGGTTGCTGATCCCTGCTCTAGATAGACGCGGAGAAATGTAGATGGATATTAGATATTAATTCTACAAAAAAATAAATATATAACATATATATAATGTAATATATATAAAAGAAATATATATAATAAATATATATATATTATATATTAAGCACACAAGCAAAAAAGTCGGGAAAAAAAACATACCAAAAGAAGGGGGGGCCCTGCTTATTTAAAGAAACTTGTCCAAAGTGGACGATCTACTATTTAAAGCCCATGTATGAAGGGCATGATGTGCACGTGCACCTTCCATATGATGGATGATCCAGCGCCCGGGCAGGTGTTTGAGAGCCGTTCATTAAAGTCAGTGCAGGAGACAGAGGAGGATCTCTTCCTAGGAGAAGGTCCATTGTTATGGGCTGCAGTCAGGCAAGGGAAGACCCCCCCATCCTAGTCACAATAGCTCTCAGAGAACTGGCTCATTACATATTCAGCTCCGGCCCCTGGCTGCTCAGCAGTGAGCGGTGACGCCGCTGCTCAGTCAAGCCTCATTCAACTTCACCATGCAAAAGCTGCTTGGAGCTCTCAATGCCTGGCTGCTCAGTGCCTTGTCTATGATGAACAGCCTGTGTTCTCTGCTTTGCTTTAAGTACAGGTAAATGGCCGCTGTGTTTTTTGTAGCCGTCTCGTTGTCAGTCCCTTCTCGGTGTCACTGTGTGTTCTTCATGCGGGGGCCTTTTTGCAGAGACCATCACAAAAGGCCTGACCAGAGCACTTCTCCTGTGGTATGCTGGCTCTCTGTGTGTGTATGTGTGTGTGGGGGCAAACGTGTGCCCATCCTGCTCCTGGCATGGACAAGGATAAATAACGTGACTGTGTGCACAGGTTCTAATGCCCGTTTAACCCTTTAACTCATCAAAAAGTAAAAAGGTAAACAAAAACTGAAGGAAAACCGTGCGTGAGAATTGCGTTGCGTGCCACAATCCCGATTATTTGGCAGCATTGGGCAAAAAAGTTTTGCATTGAGTCATGTGTTTGAGAAGTACCTGGTACCCGTCAGGCGAGAACAGAATGGTATAACTCCTGCCCGTTCAGTGTTATGTAAATGTCTTGAAACGTTGTCGAACCAGCGAGTAAGTGACTTTACCATCATGTCGTTAATATTTATGTCTTCTCCTATACAGGAAGTGTTTTCAGACCGCTCACTTCTACGTCGACGACAGCAGCTCGCCAAGAGTCGTCCCCAATGACAACATACCCATCATCCCCATTCCAGGTACGGTAGAAGAAAAAATGCTTATGTTGTCAGGGGGCACAACTACTCATGATTCCTGCTTTTACATAGGACTGCATTATCTTCTTGTTTTGCCCTGAAGTGGACAGATAGATCCGTTACAGCTATCTATTACATTATCCTAGTGAGTTGTCAGGATGTGCAGAGATTACAGCACTGAAAGGGTTATCCCACGGGAGACATATTGCTGGGATATGCAATCAATATCCGATCAGTGGGGGTCTGACTGCACTACAACAATGTAGCAACGGTACTAGGGAAGTTCTGCGCTCATTTGTTTTTGATAGAGCTGCTTGGCCTTGTTTGGAGGTCACCAGGGGCAGATTGGCCCTAGACCTTACAGGGAAAGTTCCGGTTCCGATTCCCAAGGGGCCTCCTGAGTCCTCCTCACAGCCGCTAGTGGAAGTTTTTGGGGATGTATTTTGTGCTGCTGGCAGTATTTTATCATGGACTGTGGTGTTTGGCTCTGTTGGGGTGGTATAATGTGCCACAATATAGTATTGCTGGCCCTGCCTTCCATCAGTTTGGACCTGACTACAAAATGGGTCCACTTTTTAGTATTTTTTTTTTCCAAGGCCAGTTTAAGTTCCCAGTCCTCCCCTGGAGGTCACATTATTCGTTGATTATAGTTAGTGGCTTACCATGCGGCCTCTGTTGAATATTGTGGGGGGTTCATCACCATTCTAATTCTGCTGTCCCTCCTTGCACAGTGGAAGGTACAGCAGTCAGGCACCGTTCAGACATAGATCACGTCTTACCCAGCACCCCTGTGATAAGCTGTTTCAGAGTAGCTTCGGTGCCGAAAATCTGCACCAAAACTACACAGCTCAAACCATTGTGCTGTGGACGGAACTGGTTACAGCAGCACTGCTCCCACTGAAGTGAATGGGAACAGTGCTGCAGTTACCAGCTCCGATCACAGTACAACAGATAGAGCTGTGCAGTTCCAGTGCGGGAGCTACTCTGAAAGAGCTGATCAGTGGTGGTGTCGTACCCCAATACTGATGGCCTATTCTGAGGGAAGGTATTCAATATTAAAATCCCAGAAAACCCCTTTAAGGCTTCACGCACACAACCATATTCGTTTTGCGTTCCACACATCCGCATTTTTTGCGCGCCTAGTGACTTCCAGATTAAACTCTGCTACATACGGTATATGCATTTGTGTCCTGCAATTTTGACTCGGTGAGCATTTCATCCTATTGCTTTACAAGGTATCTATGACATCATTGAGCTTGAAATGATGTAATAATTCATTTGTTCATTTGATACTATTTTCCTTTCTTTGAGAAATCTTGGTGCAGATGACAAAATGGCTGCTTTAAAGGGGAATCAACTCAAAGGGTATTGGCTTTCATTGAAGAGACTCTGCAGTCTTATTGTCAGGCAATGCTCCATGGGAAAAATATGCAAATTAGCTTATATCGGGCAATTCAAAGACATTGGTAAGACGGCACTTTTCAGGGTTCGCACCTCTCATCAGTAAAGAGCAGGGTACTGGCTGGATGAGATGACTTAGACACAGACTGGAGTAGGGAGGACTGGCTGTAATTGAAGGTGGGACACAACACATCAGTAAAAGAATAGAGCACATGGTGCACTCATGCTTTCTGTCCAGATATATAGGAATAGTGGGGGGGGTCACACTTCTATGGCTTTGTCGCTGCTTGTGCTTTAATGTATTTTCCATAGCTGCGGTATAAAATGATGGCACAGTAAGGAGTCTGTACCCTCCATATAATCCTATCTCCTGCTTCAGTACAACACCTGCCCAATCCGATTTTCCAGATGAGCTCTGTCTGTCACTGGGAGCACGCATCACTTCATGTGAATCCCATCATTTTGGCCCCTTGATCTTCGCCGGTGCATTAAGACACTTAGTTCCTCGATTACAGTCCCTGAATCCTTTCAAGACGGATCATTCTGTATTTGTGGGCAGGACTCCGGGTAATCTGAGTCTAGTCGAGAGGTTTCCTCAGTGGACATATATATCTGACTAGTGGGAGTCCGACCCCACCGATGTGAAGTGTACGGGGCTGTATTACAGTTACCACACAGTGCCAGGCTGCAGCTGCACAGCCGGGGGAATGTTGTACGCATGACCATGTAATATATATTAGCGCTGATGCTGCCAAATCTCTTTACAGCAGCTTTCCACACTAACTAATAGACTGGTGGTCCAAGATGGCGGTGGTGGCCCATTCTATGACATATATTTTAGTCATTGCATAAAAACATGTAATAACTAGTGATGAGCGAAAATTTGATTTGGCTGCTTCACTGAATTTTGCAAAAAAATTTGCTCTGTGACAAATTACTTTATCATGAAGCGCATTTCTTTGTAAGACCCCATTCACACGACTGCATGTTCATTTCTGTATCTTATCCGCATTTTTGCGGATAAGATGCGGAACCATAACGACCCATTCATTTTTCCATAGGAGAAAAAAAAATGCGGAATGCACACCGCGTGCATTCCGCATCCGTATATTACGGAAGTTCTACCACAAAAAAAAGGAAACATGTCCTATACTTGGCCGCAAAACACGTCCCTAGCCCTATTAAAGCCAACGGGTCCGCAAAAATGTGGAACACTACGGAAGACATTCCGTATGTCTTCCATTCCGTTTTTATACGGACACGGAATACATACGGTCGTGTGAATGGAGCCTTAGTAGCAGGTGCAATAACAGGGAGCGGCGATTGTGCCGCATGCAAATCCCCCCCTCTCCCCGTCATTGTACCCCTGAGCTGATCGCGTCATCTGACAGTAATAACACAGTGTAAAATAAAATACAAAATAAATTAAATCATACTTGCCTCATCCATTTAATCGGGACGAGCCGGCCGCTGCCATTCTAGTTAAAGATGTAGCGCGAAATCCTGCTCGGCTCGTGATGACATCATCCGTGCGAAATCTTCAATCAAGATGGCAGCGGCCAGCTAGTCCCGATCAAATGGATGAGGTAAGTATGATTTAATTAGTTTTTTTTTTTTTTTTTCAGTCTTACCACCGTTCAGGTAAAATTAATTCGTTACCATGAAGCAGAAGGAATTTCGGAAATTTCCCTGAAATTCGGATAGACTTTGATTAGCTCAGCACTAGTAATAACTGTGTAATATTTTGTGCTTCGTTTCATCTCCATTCTCTGTCGGTGAATTGGAACAGTACTGTTTGCATCCATACCATACAGCAGTAATATAGATCCGAGCTCCTCTGAGACTACAATACCCAGACTACTCTATTTACTTCTATGGAAATTATAAGAAAACTTGAGCGCAGTGTGCATGCTGGGAGTTGTAGTCTCACAGCAGCTGGAATGTCGGAGGTCGATGATCTCTGCCCTACGATGATATATTGTAGCAAATCATTAGGGGAAATGCTGCTGACGATCTGTTTAGCTCACAGAGGATTGTCTAGATTAGATACATTGTTACAGACTCTCAGCTGTGACACATATTAAAGGGGTTTTCCAGGACTTTTATATTAATGACCTATCCTCAGGATAGGTCATTCATATATCTGATCGGTGGGGATCTGATCCTGGAACCCCAACCAACCTTTTTAGAATAGGTTGTGCCGCTCCGGTGAGCTCTTCGTCCCCTTCCAAGGCCAGTGACGTCACGTACACATGGCCTAGGCACAGTTCAGTCCCAATTATGTGAATTCGGCCTGAGCTGCAATGCCAGGCAGACCCACTTGACATTGCATGGCACTGTGATAAGGCAGTGGCGCTCATTGCTGCACCACAGTCTCTTGAAACAGGTGATCGGCAGAGGTGGCAGGAATCGGACCCTCAACAATCAGATACTGATGACCTGTCCTGAGGATAGACCATCTGTATTGAACTCCTGGAAAACCTCTGTACATGATTGTTTCTGTTCACTGACGGAAAGCAGAGCTCTTGAGGAACTGAAACACAATGCATGTTAGAAAGGGACATAACTTTTCATTATACAATGTAGTCTTCAGCATAGGCCTGCAAAGCAGCTATAGACACCAAAAACTGCATGGCAAAACTTTATTGCCACTCAGTTCTCACTACTGCCATGTGTATGGGCCCCGTAAGGCTGGATTCATCACGTAATCATTACACTCCTCTGTCTTCTGTTTGTATAACAGTGGAGACTTGCTCAACATTCACTGTTAAGTAAACAGAAGACAGAGGAGCGTTGCTGAGGCTCAAAATGGACCCCTTTACAGCTATTTTTCTAATAGAAATGTACGATTTCAGTAATTAAAGTATATTACAAAAATGGTCCCCTACACATTACATAAATAACAATAGAATAGGCAGTTACACTTTAAATGTATCTGTTTTTTAACCGATTTCAAAATGGATACATTTAAGGCTTATTTCCATCAGTTATTGTGAACCAAAACCAGTAGTGACGCCTACTCAGAGATCAGGTGGAATGGAAAGCTTTCCTCCTGTTCTGTGTTTTTGACCCGCACCTGGTTTGGGCTCACAATAACTGATGGAAATAACTGAAGTGTGAACTCGGCCTTAAATGTATCCATTTTGAAATCGGTTAAAAAACAGATACATTTAAAGTGTAACTGCCTATTCTATTGTTATTTGTGCAATGTGTAGGGGCAGTGATGCCGACCATTTTTGTAATATACTTTAATTACTGAAATCATACATTTCTATTAGAAAAATAGCTGTAAAGTGGTCCATTTTGAACTCAGCCTAGGGGCTCATGCACATGAATGTATTTTCTTTCCGTGTCCGTTCTCTTTTTATTTGAGGACTGTATGCGGAACCATTCATTTCAATGGGTCCCCCCCAAAAAAATGGAATTTACTCTGTGCCTTGCGTTTCCGTATGTCCATACGTCTGTTCTGCAAAGAATAGAACATGTCCTATTATTCTCTGCATTACAGACAAGGATAGGACTGTTCTATTAGGAGCCAGCTGTTCCGTTCCACAAAATACGGAATGCACACTGTATTTTTTGCGGACCGCAGAATACAGTTCTGTGCATGAGTCCTAACCGTTAAAGAAAACGTGCACAAAACATGCATAGGATTTCTCTGTTTTGAAATATGAAATTGCATGTTTTCTTCGCTGTGCCGATCCATCATAAAAAAAGTGACAGTTTTGGAATGGATTCAGTTTCGGAGTCTTTGGAATTTTGACGTTTTTTACACTGAGCCGATTCTTTAGAATAAATAAAGCCAATTCCGTTTGTTCTGCCTTTTGCTCCTAGTGTTTCATAGACTCTTTGAGGTCTTGAGGAATAATGGGTGGTTTATTTTTAAGCAATTTCTGTCTTTTAAGTAAACTGGAAATAATGGCATGATGATGTTGTCCTCCCTGCATTCATATCCTTAAATATAAGGAAATCTTCTAATTAGATGCTGCCGCTTGAATCCATGACAATGTTTTGACTCCCAGACGTAATTAAAATGCTCACCGCCGCTCTCATTGACTAATCAATGTCGGCATCTTGTATTGATTCACATCTTTGCTTTTTGCCTTTGTCTGTATAATCATACCTTCGGAGCTCCTGCTTGTATGGGAAATCAAAAGGTAAAAAAGGAGTAAAGAAGTAGAAAAAACAAAAAGAGACAAAGTTATTTCATTCGGGATCTGAGCTGCGGCTGGGACTTTTGATGTTCCTAAGTAACCGCCCACAATAGAAAGTGGCGTCTTTTCAAGTGGGCGTTTTGTTTGAGACTTGAAGTTAAGACTCTGATGTCTACCTTTTGTATTTTTCGGCTTAATAAAGTCTATGCTGCCACTTCATTAGTGGGAATTAATATTTAATGATATAGAAATATGGCTGCTGCGAAGCCGCAAAGGATTAGAGAACTGATTTCCATCCCATGACTTATTTAAAAGGAATTTATTAATTGTTTCGAGTCTCATGTGCGGCGTCCTGTTATCAGCAGGATATACATAATGATAATTCGGGGGAGGAAGGGGTTAAGGAACATTACTGTAGAAAATACACTTAAAGGGGTTGTCCCACAAAAAATACTCTACAGTTTTCAAACCAGCCCCTGCATCTGAATACTTTAGTAATTGCATGTAATTAAAAATTTAGCATAGCCATTGAGTTATTCAATAAAATGTATCTGTATAGCGCCACCTGCTGTTTGTTCTTTTACTTATTTCTTATTCCTGCTCACTGAGAAGGCCGCACATGCTCAGTTTGATCCTTCATCTGCCTCCTGAGTTGTGATAGGGAGAGCATAAACACGCCCCCTGAGCTGTGATAGGATGAGCTGAGACACGCCCCCTGAGCTGCACCAGAAAAGACATGCCCACTGAGCTGCAGCAGAAGAGACACTCCCCTTGAGCTGTCAGCTTGATATAAATCTAGCAGAACAATGAATGGGGAGATCTCTGGACCCGTGTGAGGTACAGGGCTGGTTCTAGCTTTGTTAGAAATATATTGTCATATACTATATGAAGTCTGATTTTAATTTTTTACATTATTCATGGGAGAACCCCTTTAACCATTAATTCCTCTATTCCTTTCGCACTATTCTTTCTTTTATTATAATGACACATATAAAAAATTCTTCTATGTGTTTCCCAAGAGCCATTCCCTTCTTGATCACAAACCTTTGTCTGGCTGTAAATTACCTGGCTGCAGCAGGGCCTCTCCCTCACCGCTCTGTCAGATGGCCATAGGGGAGGAGTGGATTATTTAAAGGGGTTATCCTATGTATGATGTAAAAAAATGAAAATCATATATACCGTATTTTTCGCCCTATAAGACACCGGCTCATAATACACACCTAGGTTTTAGAGGAGGACAATAAGAAAATAAAAACAGTCCAACAGACCAACAGTCAGACCCCCAATATTAATCAGACCTCAGCTCAGAACCCTAATCAGACCCTAAATGTTAATAAGACCCTCAATCAGATCTCAGATCAGACCTCCAATGTTAATAAGACCCTAAATCAGATCTTCGATCAGACCTCCAATGTTAAGAAGACCCCAGATCAGACCCACAATCAGACCTCAGCTCAGACCCCAATGTGAGTGACCCCCAATCAGACCTCGGATAAGAGCCCCAATATAAATAAGACTGATATTTAACTCTTGTATCTCAGAAACAGCTGACCATTTTTTGTAATAAAGACTAACTTTAAAAAAGTTCTTTTTTAGCCCAAAATGAATAAAATGCAATAAAAAAAATTGCTCCGAAGATGTCCATAGCCTTTAAACAACACCAGTTTTGCCTTCTGGATCTTTAGACAGTCCCACAAAAATCAGGGCTGTTGGCAAGTGTTTTGTACTGCTCAGTCCAGAAGATCACCATGTAGCATAGGCCTTATACTTGCGTGTTGTACTGCTTGGTCCAGTAGGTCACCATGTAGCATAGGCCTTATACTTGGCACATTATGTACTACATATGAGACATCTAAGACAAATTGTAACTGTTCCTTAGGTGCCACATGCAATCTCTAGCATCTGTCCAGATCTGTGAAGCTCTGTCGCCCCGTATGACTAGTTCTTACGATTAATATACTGTATCTTGATGACGATTAATATGTTTTGCTCTTTCTGTTGTTTTGTGCTGTCGTTTTGTGACAGCACAAGTGATTTCAGGCCTTGTACAGAACCTGGATTAAATCTCAAGTGATGTAACTTCACAATGGATTAACGTATCGCGGCCAACTTGTTATACTGCGTAGCTTCTGTACATAGTGTATCTTACTGACACTGGAAAGGATGGGATTTGTTCTAATAGATGTGATGTTCCATCGTTGCTCTTCACTATTGCACCCACTCCAGTGTTTCCTTCCTTAGTTAAATGGAACAGATTGTAACGCTGATTGAATGCCGGACTCTAGAAGCCATTAGAAAAGCAGAAAATAAAACCCTATCCAATTTTCTGTGGTTCCAATATGTTTCCCATCACGGAGTAAAAGGACTTTTTACGCGACCTTCACCTTGTGCTTCTATTTCCAGGCTGTACAGGATATTCTCAAAACATTTTTCGGCTTGCTTTTCTGCTGCCAGATTGCACAGTTGTCCACTTCAAAAAGTCTTTAAGCTCATGAGAGAAACTTTATTGGAAGTTTGACGAAGGTCTGTGGAAGAGAAACATCACCCCAGATGTATAGCACAGAGGCATAACTGCACTCCATTGTAAAATCTGTCACGTTGCCACCACCCACCATGTGTCACTTATAATACTGGTGTCGTCTTGTGTGGAAGAGAAGCCATTAGGTCATCTCATGGACTAGGACAAAGGTTGAACTGTGACCTTTACCCAACCTATAGCACCCCTGCTTGAATGTCTTGGATTTTCTCTCTTCATTGCTATCTGGGTTCACCTTTGAATTTTGTTAAGGAATTACTAATTGTAGATATTATACAAAGAAAAAAAAATAAAGCCAGTAGCTCCTCCCCTAAAGTGTACCTCCAGGAGGATACTGTCCTGCCTGATGCTTCCTTAAAGGGGTTATCCTATGACTAATGTAAAAAATGAAAATCAGACATCATATAGTGCATGACAACCTCTTTCTAACAAAGCTAGAACCAGCCCTGTACCTCACATGAATCCAAAGATCTCCCAATTCATTGCTCAGGGGGCGTGTCTCAGCTCTCCCTATCACAGTTCAGGGGGCGTGTCTCAGCTCTACCTATCACAGCTCAGGAGGCAGTTGAAAGATGAAACTGAGCATTTGCAGCCTTCACAGTGAGCAGCTCAAGGAAACAAGAAAGAGAACAAACAGCAGGTGGCGCTATACAGGTAGATTTGATTGAATAACTCGGTGTCCATGCTAAATTTATCATTACAGGCAATTACAAAAGTATTCAGATCCAGGTGCTGGTTTGAAAACTGTAGAATATTTTTCATGGGACAACCTCTTTAACGTATACCTGAAGGACTCTATGGTGTAAAGGTCATATTCCAATCAAGACTACACAATATATAAAGAAATCCTTTATATGTGTCATAAAAGATCAGCCATGTCCTCCCTTTTTCTCCTCCCCGTTCAGTTTCTGGCTCTAACCTGTCTTCAATAGGAGACAAGATGAAACCCTGTCCAGTTTTATATTTTTTTTCAGTTTTTCAATTCATTTATATCAGTTTTGCAGTCCACCCTACCTTAATGTCCATATTCTATATTTCTTATAGACCTTCAGCTATCTGGAGCTGGTGTTTTTACCCAAAAAAGCCTCAGGTGTGAAAAACCCTGCTACAAACTCAAAAGTGCAGAAAAACACCAGCAAAAACCTATATGTGAAATCCACCCTTAGGTTTCATACACAGGGCAGAACCTGTATAGTGACATGGAGTGCCTAAGAATTGGTAGCACTGAACTCTAGACTCTGTGCCTCTTAAATGTTTTTTTTTTCACATTTATTATGTTTTTACAGACCTGTGGTAACGATCATAATGATATCTGCTGCTGGTTTCTGGTTCTAGATCCCAGGTCTGCAGGTTTGGGGTCTTTACGTGTCAGCATCCGGTTTGACGTGAGCTACATGACAACTGCCATCAATCAATGGCCACAGCGGTCAAGTGCCCCACATCAAACTGGATGTTGGTGCAGGGAGACGCTGGACCTGCCGAGCTGGCAGGGCAGCAATGGAACCGGAACCTAGCAGTGAGGATCAGGTAACTGTGATCACCACCACAGGTCCAGCCATGCTGAGGTCTGTAGAAAAGGACCATAAAAGTGAAGAACCCCCTTAAAGAAGAACTCCCGCAATTTTTTTTATTTTCTGACCTGTTAGAAAGTACAGATATAATCTGTAGTGAATGCAATCTTCTTATCAGATACTATATTTGAGTTATCCCCTCTCTTCTTATTGTAGCTGGATCATGTGACCAACTCTCTGACCTCCAACTGACCCAGGACAGCAAGCCAGTTACTGCTCTATTCATTCCTATGAGACTCAGAGTGAGGCTCCCATAGGAATACATAGAGAATTAGACTTCCTGTCCACACATAAGATGCTTTGTGAGTTGGTAAGTCTGATTGCTGGTCACATGACACAGATAAGAAACATCAGGGAGATATAACTCACAAATACAGCCACTGGTAAGAAAATGACATTCACTACAGATTACATCACGTACATTTCTAGCAGGACATGGAATAAAAATTTTTACGGGAGTTTTTTAAGATGCCTTCATATGGCAATATATTACATGACAACAATACACTTCTATATTTATCTGGTATGGCCCTGTGCAACTCATAGTTTGAATGGAGCAATGATATGTACTTGTGCATGAGCATTACCTTAAAGGGTTATTCTCATTTTAGACAATGGGGGCATATCGCTAGGATATGCCCCCATTTTCTTATAGGTGCGGGTCCTACCGCTGGGACCCGCACCTATATCCAGGACAGAGCCCCCGAACTGAATGAGGGTGCACTGCGCATGCGCAGCCGCCCTCCATCCATTTCTATGGGGCCGCCGAAAATAGCCGAGTGCTGGCTCGGCTACTTCCGTCTGCTCCATAGAAATGAATGGGAGCGGTGGCCGCGCTTGCGCAGTGCGCCCTCATTCAATTCTGGGGCTCTGTTCTGGATATAGGTGCGGGTCCCAGCGGTAGGACCCGCACCTATAAGACAATGGGGACATATCCTAGCGATATGCCCCCATTGTCTAAGATGAGAATACCCCTTTAAAGAGGACCTGTCCCCTCTGCTGACATGTCTGTTTTAGTAACAACCATACTTGCATTTCCCACGTAATAATAATTCTGTAGCTCATATTCTTATGACTCTATGTTGTGTCATTCCTGTATTATTCCTGCTACAATTTATGAATGAATTGTGAACAGTTTGCAATGAAGATCCAGATGGGTGTTATCAGTTGGGGGTGGCATATATATCCGATCAGCGTTGCCAATATTAGACTGCCACAGGGACACAGCCCTAAATGGTACCATCCACCTGGACTTTTATTGCAAACTGCTAGTAGCAGGACTAATGGGGAAATGGTACAACATAAAGCCATAAGAATAGATGCTCCAGAATTGATATTACAAAGAAGATGCAAGTAGTTGCTAAAACAGACATATCAGGAGGGGGATAGGTCTTCTTTAAATCTGTTGAAACCAAAATTTTAATGCACACATATTACCATTCTCCACCTCGTTCAAGAAAATAAAAGTCATGAAATGAATACGCCTCAAATACATTGCTTCTATCGGGAAAGAACAACAGCTGCATTATTGACTTGTAAAAAGGTTGGATAGTGCAACAGAATATTAGTTTTGTTTCTCATAATAAAAGTGCTAAAAAAAAGTCTCAGCGCAGAGTATTAAGCGGTCGCCGAAATGTCCGTCTAACAACTTAGGCGTCTTTTATTGGAATTCAAAGTGTGGCATTATCTCAGAAAATTGTAATAATTGCCTAAAAACCTGTTAAAGGTGTTTTACTTAACTGCTACCTAAGGTCGTCCAATTCATTAGCTGGGGAGATTATGAGATGTTAGATGTGCACTCTCCTAACTAGAGATGCGCGAATCAATTCTAAGTAAGGCTACTTTCACACTAGCGTTAGTACGGATCCGGCGGGTGAAGGGACCCGCCGGATCCGTACTGAGTAATACAACCTTGTGGATCCGTAATTCCGGATCCGGTTGTATTAGCTTTTAAACGGATCCGGAATAACCTCTATTGAAAGTCAATGGAGGACGGATCCGTTTACAAGTGTGTCCACACCAAACGGATCCGTCCCCATTGACTTGCATTGGGGGTCATTCCGGATCCGTTTAGGTGCGGATAACTAGTACGGAGAGCAAACCGCAACATGTTGCGGTTTGCTCTCCGGTCTGAAGACTGATCGGAATGCATTTAGGAGCATTCCGTTCTCTTCAGTTCAGTTTTGTCCCCATTGACAATGAATGGGGACAAAACTGAAGCGTTTTATTCCGGTATTGAGCCCCTATGACGGAGCTCAATACCGGAATATATAAACGCTAGTGTGAAACTAGCCTAAGCAAATTTGTTCAAAAGTCAGCCTTCTTGAGCAGCGAGGGGCTGTCCCTGCTAATGAAGAGACTCCCCCTCCCTCTTCAATGACCGGGCCAGACATCTCATCTGGCCCCGGCAATCTTGCGCCTGCGACGTCGCTCCAAGTGTATGTAGGGTTAACCCCGCCGATTTCACCAGGACCATCTGATATGGGCAGAAAAGGGTTGGGCATATTGGATTTCAACATGCTCGATTCTTTTGTTCTCATTTAGATAAAAATGCCTGCCAGAGGTGTCTGGCAGCTGAGCCGAGCACATATGTGTATGGGAGGATCGGGAGAGATAGCTGTCCGCCAGAAAAGCATTCGGCCAACATAAATTTCTCCAGCTTTACTGTACACAATGTATTGACTACGGTCATTCATCACACAGACTGAAGAAGTCCTTACATTGAGTGTTGTTTAAACTGATCTACCCATTATCATCATGTCTATGGTACCAAAATGATTGCTTTTGACCCTTGGTACATTATCCAACATGGTTCAGCATTTTGGGGGGCACAGTTTTATAAGAGAAATGATGAATATAAAGGTTCATGTACAGCAAATTTTAATAAAAAGCTGCATTATTGGAAATATTTTTGGGTCCTTTAAAGGGTTTTTCCCCCGTCAGTCATTCCTGTCTGTAAGGTACTGTTAGTGCACTAGAGAAGAAGCTCCCTATCCAGTTCAGCATTCATATACTCAGAAGGGGTTGTCCCCCGTCTGTTAGTCATAAGTGAATTGATTTGAATGGCTGTCATTAATATTAACAAGGTGTTGAAATCTGATCCAAAATTATGTTCCATTCCTGTCTGTAACGTACTGGTAGTGCACTAGAGAAGAAGCTGCAGATTGTACGCAGCATTCATATATTCAAAATGGCAGCACATGTTGCATAGCTTTGATAGAAATAATTTGCCTATATAAAGAACTCAAATGAGTATTTAAACAAGAAGCTTATTACTTAGGGAAAAATCTAATGCTAGGTCCATTTTTAGGAGATGGCGTCACTTTTATTTGGATCATTTTTGACACTATCTCTATCCTCCTGTAAACATTCTTGAAGAATCTCAGCTGCTGGTTACCACCACTAGGGGGCATTATCTGTCTACAGTTGTCTGCTTTTTCGATGACCTGAATACAATTAGCGTACATAGTGACCCCTAATGGCAGCAGCAGGAAAAGCAGATTGTATGTTCAGCTGAAGAATGGTGCTCAGTCCTGGAAAAATGGAGCACTGTGGCTGTGGGGAAACACACCAGATGATTTATATTCCTGATAATTATAGGACTTTAAAGGACTTCAGAAAATAACGCCACTCCTGTCTACCGGTTATGTGTGTTATTACAACTCAGCACCATTCAATTCAATGGAGCTGCAGTACCAGATGCAGCCTATGAGTAGGTGTGGCGCTGTTTTTTTTTTTTTTATTTTTTTTATTTTTTTTGCTAATCCTATAGGATTTCTTTAAATTGATGATAATAAAGGTAAATCTTGATGGGTTATTAATCCGGTCTCATGAGCTCTCCTTGTTCCTTTCCGCAGATGACATGGAAGCGATTCCAGTCAAGCAGTTTGTTAAACACATCAGTGAGCTTTACTCCAACAACCAGCATGGATTCTCCGAGGAATTTGAGGTAATTTTGTGCGTTAAATGCAAATAAAGTTTATTGCAAAAAAAAAATGCTAAAAATTAAAATGCAAATCTAAGGTTTCGGTGATTATATATGTGGCCTTTTTTATGGCGCCATTTACCTTATGGTACGCACGAGCCTCAGTAAATTCTCTTTATGTCCTCAGTCATTTCGGCTGCGGTTAAGCGAGATGTGCCGTCATGCTGTAAACGGCTGGAGCTGAATGCAGATGTGACCCACACATGGCCGATCTGGGGCCTGGCGTCACGAGAGGTTCTTCAGCCTAACAATTGAAGAATGGTGCTGCCTGATAAATGCTCCTTTCATACATATTCTCTGACCATTGCCAAACGCCTGGCCGGTCACAGCAGGAATGAGCCTCCAAAAATGGATGTTAATGAAAGGAGCAGTAAAGGAAGAAAGTAGAAGGTTTTATGTGTTTATTTATCTTTACCTTTCTAAAGAAGTCATTGGAAGAAATGGTTTGTGTTTTATTGTGTTGTAAATAAATGTAACTCTCCGAACAGAAATAAGAATTACATAGGTATGTATAGATAGATCGATATGGATATGGATCCAGACAAGAGACGGGCCAGGGTACGGGATAAAGAGGCATTGGTATATGGGATACAGGCACATATGGACCAGGATACAGGCAGATTCGGACCGGGATACAGGGTACAGGCAGATGTGGACCAGGATACAGAATACAGGGAGATGTGGACCGGGATACAGGGTACAGGCAGATGCAGACTGGGATACAGATGGATGAAGACTGGGATCTGGGATACAGACAGATGCAGACTGGGTTACAGAATACAGGCAGATACGGACCAGGGTACAGGCAGATGTGGACCAGGATACAGGCAGATAAGGACCAGGATACAGGCAGATATGGACCAGGATACAGGCAGACATGGACCGAGATACAGGGTACAGACAGATGCGGACCGGGATATAGGGTACAGGGAGATGCGGACTAGGATACAGGCAGATATGGACCAGGATACAGGCAGATATGGACCAGGATACAGGCAGATATGGACCAGGATACAGGCAGATATGGACCAGGATACAGGCAGATATGGACCAGGATACAGGCAGATATGGACCGGGATACAGGCAGATATGGACCGGGATACAGGGTACAGACAGATGCGGACCGGGATACAGGGTACAGACAGATGCGGACCGGGATACAGGGTACAGACAGATGCGGACCGGGATACAGGGTACAGACAGATGCGGACCGGGATACAGGCAGATATGGACCAGGATACAGGCAGATATGGACCGGGATACAGGGTACAGGCAGATGCGGAGCGGGATACAGGGTACAGGCAGATGCGGACCGGGATACAGGGTACAGGCAGATGCGGACCGGGATACAGGGTACAGGCAGATACGGACCGGGATACAGGGTACAGGCAGATACGGACCGGGATACAGGCAGATACGGACCGGGATACAGGGTACAGACAGATGCTGACCGGGATCCAGGATACAGGCAGATTCGGATCGGGATACAGGGTACAGGCAGATGCTGACCGGGATACAAACAGATTAGGATTGGGATATGGATCCAGATAGCTACAGACCGCAGAACAGGATTCAGATGGATGCGGAGCAGATTAGAGGGCCCAGACAGAAACAGACTGGGATACAGGCAGATGTGGGTTGGGGTACAGGTTCCAGACAGATGCAGACCGGAATACATGATCGAGACAGATGTGGATCAGAATAGAGGGTTCAGACAGATACATACTGGGATACAGGATCCAGATCCAGACATTCTCATGACCACTTTAAGTATATCAGAGCTCAGGACACCGTTCCAGCTACTGAATCTATATAATGTATATTTCCCATCACTCAAAGCAAGAAGAGATCTTGAAAATGGAAGCAGAAAATATAATATAAAAGGCACATAACGTTTTAATATTCAGTATAATAATGAACTTAAACATTAAACCTGAAAAGCTACAGCCTATCACCTCTACCATGTGAAGGGGCCCTTACACTGTATGGGTCACAGATCTCCTATCTGCTGGCCCCCACTATCCAGCGAGGCTCTGACGGGGCACTCAGTCACCCCCGCCCTCCGCAGACTGTTCTTCCTGCTAATTGAGCCCTGGTTGTATTTGGCCGATGCAGCTAATTTGGCTGACTGAGCAGCAGTAACAGTGATGATCGTATTCAGGACGAGCACTCATTGTCCAGGGAGCGGGATGTGATCAGGCTGATCACATGCATCGCCGTCCCCTCCATTATTTATGAGCCCAGGTCCCTGGCGCTGTATCTCACAGCTGCTTTTGACACCATTTAATTATTCAAAATAATCAGTGGCACATCTCTGAACTTGAGCCGACTCTAATTAGGGCCAGGCTTTGTGCGGTGTCATATAATCTGTACGGTGCAGTTACTGCAGGCGCGTGCATCCTCAGAGTATGTGTGGGATGGGAGCTGGCGTGACAAGGAGACCGCTTGTAGCGTCTTCTATTCACACTCATGTACCGTGGATCGAAATATGGCATCCATATTGGCCCATACCAAGGGGCAGACTTTACCACCATGCAAACCAACTAAATGTTGGCTATAAGCAGTTGGTTGGGGGAAAAAAAGCCAACTAAACCAAAGATGGACATACTGCCTGTGCACCTGGTTCATCTGCACAGGGCTCCTTTCCTGTACAAGCAGTAGCACAAGTTACTAGGCTGCACCACTAAGCAGAGAGTGGGGGTTTTAGCAAGCCAACGGGGGCAGAGCTTAGCGGGTAGAATAGGAGCCCTAGACATAACTTTGCATGGAGCCCCAGCAATGCCAAATCCACCTCGGACCATACAATCTCCTCACAGATTTCAGGAAGAATCCACAAGAAAATAATGAAAATGTTATAGAAGTATTCTCACTTACCATTGCTGCTGCGTATATATATGGTGCCGGACCCATGGAGACTTCAAGGATCCATACACAAGGTACTACCATTTATATGGCCTCTTAGACTGGCAGAATTTGTTTTGCTGCTACTGGGACTATTGACGCTAGGTTTGCCATGCACATGTTCTGTTCCGCAAAATACGGAATGCACACGGACGTCATCTGTATTTTTTGCGGATCTGTTTTTTGCGTGCCTCAAAATACATACGGTCGTGTGCATGAGCCCTTAGGCACATACAGTAAGCCAGCATGTGGCTCAGACATATACAATTGTATGCCGGAAATAAAAAGAAAAACAAGAAAACCCCCTCTGTTTTGTAGGATATCTCTGTTAAAAAAAATTTAAAAAAACGCAAAAGTCTATGGGATGTCATGGCCCTAAAAATACTCTCCGAGTACAGTGTGACTCCAGTCCTTTATTATGTCACATTATGGTAGAGCAGATCATATATAATATTCATAACATAATGTAATAAGAGATCAGTGAGCCTCCATAATGTAAAAAGTGACGGCGGGAGATCCAGCAATTGCGTCATATGGTTGCTCCGGCTACTGGACGCCTTCTATCGCAGATGTGACTCCCTGTATCACTTCTAGGATACTCTGCGTCCACAAAGAATGTAACTCCCTGCTGGACCTGGGTCTTGTGACTGCCGCAACCAACTTTTATTTCCATACACACTTGCATTTTGACGCTGTGCTCCCACAAACCAGTAGTAAAATGAGTCCTCTCCATTGTGTGCGTGAGCTCTGGAGTCCTCTCAATGCATTTTACTGCTGGTTTGTGGGAGCACAGCGTCAGAATGCAAGTATGAAGGTAAAAATGATATAACCAATTTGGCGTCACATACACTATACACCGCTTACTCTAGTTTTGGGGAAGGGGGGTGTCAGAGCTGACCGATTCCCTTTAAATTAGTGTAAATATTTAAAGAAGAACTCCTGCAAAAAAATTTTATTCTCTGACCTGTTAGAAAGGTACATGATATAATCTGTAGTGATTGTCATTTTCTTATCAGTGACTGTTTCTGTGAGTAAAAACCTCTCTTCTTATTGTAGCTGGGTCATGTGACCAACTCCCTGACCTCCAACTGACCCAGGACAGAAAGCCAGTAACTGCTCTATTCATTCCTATGGGAGCCTCACTTTCAGTCTCATAGGAATACATAGAGAATTAGACTTCCTGTCCACACATAAGTCTCTGTGTGAGTTGGTGGGTCTAATTGCTGGTCACATGACACAGATAAGAAACTTCAGGATGACAGAAGTCAAAAATTCAAACACTGGTAAGAAAATGACATTCACTACAGATTATATCATGTACATTTCTAGCAGGACATGGAATAAAATTTTTGTCGGGAGTTCTTCTTTAAGCACTGGCCATCTAGCCACCTACTGGTTATAAGTAGGGATGAGCGAACCCCAAGTCTTAAAGGCTTCAGGTTTGCCTTCTGTTATAGAATTTCGTTATATTCCGTGCTAACAGAAACCAAAACGGAATTCTTTTTCAGGCTGAGGTTCAGCATTCTGGCGATGGAGGAATTTTGTTATAATATAACGGAATTCTATGACGGAAGCCTTTAAGAGGCATTCTGCTTTGATCCATCATAATAGAAGTCTATGGGCAGCATAACGGATCCGTCTGGTTTCCATTATGCAGGAGAGGACTTTGCTTTCTGTCCAGCTGGATCCGTTATGCTGCCCATAGACTTCTATTATGACGGAATGCAAAACTGAATGCTTCTTAAAGGGATATTCCCATCATAGACAATGGGGGAATATCGCTAGGATATGCCCCCATTGTCTGATAAGTGCGGGTCCCACCACTGGGACCGGTTTCCCGGGGTCCGGCCGCCACCAGGCACAGCTACCTGCTGCTCCCATAGAAATGAATGGGAGCGCACCGCGCATGTGCGGACACCACTCCCATTCATTTCTATGGAGCTGACAGAAATAGCTGAGCCAGCGCTCAGCTATTTTCAGCGGCCCCATAGGAATGAATGGAGGACAGCTGCGCGTGTGCAGTGCGCCCTCCTTCACTTTCGGGGCTCCGTTCTCAATATAGTGGTGGACCCGCACCTATAAGACAATGGGGGCATATCCTAGCTATATGCCCCCATTGTCTGAGATGGGAAAACCCCTTTAAAGGCTTGCGCTTTGCCTTCCATCATAGTGTGAGTATATATTTTTTAAATTGTATTAGTTATCATCATCATTAGTAGTACTTTCATTATTTAGTGTGTTCTCACTATAATATAGTTCTACTTGAATCCCCCCCCCCCCCCCCACTGAATGTATAGAAATGTAGAATTCCTGAGCTTTTCAGTCACTACGTTACGGAATATACACTTCCCTCCAGTATGCACCTATGTGATTGTATTTATTTGGTGCACATCGGCCGGTCCCTTTGAGTGTAGATGCCACATCTGCTGTCTGAATAATATATCTGACACGCTCCCCCTGTCTCGTGCAGCAGCTGTGCGTCCATAATTATTTCCTTTATCAGTCATTTTAGATATTCCACTTTAGAAGTTGAAAGCGTTAAATTGGACCTCCGTAACCTCCAGACTTGAGACATAATTAAGGTTGAAAAGATTTTCTCTTCTTGGTTTTACTCCTGTAGTGAGATACGTCGGGTTAGAGGTTCCTATAGGATGGGTAAAAATAGATGTGTAATTATTGGTGGGTTTTAGGTCATCAGAAATGACGTCGCCTTATTTGCCATTTATATTTTTGAATACTGCATTGTATCTTAAGGTAACTGATATATCCTTATAGTGGTTGTAGACACACAGATTTCACAGCAGTAATGGTCCATTTACATGGCCTGATGCAGGGGGTGATAATGGGTGATGCCCATTTAAAAAGCTTTGACACAGACTGATGGAAAGAGTATGTGGGACAAATGACCGTTACTACGATCATTCATCCCCCGTACACTTTACAGTCTGTCTGCAGCACATACCCTGTTTACACAGGTTACTACGATCATTCATCCCCATACCTTTTACATTATGTCTGCAGCACATAACCTGTTTACACAGGTTACTACGATCATTCATCCCCATACCTTTTACATTATGTCTGCAGCACATAACCTGTTTACACAGGTTACTACGATCATTCCTCCTCCATACACTTTACATTATGTCAGCAGCGCATACTCTGTTTACACAGGTTACTACGATCATTCATCCCCATACCTTTTACATTATGTCGGCAGCACATACCCTGTTTACACAGGTTACTACGATCATTCCTCCTCCATACACTTTACATTCTGTCTGCAGCACATATCCTGTTTACACAGGTTACTAAGATCATTCATCCCCATACATTTTACATTATGTTGGCAGCACATACCCTCTTTACATGGGTTTGTACGATCATTCTTCCCCCATACACTTCACATTATGTGGCCAGCATACATTCCCAGTTTACACGGGGAGCTGTGCTGCAGACCAGTGAGCATTTCTGTGCATGCATAATAGAGCCAATTAGCCAGCTGATCAGTGGGGTGTTTAAATGAGTCGATGATTGGCCAAATAAATTATTCTACGAATATACATTCCTTATTATCAGCCTGTACAGGCTAAAATTTATTTTATATTTAAGGCCAAAAATTATTGATCACCATGACTGTTCCACAAATATCAGACCCAACATGATCCTGAGCATAAGGGGTTCCCAAGTCTCTTCTTTCTGTGGAGTACTTGTATACTTGTCAGTACACACCTCCATTCAGTTGTATGGGGCTCATATTGATCCATAATTCCCATAGAAATTAATGGAGCTGTAGACCAGCATGTAGATCACGAGTGGGCCCCTGACATCGGACTGTTTCAAAGGGGGTATCGTAGCCCCAGCTATGCAGGAAAACATTCCTATTTGGTGACCTTTTTCACAATGAGAACTTACGTGGGTCTAGGTAGACCAGTCAACTCAGTGAGGAGCACCTAGTAATCGCCTGATCTCTCATGATCACCAGGAGAAATGCAGATGTAGCACTGCATTACTGTAAATATGCAAAGTCCTTTTTGAGAAATACATAGAATATATAGAAATGTAGAGGACAGAGATGGTAAAAAATCCATTTCTCTTCTCTGTAGGGCCGCAATGCCACTGATGGCAAATTGTGATACACCAGATGATGTGCCCTAAAGATGAAGCTTGACTGTCCTTCCCTCAGGACAAAGACGAAATTATCTGAAAACCATAACCACGGCAGAGTGGCTTGTTTGTGCCCAGCCCCCTAGTACTCAACACGCTACACTCCTGAAGGACCCTGTTGGTTTTCTAAGACGCATTTGGTGTTGACACCACGGTAGTAGGGTTTCCCTAGTATGAGGGTAAACCACACATCTGTATTTCAGCTCTGTGCTGGAGCCAGATCCAAGTACGGAGTCATATTGGTGTCCTACCAGGAAAGCATTTCTGAAATATGAGGTTGTTTCTTAATTTTACTGGTTTTTATATTTCTGCAGGAAGTTCAGCGCTGTACATCTGACATGAACATCACGGCAGAACATTCCAATCATCCAGATAACAAACACAAGAACAGATATATCAACATTGTCGCATGTAAGTGTTTGAAGTGCCGTTCCCTGTGGTCTTGCTGCCTCATTGTAATCACTGTGTGTAAACTTCTTTGAAGGGGGTGGAGCTAGAATTATCATTGGCCAATCAAATCATGAGCGGAACTGTAGCAGGAGAGGAGTGTGTTGATCACGTAGGAAGCAGTGACTTGTCCATTTATGTAAATATGTTCATGTGGTCAGAATTGCGTAAGGCCGGTCAGTATCATCATTTGCAAGGACATAGGACATCCTTCAGCCCACCAGATAAGGGGAAGGTTTGGAGCAGCAGGAAAGGAGTGTGTTGATCTTGTAGGATGCAGTGACTCTGATCTCCAGAAGCTTGCAAATGTATTCTGGTTAGCCATTAAGGGTATTAATCCTATAATACTTTGTCTTTGGCACAAAAGTATTTTAAATCACACAGACTTTTGTCAGTGTAGTCAGTACTGCATGAACAAGATCAGTACCAAGAGGTAGGTGGGCACAGAAAATCCTATAGCCAATAGGGTTATGGAAGGGTTCATTGCAGCAGGAATTGAGCAGGTTGATTTTGTTGCAGCCAGTGACTTTTCCACTTATATTGTTTGCTTTGTGTGATCAGAGCAGCATGAGTCATTACCAAGAAATGGGAAGGAATAGAACATTGTATAGCTAATAAAATCATGGAAAGGCTCAGTGCAGCAGGAAATGAGTGGGTTGATCTTGTTGGTTTCCAGCGACTTGTCCACTTATATTGAAAGATTTGTTTGGACAGAACTCCATGAATAGGGTCAATGCCAAAAAGTGGACCGAATCGAAAATCCCATAGCGAATGAGATCATGGAAAGGTTGAGTGCAGCAGGAAATGAGTAGGTTGATCTTGCAGGGGGCAGTGACTTCTCTATATTGTTAGCTTTGGATGGTCAGAGCTGCATGAACAGGGTCAGTACCTTAGAATAGGCAAGCATAAAACACAGTAACCATTTACAAGGTTCGAAACAGCAGGAAAGGAGTGTGCTGACCTTGTAAAAGGCAGTGACCTATCCACTTACTGTATGTTTTTGTGTTAGTAAGAACCGAAGTGCTTCTTTAGCAGTGTCCTGACGGGGGGGCTACACACAAAAAGTGATAAAAGTAGAACTCCCTATCAAATAAGACAACCTGTTGTTTGGGACTTGACACCACTAAACAATATCTAGTTTATAATCTAATTAAAATGTAACTTACAGTAGTAAAAAGATTAGATGCCCTAACCCTGACTCTTGCCTCTGTAGTCCTGACAATTCTGAACCACTTGGGTTTTCGGTGATGTATGGTCAGAAACTCCATGAACGGGAGATTAATTGGTCTCCGTTATTTCCTAAAGTTCAGAAAATAGTTTCCTTTTGCATACTGTAGCATTTTCCTTGTATCAGCAGCAAAATATTAAATGTTGCATGCTTTCCAGAAATTCTTCATTGTTGCAGTGAAAGGAGGGGGGAAAAAATCTGCATGCGCTCCAACTAGCAGAGCCAAATGTGTGGACGTTTGTTCCCGACACTGTTCCATACACAATATTAAATGTTAATTAGCTGCTGCTACACATTTCAGCTCCAATTTTCACTGATAGTAAGTAAATTAGAACTGTGTAATGCTCATTCAGGCCTATGCAGAACATAGAAATGTAGCAGAGTTTGCCTCAAGCTCGTGTTGGGATATCGTCATTTCCATACTGTTTAATAGTGACAAAACCTAAGCTTTCCTCAGGTCATCAGTGGTATGGATGGATTATGGATGTTTCTTCCTCTAGTCCCTCCTTACCTTGCTTTATCTTTTTGCCCTAGTAAGTTCTCATTCTGCTCAGCCCTGTAGTGTTAACGAAAGCTAAGAAATAAGTATTGCATCTAACCACAGTTGGAATGGTCCACCAAGTCCTCAGGGTGGACCCAGGTTCTGATACCATAATGCAGGTTTCCTCAGCTCCAGTCCTCAAGGCCCACCTGTTGGACAGGTTTTCAGGATTTCCTTAGTATTAGTGTCAGTGCATCAAGACTTACCGCAGGTATTCATTCTGAGGGATATTCTTAATTCATGACCGGTAGGTGGGCCCTGAGGACTGGAGTTGAGGAACACGGCCATAATGGACCTCACAGGCCTACCAGAAGGCATTCCAGTTTTAGAGCAGAGTTTGGACCCAATCATTTGCCACTAAGGTCTATTGTTTGTGAGTTGCATCAGAAATAACTTACAGTAATTTGCTGAGACCTTAGAATAATTTGCTATGTTGGGCCAAGGAATCCCAGTGTATCTGTCCATGACAAGATGTATCCCTCTGGGGCATTGAACCTGGTGCTGGGGCAGAAAAGCTAATGGTGACCATGTTACTGCATTTACTTTGCGTGCAGAGGTTAAGCTAAATGGGATATAATGCTTTGCCCTAATGTGGTGGAGTAATAATCCATCTCCGTTATAGAGCAGCTCTACTATGTATAGTAGGTATGAATGGATTGAGCTTAAAGGGGTTCTCCGGGAATTAAGAAAATGAAAATACTTAAATATTACTCTATTATAAATAGATTCCCAAATAACTTTCATTAGTTATAATGGCTCGTTTTGTCTGGGGAGCAATCACTAGGAGAAAAAAAAATGGCCGCCGTCCTATTAGTACACACAAAACCTGTCCTAATCACACAGGAGGACAAGTTACTTCACAACATTGAGGTAAAGAGCTGCCTCATCCTCCTCTCTGCTCTGCTTGTCAGGGACTATGATCCTGAATACAGATGATAAGATCTTCAGCTGAATCTCTGTAGGAATGGAATCCATGAGGAGACATGAAGTACAGAGAGGACAAACAGGACAGACTGTGGTAATGGAGACTGCATACAAGAGCTGCTGCTCATCAGCTACATCCCCACCTCCTCTCAGTATTTCATGTCTCCTCATCAACTCCATTCCTACAGAGATTCAGCTGAAGATCATATTAATCAGGATCATAATCCCTGACAGGTAGAGCAGAGAGGAGGATGAGGCCGCTCTTTACCTCAGTGTGGTGAAGTAACTTGTCCTCCTGTGATTAGGACAGGTTTTGTGTGTACTAATAGGACGGTGGCCATTTTATTTCTCCTGATGATTGCTCCAAAGACAAAACGAGCCATTATAACTAAAGAAAGTTATTTGGGAATCTATTTATAATAAAGTAATATTTAAGTATTTTAATTTTCTTAATTCTCGGAGAACCCCTTTAATAATTACATGCAGCTTTTAAAGTGTACTTACGACTGTGAACAACATAGCTGAAATTCTGTGCTCTCTCCTTATAGAAGTCTATGCATCACAATAAAGTTTTTTCTGCTGTAGCCACCACTGTGGGGAAGTTTACATCATATGGATATATACATATTGAACTGCATTATAAATCTGTATGCGGTAAGCTCCTAAGCTCCCTCTACTGGTGGCTGCAGGTAGCTAACATTTTATCATTTAATGCTGTCCACACTGTGGATTTGGAACTCTGTATCAGAAGTAATCAGTACAGAATATAGGATCTAAAAACATGTTAACACAGATAGTTCTACTCATACTCTTAGTGCATTCAGTGGAATGTAGTATGCCGACATAACCAAAAACCTCACTAAAGAGATCTGTTGATTTGTTGGCGTGATCAAAATACTCAGATATTCTCCAAGTGGATCTCCGAGCCCAAAAATATTGTCAGGCAGTAAGTGCTGTAAAAAAAAAAAACCTTACCTGTCCGATCTACCACTGGTCCAATGCTGTGGCTCCAGTGCTCTCCACTGGTCTTTGTTTCTGCCATTTTAATGATCATCCCCAATTCCCCTAAGTGATCACTGCAGTCAGTCACTGGCCTCAGGTAGTTTTGTATGTCAGCGCTGCAGTGCTGTCCCTGCCAACCCAATGTGGCCATTGACTGGCTGCAGCAGGAAGGAGGGGACATCATTGCTGCAGTGCCAGAAACGAAGACTGGCAGAGAGAACTGGAATGGTGGGAACACTGACAGGCGAATAAGGCTTCTTTTGTCTTTATAGCACTTATTTCCTTTTTGTGGGTTCTTAGAAAAGCCCTTTAAGCAAAACAAACTACAGGTAGCCTGAAGTATTTCAACAGCTTTGTCTTCAGCCAGGCCTCCATAACCTTCCTAATTCATAGACCAGTGATGAAACAGCTTCAGGGTCCAGTACCTCTCGTGGATAATTTCTATGTAAATATTCTTGTATTTTGTGCCCCGTTGAGTTCATTTTTGCGTCATGGTTTGTTTTTTCAGACGATCACAGTAGGGTGAAACTGAGGCCCTTCCCCGGCAAGGATTCAAAGCACAGCGACTACATTAACGCCAATTATGTTGATGTAAGTTGTCTTCAATTAACAAGACTGTTCGGAATGATTAACATATTTTATGGAATTTTTGTTTCTATACCATTTCTGAAATTTGTATGAAGAGACAGTTTGCATCATATCTTCAATCCATGAAATAGATTTCTTTTTTTTTCGTCTTCGTAAATTATTAATTTGTTTGCCACAAGGCGGCTTTCATCTTGAGTTTGCTTGTCTTTGAAGGGCTACAACAAAGCGAAGGCCTACATCGCAGCCCAGGGACCTTTAAAGTCGACTTTTGAAGATTTCTGGAGGATGATTTGGGAGCAAAACACTGGAATCATTGTTATGATAACAAATCTGGTGGAAAAAGGGCGAGTAAGTAGTGTTTGGCTGTAAGCGGTTTAATTCCCTGGTAATCTTACTTGAGGATATGGGATTGTGGAGATCTCCTGAATAATTGATAGATGGTGAGAGCTGAGCTTTGTTTTCTTTTTTTTCTCAAGATACATTTGCTTCCCCCTATTGCAGAGAGTGTAGGAGTATAGTATGGGGACATAGAGAGTACAACGTGTTTTATATCACTTGGGGATTTTCCCTTCTGCATTATTTTTATATAATAGATAACTATTGGCAATTTTTGCTTGCAATACCATGCCCAACCTCATGGTGTGCTATTTAGTGGATCGAAATCCATGAGAAGCACAAATTATAAGGCACATTACTTGTACACAATTATGTAAATTAGTTTTTTTCTGCAGAAGACAAATAAAATTAATTGTGATTTATCATCTTCTCATCTTTCTCATCCAGGAACATTTTTTTGAAGTCGGCAAAATGACTTAAAGTGGTTTTTCAGGAGTTACCTACTGATCCTCAGGATAGGTCGTCAGTATCTGATCGGTGGGGGTCCGACACCCGGGACCCTTGCCGATCAGCTGTTTGAGTAGGCACCGGCGCTCCTGTGAGTGCCACTACCTTCTTTCAGCTCACCAAGGACAGCGCCGTACATTGTACAGCGGCTGTGCTTGGTATCGCGCTCAGCCCCATTCACTTGAATGGGGCTGAGCCATTAAGAGGCCACGTGACTGATGAATGTGACGTCACTGGCCTAGGAAAAGCTGAGAGAAGGCCTCGGCGATCACGGGAGTGCCGGTGCCTTCTGTAACAGCTGATCGGCGGGTCCCTTGTGTCGGACCCCCACCGATCAGATACTGATGAGCTATCCTAAGGACAGGTCATCAGTAGTTAACTCCCGGAAAACTCCTTTAATAAAAAAAAAAGTATAATGTTCATCTCTGGTTCCGAAGCTTCCCAGATTACTCGTTAGTCATTCTACTTCCCAGTCCCTCTCAACATGGAAATGTGACCAGTCAGCCAACTACTGGCTGTGAGGGTTTTTCGCTGTGGCCAGTGATTGGCTAAGTGGTCAGATTTCCAGGAAGTAAAAAGCACTGGGGGACCTGGAAAACTTTGGAATGGGAACAAGGGGAATCAGTAAGGTATTACTTTTTTTAGGAAAAAAAATTCCCAGCCACAAACTTGTTTCACATACGCAGTGAACTGGATGATGATTATGATGCTCACGGAGGGGTACTAACTGTGCAGGCAATCCTAGACAGGATGTCAATTAGGGGCTTGCTGGTGTAGAAAGCTGAAGTAGGTGGAGAGATGTTGAAGGAAGGGGCAGGGCTCAATGTAGATGGGGAGTGCCTGGGCACCATTAGCCCTGAGGAGCATAACTTGGGCTCTTTTCATCTAATTTGCATATGGCTCAGAAGATGTTTTTTCAGCTATAAAAATGAGCAAAAGGACCTTAAAGTTGGTCTCTGGTTGGTCTCTTACCAGAGGTAGCAAAAATCTGTACCGGGCTTTCTTATACAGAGGAACTGCAATGTACTCAAAGAATAGAGAATTGGCACAAGGTTGGGGGAAAGGCATGAAGGGGAACATACAAAGTCAGCACCAAAATAGGGACCCCTCTTGATTACTTTTGATCCATAGAGAATAGATTGCCAGTCAGATGTTAAATTGGATATATACAGGTACTATTTTGCATCTTCTACCTATAAAATGGATTACACGGAAGCTAAACTCTTGCTTCTTTCTTTCAGAGAAAATGTGATCAATATTGGCCAACAGAGAACAGTGAGGAGTATGGGAACATTATGGTAACATTAAAGAGCACAAAGGTGTATGCCTGCTACACAGTCCGCAAATTCACCATCAGGAACGTGAAGATGAAGAAGGTGAGACCACCTACGTGTACATATCCTAGCGCCGAGGTGTAACTTATAGGTCCTTGCCCCCCAGTGTAAAATGTATAACAGGGCCTCTACCATGTGCCATTCAAAATACTGGTGTCTTCGTATGTGACGGTGTGAATTTTAGGGCCCAGGTGTGACTGCTACCACTCCCCCCTATAGTTACAGCCCTGTCCTAGCCAATCAAATCTGACAAGTACTCTAATATCCTATTAAAGATTATTTTTCATAACTCAGGGCGTTCATCTGTACCATACTGACTATTGCCTTTATTGACATGACAGGGTCAGAAGGGGAACCCTAAAGGTCGTCACAATGAGAGAACAGTTATTCAGTATCACTACACACAATGGCCAGATATGGGAGTCCCAGAGTACGCTCTGCCGGTCCTCACGTTCGTACGGAGATCATCTGCAGCTCTACAACCAGACTTAGGACCTGTGGTGGTACACTGCAGGTGAGTTTCTGTATACCCTAGAAAGATATATGTGGGATCCTACATTTTGCGTAATTTATAAGTTTAAAGAACATCTGTCATCATGATCAACCCTCTTAAACCAGGCATGTAGCCTGGTAGGCTTGATCATGCTCACAAAAACGATACCCTGATTATGTATTTCTGTTGTCCCATTCCTTGATATGTACTTACTGGAGCACCAAGGGGCTGACCACAGCCCTTGGAGCACCAGTTAGTAACACACCTACGGCCTTAGTGCCTCTTCCTTTATCCTGGATTTGGCAGGGCTAGACAAAAGCATCAAGCATGTTGAAATTAAACAGCCCAATGCTTTTGTACTCCCAGTCCCATGGATATTGGCGAGTTAAAAAATTATGGTGGGTGCCAATTTTAATTTGAAAAAAGAAAGTACAACATTTGGGAAAGAAGCCATTATTTTTTTGCATGCTGCCCACCATAATGTAGGGATAGGCAAATTGATGTTAATTATTTTTCTTGTCTCATCAGCAAGAGTTCTTCACCTGTGAGGGGTGAAGAAGCGACCACCTGCCTTTTGACTGACAAGGCCGGATATCTTGTCCGGACCTGACAGTCAGAGACTTGCTCCGTTGCTCTGGCAAGAGCAAAAACTGTGCTTCCAGACCAGCGACTGTCCAAGCGCCACTACCAGGAAGTGTAGCCATGCATGCGTAGTTGCTGGTCTAGTAGTGAAAGCAAAGACTTTGCACTTGTGCCGCTACTTGTCGTGGCCGGGTGAGATGTCCTGGGTGGGCGCTTCTTCACCTGTGGGGACAGCCCCTCACAGGTAAAGAACTCTTCCTGATGAGACAAATGAAAGGGGTGGTCCCATCTTGGACATTGGAGGCATATCGCTAGAATATGCCCCATGTCTGATAGGTGTGGGTCCCACCTCTCTGACCCACACCAATCCTTAGATAGGTGCCCACGAAGTGCAGGAGGGTTCACCGTTCATGCGCAGCTGCCCTCCATTTATTTCTATGGGGCTGCCGATATAGCCAAACTATTTCCGTAAATTCCATAGAAGTGAATGGAGTAGTTTTCTTACACATACATTTATGTTCACCTGGTGAGAACATTTTCTTACTTTAGTGAATGAGTCTTAAGTGTAAATGAGCATGTTTCTTAATAAGAAACTAGACAGGCCCTGCTGTGAAGAATTTTCTATTGTATTATGACTCACCCTTTGTATCTGCCCCTGTTTTACCTCCTGTAGCGCTGGAGTCGGCAGGACGGGAACATACATTGTGATTGACAGCATGCTGCAGCAGATAAAAGACAAGAGCACCGTTAATGTTCTGGGCTTTCTGAAACACATCAGAACGCAGCGAAACTACCTCGTCCAGACGGAGGTAACGTTCCCAGTTTCTTCTCTCTTAATTGTGTAACACAAGGCGCTGGCTGAGATGAAAAGCAAATTCGCTCGTGTTTTCATCTGAAGATGACAGTACGGTATTAGCAGCGCTCGTCTGTAAGAGGGTGGGTTGTTTCCTCCGGGGGGATAAAAGCATGGTTGTCATGTGGGAGGCAGTATCCACCTTCACTTCTCACGAAGCAAATATGCAGCTTTCTATTTCTCATGCAATACATTCTTTATCGAAAAATTATGACGATTGGCATAAGGAACATGAATTGACTGCCCGTCTATTGTGGCCAGGCGGAAGTTCTCAAAAATTATTTTCCGAATTTTACAAAAAAATTAATCACAAAGCGCATTTCTTTGTAGATAGCGGGTGCAATGACAGGGAACAGCGATTGTGCCCCCCCCTTCCCCCAATCATTGAACCCCTCAGATTCATACCTTATCTCGGCATCTGAGATCCAAATTAAAACATTTTAGTGTTTGCAATCAATTTGATCATGAAGAGGCCGCCGTGGCCATCTTAATTGAAGATCCAGCATGAAATCTTGGGTCGGTGTGTGATGACATCATCAAGTCATCCGGTGTGTTGACATCATACGTCCGCGGGATCTTCAAGAAAGATAGCAATGGCGGCCTCTTCGTGCTCAAATGGATGAGATAAGTAAGATTTTTTTAAAATTTTTAACACCATTTCAAGGAAAATAAATTAGTTACCACAAAGCACGAGGAAATTCGGCTTCCAGGCAAGTCAAATTTTTCCTGCATTTCAGATCGAAGTCCAAGTCATGAACGTCGATTTGCTCAACACTAGTTGCTACCATTAAAGGGGTTATCTGGGATTTTAATATTGATGGCGTATCTTCAGGATAGGTTATCAATATGAGATCGGTGGGGGTCTGAGTCCCGCACTGGCACCAATCAGCTGTTGAAAGAGGCCGCAAAGCATCGGTGAGCACTGCAGCCCCCTCATAGCCTACCACGCACTGCGTTGTACATTGGTATTGCAGCTCAGGCCCATTCATTTGAATGGGAAGGAGCTGTGCCTAGGCCATGTGACCGATGTACAATGAGATCACTGGCTTAGGAAGAGACCTAAGTACTAAAAGAGCTCCGCGGCCTCTTCCAAGAGCTGATTGGCTTGGGTGCCTAGACACAGACCCCGCTGATCCGATATTGATGACTTTCACTTAGTATAAGCCATCAATATCAATCCCGAAACCCCTTTAAAGGGTTTGTGCAAGAACGTGGGCTGGACCTGTAAAGGAAAGTTAACTTATCTGCTTTCCGGCTCCCCGCTCCTTCTCCTCCAGACCTGCGTTGCTCAGCTGTGCTCCCTCGATATCAACATCCAGTTTGACATGGCTGCAGCCAATCACTGGCCGTGGCAGTGACCGGCTCCTCTGATATCATGACAAATGGTCACGTGACGCAAGGAGATCCGGTCTCCATCACGGCCAATCATTGGTTGTGGCAATGTTTAAACCGGATGTTGACATCGAAGGAGTCCAGTGGAGCATCACAGGCAAAGAGAAGCAAGTAAGTCATCTTTCCTTTAAGGGTTCAGCTGAATTGGCAACCCCCCCTTCCCTTCCAATTCGTTCACATCCCCTTTAAGGTTACCTTGTTGTTATCCTTTGATCTAATAACGATCCTCTGCTGGGCTTTTCTTATGGGATGGTTTTTGAAATCCCCAGCAATGAGCCCTTATCGCTGGGGAAGCTGCTCCCACTGCAGGGGAAATGTAGTATTACGTGGCGGCCTGGCACTGATACTTAGGGGTTCTCCACTCTGGCAGTCTTAGCAGTTTGTGTTGTCCTGCAGCTCTACCGTAAAACAATGCATTGCCTTATGTCTAATGAACGTGCCATCCGATATTTTGTAGAGTGCGATCCCACAGTCTTCTGGAGCGCTACACTTTGCGGGGGCATTTTATTCGGCCACTTGCACAGCACCACACCTGTCCCCAAGTTGTGTGTGGTTTTTAGAGTTGATCGAACGTGCTCGTAACGAGCACTGTAGTGCTCAGATCCCCTGCGCTCGCATGCCTGCAGGCATCCGGATCCGTCCTCACCTGACTGTAAGTCAATGGGGGCGGATCCGTTTGGTATGACACACTAGTGTGTGATACCAAACGGATCCGTGCCCATTGACTTACAGGCAGGTGAGGATGGATCCGGATGGCTGCGCAGCGGAGCGCAGGGGATCCGAGCAGTACAGTGCTCGTTACGAGCACGTTCGATCAACTCTAGTGGTATTGCATCCCAGCCGCATTTGCTTCAACAGAGCTGAGCTGCAATATCAAACATGGACAAATGTGGAGCTGTTCCTGATAGAAATCAGCTATACCCTGCCAATCTTGAATAACAGCTTTCCGTTTCCACCTTGTTGATGTCTTCAAAGAAAAAAACGACTCTTGCGTTTCTTTCCTCCTTCCAGGAACAGTACGTCTTTATTCATGATGCCCTTTTAGAGGCTATTTTGGGAAAAGAGACGGAAGTGTGCTCCAACCAGCTGCACAGCTATGTGAACACCATCCTGACACCTACAGCAGGAGGCAAGACGAGGCTCGAGAAGCAATTCAGGGTAATGATATCACAGGAGCGTAGAGTTTTTTAAAAAATACATTGCGATGGATACTCGCCAGGTTAAAGGCATGAAGCTCTGATAGGTTTAACCCCACAATTCTCTCTCTGCTTCATCTGAGTAGATGTGTTTAGACCACGTTGTCGGCGCTCCACGCACAGATTTGTTGTACTCATCAAATATTAAATTGAGCCATGCAGTGAGAAAACGATTGTGTCCCTGCAGATGAAATTTCACCGCTCAGCGTCTCTGAACTCATTCAAGATGCTTATTAGGATGCAACTGCTACCTAATGTGTGAGCTCCTGTGCCCATGTCCCTATGACAGCACTTTCTGTCTCTGTGCCCTGGCGACACAGGTCCTTAGAGTAATCAGAATCCACATCCTCTTAAAAGAGGTTGTCCGAGAGTGTAAAATAGTTTACATTGGGCCCAAAATCAATATATACTTAGACGATCTATAGCTTCTCCTGACCCGTCTGGTTTAGTAACTACTTCCAACAATTCTGGAGCATCTATTCTTATGACCCCATGGTATGTCATTCCTTTATAATTCCTGCTAGAAGTTATGAATAAATTCCTAGTAGTTTGCAATGAAGGTCCAGATGGATGTTATCGCGGGGAAAGGGGGTGTCCCTGCACAGTCTGATACTATTCAATCAGTATTGCCAGTGTCCAACTTTGCAGAGGCACACACCCCAACTTGTAACACCAATCTGGACCTTCATTGCAAACTGCTTTCAATTCATTTATAACTTCTAACAGGAATAATAAAGGAATGGTAGAACATAGTCATAAGAATAGATGCTCTGGAATTGTTATTAGATGGAGGATGCAAGTAGTTGCTAAAACAGAAGTGTCAGCATAGATGAAGTGTGAAATCCCATCAGGACACACGTCACCGATGCAGGCCAATGAAAGACATCGCTCAAACAACCCCTTTAAAATCTACTTGCCTTTCCTTGTTCCTGCATTCCTCTTCACTCCTGGGCAAGTGTAAGGATGTCTATGTAACAGAGTTGGAAGTGATGAGGATCGTAAGCTGCCTGACCAAGAAGAAGGGCAATCTGGTCTTTGGGCCTGTATTCTTTTCAGGATGTGATGAACGGGGTCATAAACACTCTTTGGGATTACAATACTGTAGTTTAAGGCATAAGTGGGTGGGACATACTTCAGATGTCCCTTCTTAAAAATTGGCAAGTATGGATGATACTTATCTGAAAAAGCGCAGAGACAAAAAGTGTTGTCTATTCTGCCTATAGCTTGAGAACCCATCCGCCAATCCTGAGGAGGAAAGCGTAGCAATTCTGGTCTTGGTACAACATCTCCTTCACTGTTTTACCCTACTCACCAGCCGTGCAGTGCCTTCATACTGCAGATCGGTGGGGTTCCAGTGGTCAGACCCCCAGCAAACATAAAGTGATGGTTGCCAATTACTATATAAGATGGGAACAGCCCATTAACTGAAAGGGGGATGTTAAGACTTCCTTTATGTTACATTTTGAGACTAAAAAATTCAAAAAAAAAATATTCTTTTCATCTCTAAATCTTTTATGTTTTATATGTTTCAGCTCGTCACACAGTGTAATGCAAAATACATTGAATGCTTCAGCGCCCAGAAAGACTGTAACAAAGAGAAGAACAGAAACTCATCAGTTGTGCCATGTACGGATATAGCGATGATTGGTTGAGCTTCTAGTGTCATTTTTTTAAAATATATATATAATGTGTGTATAAAGATGGGTGTGTACGGCCATACATGCTTGTCGTTTCCGCCACTTAACAGTTCTCCACTTTGGAAGATCAGTCTTCCCCCCCCCAACCACGATCTGATACAGGGTGCTCACTTCTGGAACCCCAGCGATCAGCTGTAATCTTTTGGGGAACCCAGGAGCAAGTGTTCAGTTTCCCTGCAGTGCCACCGCAGGTTAAATGGAGTATTACACAATTCCCATTCTGATCTGTGGACTGTCCATGTAATGTATGGAAATGTTGGGTCCTCCAGGAGTAAGAAACGCTCTTTGTAGCCTGTCTTGACGCTAGCAAATAGAGGAAGATAAACCCTTTAAACATTTGCCTGCTCCCATGATACTTGATGCTACATTTCCTAATATTGGATGGGACTTTACAAAGACTAAGGTTACACAATACCATGGTGTTTTGTAAAAACGAATGTTAAATGGAAGAGTTGTGCCTCCTGAAACATTTTCCAGCTTCCATGTTTAGATAAAATTGCTCCTACTGGGATAAGGTGGATTGGGAAATGAATGGATTTCTATGGTCCACAATAATACAGGCCAGTGGGGCTAATTTACAATACCAGTCACAGCCTAGTTTTTAGGGAAGAAAAGAACATTTTTCTAACCCCTTTAATGAAAAGGTAGGAGTAGAGTTGTTTTTTTTTTTTCATTGACCATTCCTTTTTTATGAAGTTTTTCGTTATAAAGGGCTTACCGCGCATCACTGGAGATATTAAATAACACAGTGCTGCTCCACTCCTATGAAATCAAATATCTCTTTGCTTTTGGGTACAGTATATTGAGTTATGTATACTATGTTATTACAAGAGCCAGGCGGTATTTCTGAAAGAACATTGAGATAAGCAAGTTGTTCTGACTTAGGGGAAATTAGAAGTTGGAAAAAGCAAGCTCTCACTTTATGTGTCGACTTAAATATCTGAATACAGAATATTTTATCATTTACTTATATATCCCCAAATATTCCATAGAGTTATATGGAGAATATACTCACACCAGCTGGGACCAACTGTATAAGATTCTGGTGTTCCTACCAGTAGAGTACATAAAACAGGAGGCTATAGGTATGGACCAGAATGCTACATTCAATACTTGCTTCACCCTTTGGGGGTGATTGGTCAGACTCCCCCGATCCCTCCTGACCAGACCAGCTCCTTCGCTTCCCCACTGCCTTGCTCAGGTCCTCCACTGTTGACATCTGCTTTGACGCCACTGCAGCCAATGACTGGCTGCAGCGATGACCTGCCCCCTTGGGCTATATTAATCGGTCACCTGATGCAAGGTGGTCAGGTCATCGCTGCGGCCAGTCATTGCCTTCAGCAGCATCAGAGCAGATGTTAAGAGTCGGGGGAGCTAAGGATCCAAGACCTGGAGGACACCAGGTACAGTGCATTTGGAAAGTCTTCAGACCCTTTCACTTTTTTTTATGTTACGGCCTAAAAAAATTCAAATTTGTCATTCATTCTGCACTCAGTACTCCATAATGAGAAAGTGAAAACAGAATGTTCAAAATCTTTCCTAATTTAACGAAAACTAAAAACTAAAATCTTGCATTGACATAAGTACTCGGGCCCCTTACTCAGGACTTAGATAAAGCACCTTTGACACCGATTCCAGCCTCCAGTCTTCTTGGGTATGATGCCACAAGGTTTACACACCTGAATATGGGGATTTTCTGGCATTTTTCACTGCAGATCCTCTCATGCTCTTTGAGACCGGATGGGGACTGGTGGCGGACAGTCATTTTCTGGCCTCTCCAGAGATGTTCGATTGGCTGGACCACTCAGGGACATTCACAGAGTTGTCCCTAAGCCACTCCTGTCTCATCTTGGCTGTGTGCTTAGGGTCATTGTCTTGTCGGACGGTGAACCTTCAGCTCAGTCAAAGGTGGACTCCTGTCAAGGTGTAGAAATGTCTCAAAGATCAAGAGAAATGGGAGCTTGAATTTGCTAAATTTGTCCTAAATTTCAAGTGTCATAGCAAAGTGTCTGAACGCTAATGTCCATGCGAAATTTTAGTTTTTTTCCATTTTAATAAATTAACCAAAAATGCTACAATTCTGTTCTCACTTTACCATTATGGGGTATTTAGTGCAGATTAATGGGGGGGAAACTTAATTTTATTTTTAAATTTTAGCACAAGGAGCAACACAACAAAATGTGAAAAAAGTGAAAGGGTCTTAACAGACTTCCCGAATGCACTGTAAGAATGCTTTTATTTGCAGGTTTGCCCAAACACCTCAAAAAAGTGAACAACCCCCTTAAAGTGTCAATACAGCTTCTCCTGATTCCCCCATTTACATACACACTTGGTTTGGCCAAGAATGTGTTTCCTGTGGAGAGGGAGGAAAAAGGTGGTTCCAGAAACCTCTGGTGGTGGCTTATCTCCTAGGAGAACCAAAGGATCAGGTGTTGAAATGAAACATGCCCAATCCTTCTCTCGTCCCTGACATCATCTGTTAGGGCAGAGTTGGAGGCTTCCCATAGGTTCACCTGACAGTACTGAAATGTGTATTGAGGGGGCTTTAGTTTGACAGTATTAGGGCTTATTCTCACGAGCGTGGAGCACGGTCCGAGACGGTCCATGAAAACCCGGACCGTGCTCCTTCTGAGGGCAGGAGCACACGGCGTCATTGGTTGCTATGACGCCGTGTGCTTCCTGAGGCCGCCGCTGTACAGTGATACACTCTATACGAGCGTGTACAGTGTATCACTGTACAGCAGCGGCCTCAGGAAGCGCATGGTGTCATAGCAACCAATGACGCCATGCACGCCTGCTCTCAGAAGGAGCACTGTCCGGGTTTTCACAGACCGCCCAGACCATGCTGCATGGTCATGTGAATTAGCTTGTATTGGGTGTGCGTTAGATATCAGTGTTTTTAACTTCCTTGTGGTAATTTATTTAATCTTCTTCAGCTGAACGTGCAAGAGTGGGCCTAGCTCCATTACCTGGAATGAAGGGAACAGATTATATAAATGCATCTTATATCATGGTAAGGAATAGATTTCATGTTTCTTATTACTAATATGATGGTGGCATTTAAAGGGATTGCCCTCTTTGGACAATACCAGTTTGTTTGAAGGGTCTCTTGGTGATACGCGGAGTGTCCTGCTACTTAGACTTCCAGCAAGCAGCTGTATTCAGTGTGAGAACCTGACAGAAAGTGTTCGGTTACATTACAGCACCCCTGCAGGGGAAGTAAGGTATTACACCATCACCATTTAAAACAATGAGCTGCATGCCACGTATAGGCATGTTGGGTCCTCCAGAGAAATGATGCTCTTTGTACAGCTTCTGCCTCTGTTTATACTGAGAAAAAATAGACTTAACACGACTTGGTGTTAAAAATGATAACATACAAAGTAAAATAAGTAAAAGTGACAAAAGCCGGGAACAAATGAGCGAGCTCTCTATCGTCCAGTTCCCATTATGGCACCTGGCTGAAGCTTATATGATACAAAGAGAAGTGATGGTACCATCTTACCCTGATGATGTATTCAATGGAGCTTATCTCTTTGTTACATACCTAGATGTTTTCTAGGCTCCTGGCCCGTCCTAAAGGCCTTCAGGGTGTAGTACGCATGTACAGTTACTTAAGACTTCTGTAATGCGGCCAGGTATAAATAGATACCACTAACCAACTGCATTACCAGGAATTAAAGGGGAAAGAACCACTAAAAGACCCTGCTATGCTCCAACAAATGATAATTTTAATGTGCAAAGATGCGATTAGTCATTGTTGGCACTTTTACCCAATGCAATAATTGGCAATGAGCATTCACTGTGGCGATCGTTCGCCCGATCATCTCCTTATGTAAAATGCCCTTAACAGTAGATACCAATGCAATCGCAATTCTTAAATTGTGTTAATGCTTTTCTGTTCACGCGCAGGGTTACCTACGAAGCAATGAGTTCATCATCACCCAGCACCCCATGCCACATACAACAAAAGACTTCTGGAGGATGATTTGGGATCATAATGCACAGATCATCGTCATGTTACCGGATAGCCAGAGCCTGGTAAGGACACGTTATGGATATGCCAAAGCCTGTGTTTCTATACATTTCTAGGCCAGTGCCGGACATGGCAGACCATGTCTCTTGGTTGGGAAATCGGGAGCCGCACAAAAGAAGGCCCACTCTAACCACCCTGCCTGTATTCTAATATGTTTGTATAGGCCTTTAAAGGGGTAGTCCAGGCATAGCAGTCAATCATTCGGATGTGCTGCCACTTGCTGATCAATAGGGGTCTGACCCAAGAACCCCCTCAATGATTATGAGAATGAATGGTCTGAGATCCCTTTGGCATTTTCTGAAGGAGCTTCTCCCACAGTCCATGGTAACACTGTGGATCAGGTATATGAAACAATTAAAAAATACTCACCATAGCAACTAATCATACCACAGCTTTCATTTTTCTAGAGAACACACAAAATGAAAGCTGTGCTTTAGTTGCTATGGGCAGCAAATACAGTTTCATAAGGTTATGTTCACACACTGGGGTAGATTTCTCAAAACTGGTGTAAAGGAAAACTGTCTTAGTTGCCCATAGCAACTGATCAGATTCCAGCTTTCATTTTTCAGAGCGCCTTTGGAAAGTGAAAGGTGGAATCTGATTGGTTGCTACGGGCAACTAAGCCAGTTCTACTTTACACCAGTTTGATAAGTCTTGTTACTGTTTTTGCCATGGATTTTCCACAGCAAATATGCCTGATAACAACTGCACCTTGATTAAAATGCGAATCGCATAGACATTTCCACGCTGAGATTTGAAATCTGCTCTGTGAAAATGAAGAATGAGGATATGCCCACACAACAGATTTTGAAAATGAGCTGAAAAATATCTGCGTAAAGTCCGCGCTGATTTTCTGTGTGGTTTTGGGGCATTTTTTTTCAGCTTCCCATTCATTTCAATGGGAGAATCAGTACGGATTCCGCTCTGATTCTTGGAAGACTGTCTAAAGAAAAACTTGCCTTGTTGCCTATAGCAACCAATCAAAGCCCAGCTTTCATTTCATCTTCTGCTATTGGAAAATGAAAGCTGCACTGTGATTGGTTGCTATGGTTTACAAAGACTTGTTCATTTTTGGACCATTTTCATAAATCTTCTCCTTTTGAATTTTATATACGTAATGTTTTCATTACCCGCTGCTCATTTTCTTGCAGTCATTCAAGAGGGACTTTGACCTGACTGTGATAATTGAAATGTACAAATATTGCCGGTAACCATTCATCATTACGACCCTTCCGGGTCCATATAACCGTATCTCTTTGGCAGTTGTCATCCAGCAGGAACGACTTGTATTTGAAGTGGCCAAGCAGTGGCTGTATATATTGTAATGATTAACCTCCGTGTACACAGTTGCCGTCCCCGCTTTGCCAAGAGGCTGTTGATGGGCAGGTTGTAAGGACAGGCGGCATCCGCTTATTTATCTTTAATTGTTCCAAATGAGATTTCCTTTGTCCGCTCCGAATGCAAATCTACTAATACGACAGGTAGACACAATTTACAACAGTAAATTACAGCAACATGAAGTTAGCGCTGCAATAAATAGACTCCCAGTAATTTATGTGGCGGATGCTGTCATCATTAGGACGAGCTGGGAATTTGGCTGTCAGCTGCAGAATGCATTTATATAAAAAAAAGTAATCTGCATTCACACATCAAGCGTCCTGAGAGTCGTATAACGCTATTAGAACTAGCATCATTATCAGTGGTGCAGTTCATGGTCTTATCCACACTGTGCAGCTTGTGTCCTACCATTTATCAATGAAACTAAACCCAAGATATAATTAGTAGACATTAGGTGAAGACTTAGGAATAATTACTGCTGTAGTAGTTTTTTTTTCCTTCCCATAGAGGCGAGGATAGCATTAGATATGGCAATTCGTGGGTGTCCAAGTGTTGACTGACGCCGATGAATGCATTGGCACTAGGAAAGAGTTATGCTCCTTCATACCATGTGGACTCTGCTCCGCGCTCTCCAGAGGCTGCATGACCAACCATAAGGCCTAGAAAATGGTTAGCTGAGACAAAGGGGTATCGTGTTTTTCTAGTCCTGCCACTCTGTTCTGTTCTGTTCTAGAGCCCCTAAGGAGATGATGCAGAGGATCGGAGTGGTAATGGCCCTTATGAAGTGTTGAGTCACAGTTTTCTCCCTCAGGCCGTCGCTCCCTAGGGTTTGGTGCAGTGAATAAGTGATGTGAATGAACCAGGCAGAGATTATAGAACAAAGAATGTCTTTTTTTGCTGATTGTAAAGACAAATAGTAGCACATCCACCAGTAGTTTGTACAAAGTGTAATTTCTCCATTTTATTTACTGCCAGCTGTATGGGCAGACCTTACATCTGTTGGAGAAAGCTGAGTAACAGGAGAAAAAGTGGCCTTGCACTTTTCAAAAACTTAAACGCCACTTACGCTTTGTTATAGTGATAGGCAGGGGTCACAGATTCCACTGATGAGTCTTGAGAGTATACCCTAATTGTATGCCATCTATACTTTTCATGAGACAAAACATATGGCTGCACATTCAGGGTTTGTTATGCAGTTTTTGAAGCCGGGGTGGATTCGAGTACAGAAGTCATAATCTGTCCTCAATACCTTCTCTCCTTTTATGTTTAGAAGAGACTTCAAGTGTCCTTATGACAACACTATGGCCTGATGTTTGGTCATCACGTTGATCTTTGTCCTTCTCTCGTGGCCTGAGCTGCAGGATCATTCCATGTCTGGACAGATTATCACTGTGACTTTGCTAAATTATGTTGAAATTGAGAGAGGGAAGAGAATGCTAAAGCCCATGTTCTTCTCTTTTTGTAATAATGTCACTGGATTTACCCCTGTAACTTGGATGCTAGTCGCACTTGAGCATTAGCTATACCCAGGACATAGTGAGCCAAGATCCTAATGGATCCTGGCTCCTTCACCCAGGCCCCAGGCTTTCACTGGCAGCCAAGCTCCATGGATAATGGCAAGCAAGAGAGAGGAAATATTTCCAAATGAGCCTTGCATCACTTAGTAGTGATGTTTTTATCGTTCAAGGAACCACAAGGGTCAAAGGAAATCTTCTCACTGACCCCTTGAAATTCGTATCCTATAATCAAACTCATATGTTTGATATTTCTCTGCACTTTGGCAAAAATATCTCTCTTAAGGCTTAGCAGAATGAGAACACAAGTTAAAACTGGCAAATTTGACAAATCAAGCATATATAGAGGTCATACTGGCTATGAGTGTCACCCCTCATTGTTATGGGGCAGATGGGACGCCCACCATTTTGAATACCATTTTAGAAGACGTGATTAGGGATGAGCGAGCTGGTTATCTAAGAATTCCGTTATGGATTCCGCTACCACAGACCATAAGTTATGGTCCGAGGTAGCGGAATCTTTAACAGAATTCTTAGATAAGCCGAACCTTGTATGCCGAACTTGAAAACAGAAGTTCACTCATCCCTAATCACGTCTTCTAAAATAGTATTCAAAATGGTGGGCGTCTCATCTGCCCCATAACAATGAGGGGTGACACTCATAGCTTGGGTAGAAGAAAAGCAACTTTACAGATTGCAACGGTTCAGGATTTCTAACACCAGCCACATCTTATAATGTAAAGGCTGAGAATAATAGTCCTAAAGACTGTAACGTTCGGAAGTGCCTTCCTCAGAATATCTCCGCACAGGAGGCTTAATCGGCAGAACATGACAATTTTTCAGATTCGGAGCTTTAATTTATCCATGTGGTCTCCTGTTGTGAGAGCCTGAAAACATGCACATTTCAAGGTGTATTATTTTATGACCAGAGCTGAGCGCTTCTCGTTTCTCCGCAGGAAGAAGGTAAAATCATTTTTCCAGGATAAAGAATTTAAACACAATTTTAAAGCAATATAATCTTATTTTACCACGGGCAGAATAACCACAGAAAGCAAAATGTTCCCCTAGAACAAAGAAGACAAATGATAGTTATAGATATAGAAAGGTGTACAGAGTCGGAGCGCTTTACAGTACGGTGACACATGTATCAATGTCTCGATTGTCGCCTCACTGTATAAGCATGGTGCTCTCTGAAAGCCAGGAAGGAGAGGGTTAACAGTGAGATGGTCAGATTGTCTCAACCTGGTACTTATGATTTTGCCATCAAAGGGGTTTGACGCCATTTGGATATTTTGTACTTTTTTTTGTTAAATTGCCTTTGTTGCTTTCCTTGACTTGTATTTTTTAAATACCTCTGGGGGTCAATATGCACTCGGTCAACCGGTCCGGGGCATAGGATCTCAATGGCAGCTTTGATGGTGAGGTTATTAACATCTGCATTAGATAGTAGTCATGTCGTAAAAAGAGCCAAGCTGGAAACCTTTGGTCACCTAGTACTGCCGGTATCGACTCAATGTAACTGGGTCGTGTTAAAGAGTAAGTTAGGTTTAGGACATGGATTTCTCAAAGGGGTTTCCAGTTTCCTGATGTTGATTACCTATCGTCAGGATAGGTTATTAACATTCGATCGGTGAGGGTCCAACACCCTGCACCTCCACCAATCAGCTGTTCCCTTCAGCCTCTGGTGCTGGAAGTAGCACTTTCAATAGAAGAGGAAGCACAGGAGCATGCAAGGAGAGCACTCCATGTATGACCAGCGTGCTCTCCATTCATTGCGACAAGAGTGCCTTAGCTGTTTTTGGAAGTCCCATAGAGGTGCCTGGAGAGCACCCAGTGCAAGCGCGACCACCACTCCATTCACCACTATTGGGACTACTGTAAATAGTCGGGGCTCAACTATTTTCAGAACTCCCATAGCAGTGAATGGAGGGTTTACTTTGGGGACCCTGTTCTGATAGGAGTGAATCCTAGAGGTGGGCCCCACACCTATCTGACATTGATGGCATATCGTAGCTGGTGGGCTCAGAGTTTATTTAGACCTATATAACAAAGTAATCCTTTAACTGTATTACATGGCCCCGCTGTCCCTCCCCGTTGGTGTCGTATGCGGTTTTTTAATCTTTTGATCCGTTCATTTTTTGAATTCCTTAAACAAGTACTTGAGTGAATTCCAGGTGTTCGGCTGGAGATGCATAAACTGCTGAATATCACGGAGGCACTTTCCATGTGTAGGTCTATTTAACCGAAATTAAACCCTGCATAAAATGCTCTTAGTGCCCCACAGTGAGCATTACAAGCGTCTTCTAGTCATGAACTGCAATTAAGTGCGTGTAATAGGTGTTCAATGGAGTCTTGCTTAAAGTACGAGCAGATGACCTTTTAATAGGAATATGGGGAGACGACATTAATGTGAAATCACTTGGACGATTGTTCTAGATTAACTCAACACAGCAATTCCTGCTCTTACCGCGGCCGGATAATCCCGTAAAGGAGGTAAAAATCACTGATGCCGATTAAATGCTCTCAGGGTGTGAAATACAAAAAAGCCCCATCCTGAGCACCTGGGACCAGAATTCTACCGTAGGTTTATGTAGAATCCTTGAAGACCAAATAAACCCCATTTTCACAAGAGGTTTGTTTGTGACACAGAATACTTTAGACTCCGTAGCCACTTGTAAGAAAAGCAGCTGCAGTAATAGCTGTAGAAAATGGTAAAATACACAAAATAGCAATAAGTAGGTGAAAAATAGTAAACATGTCCTTCATGAGGAGCATGCAGCCTTAGAGGTTAAATGGTCACTTACATCTAGAGGGGATCTGCACGCAATAATCCAGCATAAAAGATATGTCTTTTGAGGTGGATCCTTTGAAAGTTAACACATTTGAAACGCGTTATCCATTTCCATGCTTTTAATGAATCCATCATAAAGATGTGGGGACTGAAGCTAGAATTAACCTCATGCTTTCCATGTCCCCCAGATTTGATCTGTGCACAGTCGGGGTTCCTAGTGAGATCTGAGCTAGTGCAACTGCAAACCAACGCGTTTCAGATGATCTGGCCATACATGTAGTGTTGAGGGGAACACATCAGTATCACTTTATTGCCTATACAGGTCAATGTTTGTACTTGAAGCTGGATATACACGTAGACAGATAGAGGACTGCAGGCAGAAGCATAGCTTAAAGGAGTTGTCTCATCTCATCGGGAACTGAGCCTGACAAAGTGGTGGCTGGATGACTCTAGTTCGGCCATCACCAAGTTCTCTCCCCATAGAAGTGAATGGAAGCGCTCTGCGCATAACCGGCCGCCGCTCCCATTCACTTCTATGGGCCCGACGGAAATAGCGGAGCCAGCACTCGGCTATTTTCAGCAGCCCCATAGAAAATGGAGAGCGTCTTTGCATGCACAGTGTGCCCTCCACCGCTGTCGGGTCTCGGTTCTCAATATAGGTGTGGTTCCCAGCGGTGGGACCCGCTTCTATCAGACAATGAGAGCATATCCTAGCGATATACCCCCATTGTCTGAGATGAGAATAACCCTTTAAACATTCTGGGCCCCAATTCAAAATCTGTAACAGTGTCCCATCTGCTATGTGCCATTTTTAAGGGGGGCTTTTGGACCTCCTCAGGCTTTAATTTCCAGGTATGGCTTCCAGCTCTGCATCCCTTTCTATCTAAGTAATACTACAGTATTATTCTCAAAGAGTAACACATTCCCAAAAGGTGAAATGACAACTTTAGCACTGCTACATCTAAGGGTCAGTTCATACTGTTGATTTCCAAAATACACATGTCAAAAATCAGCGCTGAATCCAAGCAGATTTTTCTGCCTCAAAGTTAAGGTGTGTTTTTTTTCATGTGTATTTTTCTGCTTCCTATTAATTACACTGGGAAAATCAGTGTGGATCCTGCCCCAAGATATGGCATGCTGCTTCTTTTTTACACACTGCTTTTTTTACACTTGTAAAAAAGAAGCACCTGCTGACTACCATCAAAATGAATGAGAGGCAGTTTATGTGCTGGTTTATACATAATTTTGAAGGCTTTCTTGAGTGACTGCTGATCTTCTGGTAACTAGTGACCCTAGAATTCTCCTCAGGCAACACCCATCCCTAATTGCAGGGGGCATGATTTGGTACTTTTCATCCTCAATCATAAAAGCATAGGGGGGCAGTCAGAATAAAGACCACCATTAAAGGGGTATTCTCATCTTCGAAAATGGAGGCAGTGGGTATGCCCCCACTGTGTTATAGGTGCAGGTCCCACCGCTGGGACCTGCATCTATATCGAGATTGGAGGGGGGAGGTTTCCCAGAGTCCGGCCACCACCAGGCGCAGCTCCTTCGCTGTTCCCATAGAAATGAATGGGAGCACACTGCACATGCGCGGCCACCGCTCCCATTCATTTCTATGTAGCCGTCGGCTATTTTCGTCGTCCCCATAGAAATGAATGAAGGCCGGCTGCTCATGCGCAGTTCACCCTCCTTTACTTTGGGGGCTCCGTTCTTGATATAGGTGCGGGTCCCAGCTGTGGGACCCACACCTATAAGACAATGGGGGCATTCCTAGCGATATGCCCCCATTGTCTAAGATGAGAATAACTCTTTAAACCCAATTCACCTAATAAAATATAATAAGACAATTCGTGGTCGCATCCCTAGCATTTTAGTCCAGAAACCTCTGAGGAACCCCAACCAAATACCATACTCTTAATTCTTCTTTGTGAAACCACTAACCATCTACATCATTTCCACATTTTCTTCTTTCTCCTGGTAAATGAAGATGTTTTTTTGCTGCTTCCATCCGCTCAGTGCGATGGGTTAACTCTGTCTTGTGTTTCTTAAATGTATTTAATGAACACCAAATTGCTTGGAAATAGAACATCTGTCAGATGTACTTTTTAATGTCATCGGTCAAGGATTGTGATCTTGTTTTCCACGCCTAATGAATAATTCAGCTTGTTTCTGATACTCTGAAGCTAATTTGAAGGAGGGAAGTTTGCCGTTGCAAGAAATTAAGTTCTTTCTTTTTCTACGAGAAAAGGGCAGAACTTCTAATTATCAAGAACGGAATGTTTTAGGTGCAAAGTGTCTGATACATTGCTCCCCAGCATTACGCAGTCGGTGGGAATGTAAACATGGCTTCAGCTCTTTAGGATGGTGTAGCTTTAGCAACATTTTTCATTTATATATTCAATTTAATGATTTTTTTGTTTTTCTCAGACCGAGGACGAGTTTGTCTATTGGCCGAGTCGTGAAGAATCTATGAACTGTGAGGCCTTTACTGTGACCCTGATCAGCAAAGACCGGCTGTGTCTCTCTAATGAGGAGCAAATAATCATCCACGATTTTATCCTTGAAGCCACACAGGTAAAGGAAAAAAAGTTGCATTGTTTTATTCTCAGCACTAAAGAAATATAGAAATCTTCATTTATGAACTGTAACTTTGATGGACATCTCATGGGGTTTTTGCCTTCCTCTGGATCAGCTTTGCAGGATAACAGGATGAACTGGATTACATAGTAACATAGTTTATAAGGCCGAAAAAAGACATCTGTCCATCCAGTTCGGCCTGTTTTCCTACAAGTTTATCCAGAGGAAGGCAAAAAAACCCTGTGAGGTAGAAGCCAATTTTCCTCACTTTAGGGGACAAAATTCCTTCCTGACCCCAATCAGGAAGGAATTGATGTTCTTTTTTAATCTTACAGATCATTGGGGTCATTTATCAAACTGGTGTAAAGTAGAACTGGTTTAGTTGCCCATAGCAACCAATTAGATTCCACCTTTCATTTTTGAAAGCTTCTTTGGAAAATGAAAGGTGGAATCTGATTGGTTGCTATGGGTAACTAAGCCAGTTCTAATGTTTACCATTTTGATAAATGACCCCATATGTTACTATGTTAGAAACACCCTCTAAACCTATCACAGCCTTGGTCTCGATCTAAAGCCTCATGTACATGGCTGGTGTATGGTTCCAAGTTGAACAGATTCATACTAGGATGCCCAGTCTGCTACGGGCCTATCCTGGGCCTGTCTATGCTTCCAACTTTAGGGAAACCATGACAAGAAAATCAAAGTTCCATGCTCCATCCCAGTCCATACAGATGTGTCCCTCCTTACCTTTTCTTTTGGCTCAACATATCCCAAAATGATGCTGTGAGATGATCAGAAAACAAAAATGATCAGGTTTTATTTTTTGGGCACCACTCATCTCAGGATTAGTGATGAGCAAAGTGAGCTTTGGATCCTAGATCCGAAGTCTCTTCGCTCAAAACTTCAGATTAATGCTGTAGGGCGATCTGTCTTTGTACAGCATTAAAATATACTGCCTCCAACGAGGCGAAGTTAGATATTCATTGAATAACTTCGGTATTTGATTTTTAAAGTGGAAAACCACTTTAAAGCTTGAATCCGAACTCTTCTTTGGTTCCGAATGCCACCTCGGGACAGAAGCAGAGTTCGGATCCAAGTTTTAAAGTTCATAGAGGTAGGTAAGACAAGGCTCAATAGTAAGTGGTTTTGTTTTGTATCTTTCCTTTTTGCAGGATGATTACGTTTTGGAGGTTCGTCACTTTCAGTGTCCAAAATGGCCGAACCCAGATGCTCCAATAAGCAGTGCTTTTGAACTAATCAATGTGATAAAAGAAGAAGCTCTAACAAGAGATGGACCTACTATTGTGCATGATGAGTAAGTATCTACAGTGCAGTTGCTTCTTATGTTCTTTCGGCGTATTCATAACCATTTGATGGTACAAATAAACAAAAATTCCATAAAAGGTTTTTTTTAAGATTTTTAAACATTGGTGAAATGTTTTAGTGCGAGTCTTAACCCAGGTTGGAGAACTTCAGGTTTTTACCAAACAGAGGTCACTCCTAACTATGAGTTTATGAATGCAGTTTGGCCCAATTTGTTACCACAGTCCTTTAGTTGTTAGGACACACCAGTCATTGTAAAAGTGGACTTTAAGGGCAAAAAAAAAAGTTCCTAGTCATCTTGGCTCTGTATGTTGGGGGGCATAGTCCAGTAAGGCTTTTTTCGTACATTCAGTGTGGGCACCGGAAAAAAAAAAAAACCAATGGACTGTACACTCAGTACAGTATATCCATAGGGCATTGTTGACTGAATGGATGCCAGAAGAGTATCCTTTTGGCATCTAATTGGCTGCAATACTTTGATATACTTTATTTTGTGTGTGGAATAGATTAGTAGAGTAGGTATACTACTACATACCGAAGCATCCAATAAAGAAACACTATTCCAATGGTGTAGACCAGAGATGGTCAACCTGTGGCTCTCCAGCTGTTGCAAAACTACAACTCCCATCATGCCCAGACTGCTTACAGCCATCAGCCTATAGCAGGGCATGGTGGGAATTGTAGTTTCACAACAGCTGGAGAGCCGCAGGTTGGCCATCCTTGGTGTAGACCATTACAATGGGACCCTACGGGCAAAGTGTCCCACAGTATTCCTATATAGGAGCATAGGTCAGAGCCTTCCGTTGGAGGTATATGTTGGAAAATACTCTCAAAATATACTTCCGATGGAAGGCTCAAACACAGTGAGAAGAGAACCTTAGTCTTCCATGTACAACTCAGAGGGAGAATATATCTATAGCAGACTCTGGTGCCAGACAGAAAGTAAAGGGGGTAATTAGGAACAATATCCTAATTCTGACAAACCTATTATACTTTATTTTATTTTAATTAAAGTTGTGCCTTAGTGTTAATAAAAAACTTACAATGTCTTAACGAAAAGTTAATTTAATTTTTACCAAGCGTTCCTTTTTTTTAAAAAAATGCAATTTTTTAAAAAATATTTTATCATCATCCACAATAATTGTGTAACTTATCATAAAATGGGCTTCCTGGCATATTTATCATCAATCTTAACTGTCTTCCATCCATGATGCACATTAACTACAGTCCTTTTTCCTAATTATCACTAAAGGAAATGTAGCTGAAAATGAGTTTCCCCCCCCCCCCTCCCTTCTTTTCGGAGTAAAAATTGCTATAAATTTACAATTTAAAAACCCGGGAATAATTACATCCACAAATTACTTTCAGAAATATGAATCCTGAAATGCCAAGAAGCAGCTGTATTAATTTGATGATTTGTGCCTTAATTTGTTTGTAGTTTGAGGTTATCAGATTCTTCTTGAAAAAATTTGCAAGTCATTAGCCTTCCACCATATGTTGCCAGATTGCAGGCATCCCGTACTTAAAAATTATTTGGGCCATTTCCATGCAAATGTCATGTTCTTAACTTGGACAAATGCGAATCTAATGCAGTTTTCTAAAGGATGAGCCAGAACCATTTGTTTTCCGAAGAGAAGAAAGCCTTAAGTGTATTAAATAAAGTCATTAACTAAACTTTTTCCAGCTTCAAGTTCCAAAAAATTCTACTCAACTTTTTTTATTGTATTATTTCATTGGAAATGAAGCCAACTGTAATAATGGGCTTAATTTACTGCTGTAAATGAACATATAAACAGTGATGTATAGTCCTTCAATAATAGTGAGGACAGGGTGAGGGTGGCAGTGGTGCCATTTTCTGCCTTTGCCCATGCTATAAATTTGAGATGACTTGTGAAGGTTTTTTAGAGTAGACTTTATGAATGCAGTAGAGGATGGTGGCTCCTTCTAAATGGTGGAGGCCCCAGAGTGATTGCTCCCTTTCCCTGTGTTATAGTCCAGTTTGGCCAGAAAGCATGCAACCACAAGGTAGACCTCTCTCAATATAATTGAACCAAATTTAGATCACTTTGAGGTGGTCCAAGTTCGGTTCGCTAGAACCATGGAGTCATACAACTGTGTGAGCAAGTTCTCATGGTCCTGGTGAGAAGTATCCTGATTTTTTAGATGGTTCCTTTAGCTTTAACACCTTTAAAGGCATTATTTTTTTAAATTGCTGTTGGGTGGTTTTAATTTTGTCTTCCATCCTGGCAAAAAAAGACATTCCTTGTAGTCTCACTACAATGTCTTTGAGGCTCTTCGGAGAACCAGTTGTTAACAGCCTGGACAAAGCCATGTGAAAGCATCCTTGACCTCATTAACCGCATGTTACTTTTCATTATGAGTTTTCACCATATGAAACGCGACAGACAGAAATAAAAAGCTGGATACAGATAGCATAACTAAGTCAGGGTCAATAATTAGACATGGACATTCCTATAGGACTTTTGCAACTGGACTAATTGGATAATCAGACTCTTGTGACAGAATAAGATGTTGAGGAAACAGTTTCCAGACTCGACTCTCTTAATTATAATTAATGCTGAATGTTAGCTACTGAGGAGACATTTAGAAAATGTTGGAATAACTTCAGTTTAAGTGGTAAATTTACATCAGGACATATTAAAGGGGTGGTCTCATGAAGACAACCACCAGGGGCGGACTGGGAACTTAAAGTGGCCCTGGAAAAAACACCAAAAGTGGCCCCGTTTTGTAGTCGGGTCCAAATTGATGGAAGGCAGGGCCAGCAATACCATATTGTGGCACATTATACCACCCCAACAGAGCCAAATACCACAGTCTATCACAAAATACTGCCGCCGGAAACACAATATACATCCCCAAAAACTTCCACTGGCTGGCTGTGTGGAGGGCCCAGGTGTCCCCTTGGGTATTGGCTCATATTAGGGAACATGGGTTTTGTAGAAGAGGGTCTTCTACATAAGTCCTGGAACATGCATGACATGGATGAACATTTATTTGACTGTTCACCGTTAAGTGCTACATTGCACTTCTGTGGCCGAAATGTAAAGCTAGAGGCAGCTTCCTCTGGTGAGAATACCCCTTTAAAAGGGAATTTCCATCTAGACATTTTTGGCCCTACTGCTCCTATCTCAAGAATGGGGCCTCAATGTGAATGGAGAGCCAGCTACGTATACTCCATTTACTGGTATGGGACTTCCGAAAATAGCTGATCACTAGCTTGGCTATTTTTGGAAGTCCTACATTAGTGAATGGAGAGGATGCTGCTCATGTGCAAGCATGCTCTTCATTCACGTTGAGCCCAGTCCTTGAGATGGGAGCAGGTGCCATAGAAGAAACCCTTACCTATCGAACATTTGACATATGCTATCGATATGCCAAAAATGTGCAGCTGGGACAACCTCTTTAAAGATGCCTTACATAGACATTCGTATAATGTCACAAACAATATGGCCTCTGAAACAAAGTCTTATATTCGGGGAGCTCTCATAAGAAGCTCTCAACAGGTGCAATCTTTTACAGATATCTTAATTGTTTCTCAACTTCTGTGCTCAAGTAGCACCAACCAGTCAAGCGATAAAGATCTTTCTTAGTATTACACAAGTTATAGAATACCTGTCACTGCATCAGGAATGGCCTCAGATGTCCTCTCTATGGCATCAGGAGTGCACCACCAATGAGGCCAGGTGAGGCGATCGCCTAAGGCAACACCAAGTAGGGGCAAGAGGGGGGGCCATGGGCAATGAGCACTTTCATTGTGGGGGTTATCTTAAGAAACTGGCATTGGGGGGAGGGCACAGTTTTAGTTTTCACCTCAGGAAGCAAAAGGTTAGGTGCAACCCTGTATTGGATATCCTTAAGGCTAGGGCTGCGCGACACCTGTAGCAGCCAGGATCCCTGAGTAGCTGGGATCCCATAGAAATGAATGGGACCACTGCGGCAGTCGCAAGAAATCCCATTCACTTCTATGGGATCCCCGCTACTCAGGGATACTGGCTGCAACGGGTGTCGCGCGACAACTGTCGCCGTGTAGCCCTAGCCTAAATTTTGAGCTGTTTGAAGTACTTTAAAGTCTCATAACACCAGAGCAGTAGACCCTTCATGTACTGCCCAAAGGTGCTCTGTACAGCACCCTATTATGGGTTTATCTCCGCAATATGGCATCTGATGGAACATGGCAGAAGGGTTTTTCTGTTGGATTCTGGGCCATGTATGCAACCTATGACATATGGGGGAGATTAGATCCTATAGAGGTCTGTGGGCACCATAATATATATCTGTACAACTAGTGGTTTGTTACGGTAAAAAAAATATTCAGGTCATCCTTAATAATGATGGTAAGTATAATAATATATATATAAAACACATGCCAAAGATGGCCATACATCTTGTGTGCCACACGACTGTGATCCACTATGTTATGTTTTACCATACCCAATCTTTTTTCTAGGAGATCTCCTGAGGGCAGTAACTTTTGTGCATCTAGTCACACTTTGTACATAAAACTGATAATGTGGATTCTGTTTCCAGGCACAGATCTCTGGGAGTCTCACAGGTGCTAAGATTATTTTTTCTGCTTCTTCAGGTTTGGCGCCGTTTCTGCCGGAACTCTCTGCGCACTCGCCACTTTGTCCCAACAGTTAGAGAATGAAAATGCAGTCGATGTTTACCAGGTGGCCAAGATGATAAACTTAATGAGACCTGGAGTGTTCACAGATATTGTAAGTGCCTTTGGGTTTTTGGAATATATTAGTGAATGGAAAAAAATGTTCATTTTCATTATTAAAATTATAGTACAATGCCAAGGGATGGGCTACAAGGTATCCCCCATACAGATATTATATAGATTATGAACATACTTAAAGAGATTATGCAAGAATTTCCTATTGATGGACTATTTTCAGGATAGGTGATCAATTTCAGATTGGTGGAAGACCGAGTCCAGGCAACTTCCACCGATCAGGTGTTTAAAGAGGCCGCAGTGCTCAGTGAGTGTTTAGGTCTATGTCAGTAATGACACCGTGCAACGGTCACATGGCCTAGGCGCAGCTCAGCGCCATTCAAGTGAATGGGCCTGAGCTGCAATACCAAACACAGCCACTGTACGGCGCTGTGCTTGGTAAGCTGTGATGAGACCGCAGTGAGCACCACAACCTCTTCAAGCAGCTGATCGGCGGACCTCCACGGAGCCAATATTGATGACCTATCCTAAGGATAAGCCATCAATATTAAATTTCCCTTTGATAGGGCTCTCTTGATTTCTTTCTTTCTTTATCATGAATGTGTAATCTTAAAGGGGTTGTCTCACTTCAGCAAATGGCATCTATCATGAACACAAAGTAAATACAAGGCACTTACTAATGTATTCTGATTGTCCATATCACTTCCTTTGCTGGCTGGATTCATTTTTCCATCACATTATACACTGCTGGTTTCCAGGGTTTACGACCACCCAGCAATCCAGCAGTGGTGGTCGTGCAGTCACAGCCACCAGAGAAGCTGGTGCTTTTTCCCTATAGTGTGCAAGCACGGCCACTACTGATGGATTGCAGGGTGGTCTGTAACCATGGAAACAAGCAGGGTATAATGTGATGGAAAAATTATTCAAGCCAGCAAAGGAGGCAATATGGGGAATCACAATACATTAGTAAGTTCCTTGTATTAACTCTGCACCACCTATAACTATACCCATGGCCCCATGCCACCATTCATCCAAACACATAACAGCACTTGGTACCACTATGGTAGCAATCTGTATGCAATTCTGATTTATAAAAGGAGTTATACAGCTGTATACAGGTCAGCCCCCTAGTGGTGGTAAAAAGCTGACAAGAAGTAGCTGTATTAAAGTGGCTTCCTTATAAACTATTTTGTATGATTGCTGGGACACCTGCCAGTCAAAAATTTGGGGTGCCCTGCTGAGTAAAGCGCTTGGCTATCAATCCATAGTGTATAGAATGGCGATTATGCATGCCCACTCCATTCACACAGGGGACTTAGGGACCCCCCATGCTCATAATCAGTAGGGGTCCTAACGGTGATTAGGTGATAAATATCTGATCACTGGGACCCCCAAAATCACACTGGAAACCCTTTGTTGGACCTTTAAACATAGGGCCCACTGTGGAGGTGAGTGGGCACAATAGCCGACGGGTGCCTATATGTTACAGCAGACATCTGCCAGCAGTGTCCGTGATTGGAGGTAACTCTTATTACAGACATTTAACTGCAGCTATGTGAACAGAAACATAAAAGAGTTACAGGTTTTGGAAGGCAGAGGGTAAAAAAATAAAAACTCAAAAATGGAAAATGGCTACATGTAAACCTTTTGGGGACAATTTTTTATTATTGTATTGTACTCATTTTGAACTAAAAATATATATTTTTTAAATTGGTCTTTATTAAAAATACAGCATCCTTTTTTTTGTACATAGCTGAGATGTTCTAGTGCTGCCTGTGCATTACCTGTCTTTTCCGTCATCTGGGGAGCAGACGGGTCTCCTTATCTCTGCTCTCTCACATTATAAACACTCAATAAAGCTCAATCCTTATCTTACTGATAAGAATGTGGCTTAAATAAGTGTTTATTACCTCTCAGTAGTTTAGAGATAAGGTTTATTAGATGACTGACACAAAGTACCAGTCACACAGAAAAACAGTTAACCCTTTGTGACAGAAGAGCTCAATACTTTTAATAAAGGCCAATTGAAAAAAATATTTTTAGCCAAAAATGAGTAACATGCTATCATTTAAAAAGAACTGCCTCTGAATGTATACATAGCATTTAAAGAAAAAACTTTGACACCCTCCTCATTCAATGCTCCAATTGCTGTGCTAGATTTATTTAAAACTGTCAGCTTAGGGGGCGTTCCCTTTTTACTGCAGCAGGTGGCAGTTGAAGGATGCAACTGAGCATGTGCTTCCATCTCAATGAGAAGGACCGAAAAATTAGAAAAAGGGCAAACAGCAGGTGGCGCTATACAGATAGATTTCAGTAAATAGTGGCTATACAAAAATTTTTAATTCTTGTAATTACAAAAGTGTTCAGATCCAGGTGCTGGTTTGAAAACTGTAGAATATTTTTAGTTGGACAATCCCTTTAAATGCTGCATTATAAATGTCTGACCCCCCCCCTTGAATCTTTTGGTTTACCCCATTTCATTTTGCATTTTGTACACAGGAGCAGTACCAGTTTCTCTACAAGGCAATGCTCAGCCTGGTCAGTACCAAGGAAAACGGCAGCGGCCCCATGGCATTGGACAAAAATGGAGCCATTTTGATCAGCGATGAATCAGACCCTTCACAAAGCATGGAGTCTCTTGTTTAAAGAGACCCAAGAGAAAGGCACTACATTTGTTAAAAGAAAAAAAAAAAAACTTCTGACCTTCTCAAGACAAAGTGGACTTATCGAGGCCTTTTATTTGCCAGACTATAGGTTATACAATAACCCAATTACTTTTTTACACTGATAAAAGTTTTGATATTTATTTTTTGCCATTTTATGTCTTAATGGTATCCTACTGAGCATTTGCACCTCTGTTCATTTCACACAGTGAAAACTCAATTTTATCTAGTTTGCACTATATGATCAGTGTTACTGCCTATACCGCTCTAGAACATGGCAAAGCCCAGCAAGACGACATTCCCGACTTATGACCTTTTATCTTTCTTTTTTTTTTTTTTGCTATATATAACTCATAAAAAAAAATGAAAAAGTTTTTAAAGTCCTTCTTAACCCCATTGTGTCTCTTCACACGTTTCATCCCTTTTGTAACTGCCATTTTGAAAATGGGGTGACCACTTACCTTCTCTGCACACACCTTATTTAAGTTAATTCACCGCCTTCGCGCATCACTGTTTCCGGTAGACCGCCGTACCAAAACACCATGCATTCCATTTATACATCACAGTGTCACTCGTGAGATTTCCTTTCACTCTGGTCTTATCCATACACAACATTTTGTTATAATCTGCTATTTGGGTAGATTTTTTTTATTTTACTATGTAATTTGTATTTACTACTTTTGTGAACCCAAATGAGCAATTCCATTGATCTTTTCATTTATAGAGACGACTGTGTTTAATTCATTATACAATACGATAAACTTATTTTTATCAAATTTCGACTTTGGTTTTACTAAATGTTTATGGCAGGGCAAAATCCGGTGGCTTTGAGGAATGTATTGAGTATACATGGGGCAGATGGCTCCATATTTGTGAACTGGCATGTCTAGATGAAATGTATTGTCGGCAGTAGACCAACTGGTAGGTCATAGGATGGACTTACTGCTCCTACTTCCCGTCAACATTTTTTCCACTTTACGATACCACTGTAGAAACAAGATGGTTTAATGTATAAATATAAGTGAATTGACTCTTCACTGAAGTCTACAACCAGGTTGGACCCTTAGGCCTCTTTCACACGAGCGTCGCGGATTCGGTCCGGATGCATTCAGGATGCGTTCAGGAAAACTCGCACCATTCTGCAAGCAAGTTCAGTCAGTTTTGTCTGCGATTGCGTTTAGTTGTTCCGTTTTTTCCGCGCGGGTGCAATGCGTTTTGATGCGTTTTTCACGAGCGTGAAAAAAAACTGAATGTTTACAAACAACATCTCTAAGCAACCATCAGTGAAAAACGCATTGCATCCGCACTTGCTTGCGGATGCAATGCGTTTTTAACGCAGCCCCATTCACTTCTATGGGGCCAGGGCTGCGTGAAAAACGCAGAATATAGAACATGCTGCGATTTTCACGCAACGCAGAAGTGATGCGTGAAAAAAAACGCTCATCTGAAAAGACCTATTGAAATGAATGGGTCAGGATTCAGTGCGGGTGCAATGCGTTCATATCACGCATTGCACCCGCGCGGAAAACTCGCTCGTGTGAAAGGGGCCTTAAGGTGACCATACACATTCAGTAGATGTTGATCAAATGATCCTCTGGCTCACAGCTATCTCTCCTGACTCCACCATACAAGAGAGGACTACTGCCGGACACTTCTGGTGGTGGTTTGTCTCCTCGGAGAACAAAAGGCATGGGCGCAAAATTCTGTTTGCCCGATTCTTCTCTCCCCCTGATAGGAGAGAATCGGGAGCTCTACATACACATAATATTGTTGGCTCAACCACCATTCTTGGAAGATTCAGCTGACGATACACTGTTGTTAATGGAGACCTTTATTCCCAGAAACTTTTGAAGAATTTTTAATAGCTTTACCATTAATGGAGTTTTACACAAAACTGCTGCTCCCATCTCCCTCCATTAGCAGGATCTGACTGGCCCACCAGAGAATCAGAGGGTCCTCCGGTGGGCCTAAGTTCTGCCAATAATGGACCCCTAATAAAACAGGGCCCTTAAGGTCCTATATACAGAGGGTGGGCCCTCAGAATAATTTCCTCTGGTAGGCCCAAAGGGACTTCAGTCCAACGCTGCCCATAAGCATGGCCCAGTTTGTATGTTTATTTCATCTTCCACTTAAAGGGAATCTGTCCCCAGTAACCTCCCTATCCAAATGTTTGCATAGACACATAGCCGCGGTTCACCAAATTAAAACTCTGTTTTTCTTCTGTTGATCTGAGGCTCTGTTCCTGAGTTATAATACTTTTTCTTTTATGTGTGATTTAGGCCTTTGGTGCAATGAGGACGTTACCGTTGCTCTTTTTGCATTCAAGCTTCATTCTTTTCTGTGGCCAGGCCCTCCCTGGCTACTTTGCCACTTCTTGGCCCTGTCAAAATCAGCCAGGGAGGGGCTGGCCACTGAAAGGAGCAGAGTTTGGGTGCAATTAGAGCAATGGTGTAGGCCTCGCTGCACCCAAGGCCTAATTTTCATATTAAGGGCCTCGGATCAACTAAATAAAAACAGCGTTTTAATCAGGTGATCCACAGCTATGTGTCTATGCAAACAGTGCTCGCTGGTGAAAGAATCGGGCATGTTAAAGTTCAACATCCTTCTTTTCCTTGACATCTGCCATCAGAAGACTGTTGGGCTGCCCCCATTCATGTTTGATAGTCAGCTGACTTTGCCAATATAAGCAGTTTTGAGAGACTTTGATCTAGTGTGTATGGCCAACTTTAAGACACGTCAGAACGAGACAGTCCCATCTTCACCGGAGAATTGGCGAGCCATGCACAGTTTCTGTCCACTAAAACAAACGCAACCTACCCGGGTTTACACTACACTCTACCCGGAGCACCAGAAGCCAATAATAGGCGCCCAATATGCCATATGGTATTTTCAAACTAGTGTGAACATGGCCTGAGATATTCTGGTCAATTCACAACATCGGAGCAAAGTACACAAGGTATTTTGTACATCACCAGAGGATTACTTGGTAATTATGTCAGGTCTCTAATTATGTCATGTATATACAAAATGAAGTCATAGGACAGTTATATAGAAGGTTCGGCCATAAACGTCTGCATCATCCATTGCATTCAGGCTATCGGAAGGCTGTAAACTAGACTAGTGCCCTCTAACAGCACCACTCCTGTCTGTGGCTGGGTCAGGTATTGCAGATCAGGGTATCAGAAGGCTGTAAACTAGACTAGTGCCCTCTAACAGCACCACTCCTGTCTGTGGCTGGGTCAGGTATTGCAGATCAGGGTATCAGAAGGCCGTAAACTAGACTAGTCTAGCGCCTCTAACAGCACCATTCCTGTCTGTGGCTGGGTCAGGTATTACAGCTCAGGCTATTAGAAGGTTGTGAACTAGACTAGTGCCATCTGTGCCAAAATCGGGTATTGCAGCTGGGGCTACTAGAAAGCTGTGAAATAGACTAATGCCCTCTGACAGCACCACTCCTGTCTGTGTCAGGGTCACACTACAAGAAAACTGTAAAGTAGACTAGACTAATGCCATCTAACAGCACCACTTTCATCTGTGGCAGGCTCAGGTATTGCAGCTCAGGCTATTAGAAAAATGACGATCCTCACATTTGTGGCAGGATCAGGTATTACACTTCAGGCTATCAGAAGGCCTTGAACTAGACTAGTGCCCTCTAACAGCACCACTCCCATCTGTGGCAGGGTTAGGTATTGCAGCTCACTTGAATGGGGCTGCAGTAGCACAAACAAGGGGGATAACGTCACTCAAATTAAAAAAAAAAAAGCTGAAAAAACTAATGGCCAAGAGCTGTGAAGTTTCCCGGAATAAAGGAGACTCTTATTTTGTATCATTTTGTACCAATCGATTTCTAATACAACACCTTTTTATGGAGTTATTCCTTTCTAGCTATCGCAACACTACAACTCTCAGCATTCCCTGACATGAAAAAAATTGCCGTCTCAAAGACAAAAATGTGAAATGTTTTGCCAGTTCATAGTAAAACCATTAAAGTTTTGTCCCTGGTTTTTTTTTTAGTGTTTTATACTGAACGGTTCAGCCCCATATTACAGAGGATCTGTCAGCTCTCCTGACATGTCTGTTTTAGCATGCTCCCTTAAAATGACTCTGCCGATGCCCGTTTTCTTACAGGTCTACATTGTACCATTCTTCTGTTATTCTTACTAGAAATTTATGAATACATTCAAAGACTGGGCATTACTAGTTGGGGCAGGAGCGTAGCTAAAGGCTCAGGGGCCCTGGTGCAAGAGTTCAGCTTGGGCCCCTCTTCCCTCAGTGCTTTGTGGCCTGGGGCCCGGGAAGCACATAACCTTTGCACTGCTTGAGGCAAAAATTGAAACCGCAACCCACCCCCCATGCCAAATTCTTGACCTAACCCCTTCCATCCAGCCAGAGGTGTAACTTGACCTGCTTGTACTTTCTATAATACCGATGTCTTCTTACATGACACAAGGGTCTTTGGGCCCCCTCAGGCTCCTGGGCCCAGTAGCGACTGCTACCTCTGCACCCCCTATAGCTACGCCCCTGAGTTGGGGGGTGTATCCCTGCATGCTGGCACTCTCCAATCAGTGCTGACTGTGCATAGACACACTCCTTTGAAATTGACGACACACAGTTGCCAGTCTACCTATGATTATTCATGAGGAATACCAGAGGAATTGTTATTTTATGGGGAATACAAGCAAAAGAAAAATGTCAGGAGAAGGTGCCGAGTGCTCTGTAATAAATACTCTGGTGCTATGTAATTGTAAACTACCTATATGGATTTATTTTATCATTTTTTTTATCTGCAAAGAAGAAAAGGCCTCTGTTTATCACAGAAGGATTACTCCCTTCATTACTTAGTCATAATGTCACATTTCTCCTTGCCCCCATATGATATAGGAGATCCAATAATCTACAGGCTATAGTCTTTTCCAATGAATTCCAGACTACAGGCTGCCATTAACAGCCATAACAACCAATAAAAATTTAAAGGGGTTCTCCCATGAGTAATGTAAAAAACAAAATCAGAAATCATACAGTACATGACAATTTCTTTCTAACAAAGCTAGAACCAGCCCTGTACCTCACATGGATCCAGAGATCTCCCCATTCATTGCTTTGCTAGATTTATTTCAAGCTGGCAGCTCAATGGGTGTGTCCTTGCTTGGAGGCATGTCCTGTAACTGTCACAGATAGAAGCTATGACATAGAAAGCTACATTTCTGTTTCTAACAGTAGATATGCCTGGTGGCAGTTCAAGGATGCAACAGAGCATGTGCGTCCACCTCAGCGATGTTACTGAGGTGGACAGATAAATAGGCAAGAGACCAATCCACAGGTGGCGCTATACAGATACATTCTTGAATAACTGTACTGAATTTTTAATTACATGCAGTTACAATAGTATTCAGATCCAGGTGCTGGGACGACCCCTTTAATTTTCCTGTAGCTTGGCTGGTTATCATTGGGGCAGTCCACGTTATCCACACTACAAATAGATCGAAAAAAAACTACATGGGTTGAATAAAAATTTGCGGGAAAATTTGTGTAAAATTGAGTATCGTCTGAACCTTTTGTGTAGGGTATTCACCCAGAAGATCCTAGAGTATATGGTACATGTATCTACAGGGTGGCATTCACAATATGAAAGCCAAAAGAGTGTCCCTTTGACCTCCATGATGGTGGTGTGAATCAGTGAGGCAGATTATGCATTCCGATACAGAGGGCTGCCGTAAAAAAAAATTATCCTGCCAGTAGACTTTTTTTTTATAATGGCAGTCAATGGATACATCGAGGCCTTCCATCAAAGGTCTTGCACTGCATGCTTCTGATGCAGTGGGCACTGAACCTCACAGAGCAGTAGCTCCTGTATTTAAAGGGATTTTCTGAGGTTAGTCTTGGGCTTGATCTGGTAATGGAGCTCACCCCAATTCGAAGCAAATCTTGACACCTAGTCCCAGCCAAAGGGAGTGATGATGGTACTGAAATGTGTAAGTCCCTCAATATATAATTTAAAGTGGTTCTAGGATGGAGGGTCAATCTAAGACATGACCCAGTTTGTGCTAGCTTCATTAAATACTTCACCGGTGACTCAGGGGAAGCAGTCTTTTATAAATGGCTATTAACCACTGACTTTGGTTTTAGGCAGAAGTTTTTGAATGTATAAGAGTTTGTTTCAATGTGACTTCTGAAATATACCATGTTCTGATGTATACATTATGATTGTACCCAACACAACTATTGCTATTGCTTATTGGATACCATGTCAAGGTGTAATGGTGATAATCTGATTTTATATACCATACTATTTGGAAATGCTTGTCAGTGTCTTGTGTCTCTTATTTTAAGGTGCACCTGCTGCAGCCATTTAATGGCGGGATCCCTTTTTGAGGGTCAACCAGTGTCATCAGTCCTTGTTTCAGCCAACAAAAGGGTTTCCTGAACCTCAATAATTCCTTTCTGTGTCAACATTCCCATTAAACCATGGTTGGCAAGAGGTTCTCAAGTGCTAGTGGTGCCATAGGTTTGAGACCACTGCATGTAGGTCTATTCTCTAAACCAGTGTACTTAAACTTGTGGCTGTTTAGCTGATGCCAAACTACTGTACTACTGTACAGTGCTGGTAGTTGTAGGTTTCTAACAGCTGGAAAGTCACAGGGTAAAGTAGAATATTGACCTATCCTCAAGATAGGTGCTCAATCTTGGATCTTGGGGGATCCAAATGAATGGGCCTGGACTACAAAACCAAGCACAACCACTATACAACCTATGGCGCTGTGTTTAGGGGGCCAATGGAGCACTGTTCTTTTCAAGCAACTGATGAATGGCAGTGCCGGGGTGGTGGACCTCACCGATCAGGATAGATCATTAAAAAACCTGTTAAGGACCACTTCACTTCATGAATACAAAGTTGGTGATTTAGGCTAGGTCTACACAACATGAGACCAATGTCACCAGGAAACACTGCAACATCTCAAGTAAGGATTGTGTTTGTGATTGGGTTACAACATGCAACATGAAGTGATCAAGACATGACACAAAAAATCTAAACCGGCTTCATAAACAACTTTTCCAGCATAGAGTTAAAGGGACACTTCAGAACAGGGTGTTTTTGTAAACTCAGTATTCATAGAAATTGTACAGTTTTTATCTGTTTTTCTTTTCAGCTGTGCCATTGAAATTTGAATATAAAATATTGGCCTTCTGTGGGACAACAGTATGATAGCTCTATTCTTTTCATAGGCATTTTTATCTAGGCCTAACGAAAAGCATTTCATGATTAGTGTCCTGTGCGATGCTCTAATTGATTCACTACAGGTGGCTGTCTCTGGTCATGGTGATGATCTGACAGAGTAAAGGTCCATTTACAGGCTTGGACTGGTCCACAAGGGTTCAGGGGAATCCCCCGGTGGGCCCCTAGTCTCCCGCCCCCTGCACAATTGGCACATAACACAGTAGACTTACTGCACTACATACATATACTCATTGTACAGCACCTCAACTAGCGTATGTTCATATAACAAACATGTTCAATTATTTATTATGTTTGAATGTACCCATACGGTGGGCCCCCAAAATAAATTTTAATGGTGGGCCTTAGGTACCCCAGTCTGACGCTGTCAATTTACACGGGACAAAATTACAGCAGGGTGCAGCTGCTCACTGGTGAAGGAGACCTCTTCATTTACATGCAGGGATCTCCAGAAATGGTGAACAATTGTTAAAACATTTGTCCGGGCTTTTACTATTGATGACCTATCCTGAGGATCGGTGAGGGTCTGACAACCAACGTTGACTGTCTGTAATGGCTGATCAGTGGGGGTAAGGACAGTGGCGTACATAGAGAAGTAAGGGCCCCATAGCAAGGATCGAAACAAGCCCCCCACACAGGACAGAAGGGTTTCCGCCTAAACCTCTTTCAATGACCCTTGGACCCTACGCCCCTGGGTATGGAGTGCAGAACCCCCACCAACCTGATATTGATGACCTATCCTGAGGATTTTTGTGTTCACACAAACTATTCAATTACCGGATGAATGAGCAGTTCATTGGGTAATCGGCGGTACATTTACACCACCAGATCATCACCAATGAGCGTTACTATGAACTCTCATTAGCGATAATCTATGCAATTCTTGGGCCGTGTAAAGGGCCCTTTAAACAAGACTGTCAAAGTCCAAATGAAGAGAACGTTGAAGACTCGGAACAGGAAGTAGAAAACCAAAGATAGGCTAAATGTAGACAACAAACCAGGCCATCTGTGGTTACACAAATATGGTTGTTGCACAATTTTGTAGCCTATAGACTAAAACTTTATGGGGGGGGGGGGATTTATCAAACTAGTGGAAGAGTTGCAATTACTGAACAAACAACTTCAAGCTCAGGGGCCTTCCAAAAAAATACATAGATACTGACTGTGATTGGCAACTGCTCCACTTCTCCCAAGTGGTGATACATCTCCCTCAACATGTGATTCTCAGTCACTGACCAATAGTTGCAGTTGTCACATCTGACTCTGTTAGGCGAGAAGAGCTCTCAATGGAAGTCAACGGAGGTCAAGCACCATGGCACACCACGAAGGGAAATAAGGCACCATACAAATGTACAGACATTAATACCCAGGTTATGTTGTATGGTTGCTTGATTTGGCAAATATGGGGCAAAATTTTAAAAACATTCTAAAATAAAAGACCTGTCTTTGTTGCCCAAAGCAACCCATCACGCCACAGCTTTCATTCTTCAATAGGAAATGAAAGCTGGGTTGTGATTGGTGGCTGTGGGGAACAAGGACCGTTTCAGCCTGGAGAAAGGAGCATTTGCTTTGTTCATAGGTTAAGGTTCTAGACTACCTGATTAGGTCGATGACCATGCTACTGAATCTTTCTTCTCATAGTACATGGTTTTTGCAGTAATCCATTTCTACGTGATTGTTATTTTGATCCACAACTTGAAAGGATCTTATCAAAGGTCTTACATTTACATCTAAAAATTATCTCAAAGTGCATCTGTCAGCAGATTTGTAGCTATGACAGTGGTTGACCTGTTACATGTGCACTTGGCAGCTGAAGACCCATGTTCAGCATGTTGGTCCCATGTTCATATGTGCCTACATTGCTGAGAAAAATTATGTCTTAATATATGCAAATTAGCCTCTAGGCGCAACGGGGGCGTTACCATTACACCTAGAAGCTCTGCTCTCTGCAACTGCCACACCCTTCCATTTTGATTGACAGGGCCAGGCCGTGATTATGTTTACACTGCCTGGCCCTGTCAATCAATGTGGAGAGGATGCAGTGGCTGCAGAGAGAGCAGAACCTCTAGGGGTAACGCCCCCATTGCTCTCAGAGCTTTATTTGCATATAATAAAACATCATTTTTCTCAGCAATGTGGACACATCTGAACATGGGACCAACACAGATGTCTTCAGCTGCCAAGTGTATATGTAACAGGTCAGCCAGTGTCATAGGTACAGATCTGCTGGCAGATGCCCTTTAAAATAGTCAAAAATGTTGTGTAGGTGGTGTAGACTTGATTTTCTGGCACACGGATTGGCCTGCGTCTCTTCATAAATTGGTCGCATTATATGCAAGTGCAGTTTCGGATTAAGACCAGCATCTGTAACTCTAGTCTGTCAATTCTCCCCATTGTCCTCTGGAACCAAGAATGTGACAATCTGTAGGCCAGGATCCGAGCTGCACCTCATATAGGTGCTCCCAACATGATTTCCCCTGAATAAAATAATTTAAGGGATCATAAGTTATCTGAAAAAAGGTACTGATTTTGTTCTTCAGAACCAGCACCCCTCTTGTATATGGGTTGTGTCTGGTATTACAGCTCAGCTCTATTTAAAGGGACCGTCTGCGCTGCACAATCTTAATTTGTTGGAAAGTTCTCCACAAAATAAGGACCCACAGTAATTAGCTCTAGGAAGACTCGGCAGTCAGTGCTCAGTGGCCACCACAGGAGAAATGAAGCATTACACTGTGTCTATTGAAATTAATGGATTGTCCATGAACATTTTGAGTTCTCCAGAGAAATGCTCTTTGTAACTTCTCTTAAAGGGGTTCTCCGGGAATAAAGAAAATGAAAATACTTAAATATTACTTTATAATTAATATATTCCCAAATACCTTTCATTAGTTAGAATAGCTTGTTTTGTCTACAGAGCAATCACTAGGAGAAATAAAATGGCGGTTGTCCTATTAGTACACACAGAACCTGTTCTAATCACACAGGAGGACAAGTTACTTCACAACACTGAGGTAAAGAGCTGCCTCATCCTTTTCTCTGCTCTGGGGGAATGGAAATGATGAGGAGACATGAAGTACAGAGAGGAAGGTGAGGGTAATGAGCAGCAGCCCTCGTATGCAGTCTCCATTAGCACAGCCCTATATAACCACAGTCTGACCTGTCCGTCCTCTGTATTTTATGTCTCCTCTGAACTAAATTGCCCAGAGATTCAGCTTAAGATATTATTATATTCAGGATAGTATTCAGGATCAGAATCCTTTACAAGCAGAGCAGAGAGGAGGATGAGGCAGCTCTTTACCTCAGTGTTGTGAAGTAACTTGTCCTCCTGTGTTATTAGGACAGGTTCTGTGGGTACTGTTAGGGCAGTGGCCACTTTGTTTCCCCTGATGATTGCTCCCCCGACAAAACGAGCCATTATAACTAATGAAAGGTATTTGGAAATATACTTATTATAAAGTAATATTTAAGTATTTTCATTTTCTTAATTCCTGGAGAACCCCTTTAAGATGTAAATGGAGCCAGACTCATTTAGATTTTTTTTATATCACTTGGAAGTATGAAGTTCTCCTGTAAACTATTGAGGCTAGCTTCAATTTTTCTATGCTAGTCTCAATGAGCGTCGTCTCCCTCCACTTCCACTATATGAGGATTGCAGGCTTTGTACTATTGAGCGCCGAAGAATATATGGGGAAAAAATACTAAATTATCAACTTCCAGACAAATCCTTCCTATTAACTGTACTACGGAGTCCTCAGCCTCCACGTATTAGTGCTGGTGAATTGTTAATATTTCTGCAGGAAGATAGCCGTAGGGTTACAGCCGGACTTGTATTATTAAAACTCTAGTGGCATCTTGTAAAATAGAAATGGAATCGGAGATATAATTCAGTAGCTTGGATTTTTAATACCACGCGGCTGGTAAAAAGGTCTCGGCAACAAAAGTCACCTGTGCATTAGGTTTTTTATTATAAATATATAATGACCTTTGGTGGTCTCCAGACTTCTTCCCCTCTACATATCAACACTGTCATGGCAGTTTAGTATTTTACAGAAAAATACAGACTCTTACTGGGTATTGAGAGATTATTATGGTATTTCCATAACTAACCTATAACAGAGGCAGCCACGTTGTGTTTTTAGCAAATTACGGTCTATTTATTAACTTTTTACATCTGATCATTTGATTGAGAGATGAAGAAAACTTTTTAATTTGTATTAAAGAGTGCAGATTTGACAAGGCAAAGCATCAGGATAACAAAACCTTTTGTGGAGCCTTTATTAAAAGGAGTAGCGTGAACATGAACTTTTATTCTGCTACATTCTGCTTTTGCAAGTGACCAGGATGTGAAATTTCACTGTGAAGTGCTCTCTGCATTGAGTTGCTTCACTTCCCCTCCCCTCTCAGTGGCAGCTGTATTGGTCTACTGGTTGGATGCTACAGCTGTCACTGAAAGCAGAGGTGGGCAGTGAAGCAGCTCCTCCTGGTCACCTGCCCAGGTGTAGAACTAGGCAGAGTAATGCCCCTTTCACACGAGCGGGGGACTCGCATGTCTCCCGCAACGCATCTAGAGGGCTGGACTCCGGCACTGACTGGGATCGCATATAATGCTATGCGATCCCTGTCAGTGCGGAGTCCAGCCCTGTAGATGCGTTGCGGGAGACATGCGAGTCTCCCGCTCGTGTGAAAGGGGCATAAAACTTCATATTTAACCTACTCCCCAGGCCCTACCTAGAGCCGTCAGTTGTTTACATAGTCAAAACTGCTGACAGACTCCCTTGAAATGAGTCAAATAATAAAGGGAAAATTGAAAATACAGCAAAATATGGATCCGGAAAAGTGTACATTAGTGTATTATGGCCCTGAAAAACAGTAGTTTGAAGCCGCAGCATGGCACTGATACACTCCTATGGTGCCGAACTGTACTTTCAACTATATGAACTCAGTAGAAGAGGAAACTGTAGCATGCTGTTAGAGGAGAATAAATCTGTAAAATGGTGCCATATGGATCCCAATATGGCAGCACATGGAGTGCGTAAATCTCTGTATTGTGAATTAACATGCATGAGGCCTAAAGGTCCCCACACACGTCAGTGCATTGTTGGCAAACTCGCCGTTTGCGGCTGGCCAAAAATCTAGTGTGTATGAGGGGCTCCCAGCTTTCCCTGGTCAGACTAGTTAAACTTTTTGCCCAATCATTTTGATTCTCAGGAAGAAAGAGGAGTCTGACAGCAACTGTCTCCTCTCTCCCCATTTAAAACTGATACTCCAGGAGTAGAACTAGGCAGAGTAAAACTTCATATTCACCCTACTCCTCAAAAGTTAGATTCGTCCTGCACTTCCCATGCCCTACCTAGAGCCGCCAGTTGTTTACCTGGTCAAAACTGCTGACAGACTCCCTTTAAAAATCGATACCCCAAACAGAGCATGCATGTGAATGGGGGAGTTAGGAGAGATAGCTGTCGGTCAAATGGGCGAAGTTGTATTTAGGATACTGGTTAATTTTTGCAGATTACTAAGAACGTCTAAATAACATTCCTCCTTAGCACAGCAGGGACATTCTGCATTAATTTACAGCACTCATTTGTCACTGTATACACTTTTCAGGTGTCAATTTTGAGCAGACTTATCTAAATATGTAGTGTCAACTGATCTATTTTATCTACAAATCAAAAACAAAAAGTTTCAGCATAAAAATTATTCTCCAGACTTCTAAATCCTGAAGTTTAGGGTCTTTAATTGAGGTGATTGCCCAAAACTGGAATTAAAAAAAAAAGGGGAGGGGCTTGCAAGGTAGAAAGCAAGTATACATAGGATATAAGGGCACTGAAAAAGGTGGACTAGATGAGAGGTTGTCTTCTCAAAGAGGTGGCCCTTCGGAGAAGTTTTACATTCGATAACAAATATAACTTGGGTGGAGAAGAGGACCACTTCAAATGTTAAAGGGTTTGTCTATAAAGGCCAGCACTGTACAACTATTGAAGAGATGGCAGTGTGTGATGCATCATTTTTCTCTGCAGGGGAAAGTTTAGATACAGTGGCCACTGAAGTGGAAGTGTCTGGCCACTTGCAGCTCCGAAGTGACAACAACTGATTGCCCAGGGATCGAGGATCTGATTTCTTTTTGTAAAGGGCTTGTCTACGTGGCACCATCCCCTTTTAACCTTGATGTTTCCTTACTGTTCTGCCTCAAAATAAGATGAACAAATATGACCTAAAAAAAAGTGAAATTTACATCTCAATTTTAATGATGCCTAGAGAGTGAGAACATTCACATACTGTGCTGACTATATCAATGGCTTATATACGGTATATACAGGGTCTTTCAGTTTTGCCAAATACAGGAAAAAATCAAGACATCTGAAATCTCCCCCCCCAAAAAAAAAAAAAAATCAGTACAGAATAAAATATGGATCTTCTATACAGTCAAATAAGTTGACTTGTATGACACGAATGAGGATGAACCCAAAATTACAAACGGAGGTCTATGAGGAGTTGATGAAGTGTCAGTGTAGTTAGTCTTAGATAAAAGCTGGATTATGGAGCTAATAAATGCTCTTATCATAAATGTACGTTTTTGGTCAAGCACAACCAAGAAGCCCAAGATGATGTTGAAAATAATTGTGTCTGGTTACAAAAATGGCCGATGGCTATATTTCAGAAAAGTGGCTGAGGAGCTTTAAAAGCTGCCCATGGAAATGAAGATTTGGGTTACTTGGGTTACCTGATTCATACTCGTTAAATCAATGCCAGTCGGATCCCAATGTGAACCGAGCAGTTGTTCACCTCTATGAGAGTTCTTAATGTAGCTGAACACTGGCTCGGCAATTTCTGACAGTCCCATACCGGTGAATGGAGAGGTGGCTGCACTTGGGGTGTGCGCTCTCCATTCACTGCTATTGGACTTCTGATAACAGCCGAACACTTTTGTTCAGCGATAGAGAGTACACTGCACATGCTCAGTGTGTTCTCCTTCACTTTGGGGACCCTATTCTGGAAACAGGAGAGGGTCTCAGAGGTGGGAACTGCATCTATCTGACACTGATGGTAAATCAGTCCCAGATGGGTCAACCCCCTTTAATATTAGAGATGAGCAAATCATACAAATCTGATTTTTTGACAAAATTCATGTCAAATTTGCAAATTTCAGATTTGATTTGCTCATCTCGAGTTAACGATGAGTAAAAATTAATTTTGATAGCTACTGAATTCAATGTAATTGCTGGACCATATAGTACATCCAGGTTACATGGCCATCAGCATCTGTTTTTTGATATTTACCGTACATACAACTGAAGTATCTCATCATACATTGGTCTGAATATCTCCTGTGAAGATGTAATGTTGCTCATCTCACTGCAGAAAAAAAAATAACGATCCAGGTTACCAAGAAAATGATGCATTTTGATTTTTTTTTTAAATTTTTTTATTAATGTAAAATTTTACATGAAAATATAATTTTTTTTATAAAGGGGGCAATACCTAAGCTCCTGTATATTCCCTTTCAAATAAATGTGTAATTCACAGATTCGCTTTTTGTGCACTTTTTTTACCTTCTTATTCTGCTTCCTATCCACTGTGGTAAAGTGTTTATTTTGTCTGTAGACATCCCCCCCACCCGGGATGTTGCTAATGTGGAAGATAACTCCCTCTCTCATGGGTAGATTACTTATTTACAAAGGGGCAAATATTTTCTAAGTGTAATTAATTAAAGTGTTAAAAAAATATAAAAATGTAAAACAAAAAAAGTGTTTTAGAAAAAAAACCTCTCAAACTTTATAAAAAGGTCACATCTCCCCAACATTTGGGGTAGAGACGTTCTTTGGATATAGTAAGCAGCTACCAGAGGTGTAGCTAAAGGTTCATGGGCCCTGGTGCAAGAGTTAATCTTGGGCCCCCTTCCCTCAGTGCTTTGTGGCCAGGGGCAGGGGAGCACATAGGCTTTATGCTGCCTGAGGCAAAAATTGAAACAGTACCCTCCCCCATGCCAAATTCTTGACCTTCCCTCCAGCCAGAGGTGTAACTTGACCAGCATGTACTTTCTATAATACTGGTGTCTTCTTATATGGCACAAGGGTCTTTGGGCCCCTTCAGGCTCCTGGGTCCGGTAGCGACTGCTACCTCTGCACCCCCTATAGCTACGCCCCTGGCAGCTACTATTTCTACACTTTCACGTATTTATTCTTTATCGTCACATTTACAAAGCGGAAAAACACCAGTGTAAATAACTTTCTTGCTTACTTCTGGAAACTTTGTATCTATGGTATATAAATCATAGGATTTTATATTTTCATATGGAGCTTTTTTTCTAGTTTTTTTTCCCTTTCTGAATTTTTCATTGTTCGGGTCATTCACATTTTTTGTGTGTTTCATATTGAACATTGAAATTACCTTGAATGAGGACAGGGGCAGATTGGCCATAGATCTTACAGGGAAATTCTCTGGTGGTCCGATGCCCAGGGGACTGCCTGATCCCTCCTCACGGCCGGCCAGTGGAAGTTTTTGGGGATGTATCTTGTGCTGCTGGCAGCAGTATTTCATGATGGACTGTGGTATTTGGGTGGTATAAGGTGTCACAAAATAGTATTGCCGGCCCTGCCTTCTATCAAACTAAAAAATGGGGGCCACTTTTAGTATTTTCCCCAGGGTCACTTAAAGTTCCCAGTCCGTCCCTGAATGAGGGCCAGTGTTTGTGAAAGATGTATTCTGTTATCTGTAAGGTACAACAGGAATGGCCCATTGGTCACCGACTAGACTTCTCTCACTGTGCTGCCTTTCATTTTGGTATTTTCTTTTGTAAACTTTTTGGAACTCATTTTGCCTTTCTGTTCACTCTCAATATCTAATCATATGATAATGTTATTTAATATGTAAATTGTATTGTGAAACATACAATAAAGTATGGTTTTTGATGTAAGCACATTTTCTTGAAATGTTTACCAATTGAACAGGGATTATAGATGAAAGCCTACTACAAAATTAATGCTGTATCCATCATCACAAAAATAAATCCTAGGTAGCTGAAGGTGTCTATTTGGACACATGGACGTAGCCATATGACGGCCATGTTTGAAGCACTGGCTGTCTGGTTTCCAATATTGATGACCAATCCTCAGGATAGGTCATCAATATCAGATCAGCGAGGGTCTGACTCCCAGCACCCCAGCCTTTCTGCTGTTCAAAGAGATGGCAGTGCTCGTATAAGTGTTATGTTCTCTTCACTGTTTACCTGCTCACCTTGTACATAGTAGTGGTGAGCAGGTGTAATAATGGCTCCTCCGTCCCATTTGCTTGAATGGGAAGGAGCAGTTGTAGTTGAACTTGGTCCCATTCAAGAAAATGGGGCAGAGGAGCTGTAATTGCACCTGCTCACCACTGTTCACAGCGAGCAAGTAAACAGTGAAGAGAACGCAGTGCTTATACGAGCGCTGCATTCTCTTCAAACAGCTGATCGGCGGAGGGGCCAGCAGTCCTGAGGATAGGTCATCAATATTGGAAACCGGACAACCCCTTTAGATCCATTTCCAAAAATATTCTTAGTGGTCTTAGATTGTTTTAGAGTTAACCAACATCTTTGGCAGTCTAGGGTGATGTGGTTATGTAAAATATTGGATATCACTGGACATCTAGGGTGGTCAACGATGGTGATGGAATTAATTGTTGTCTAGGGGAGAGAAAGCAGAACTGTAACTTCATTGAATTAAAGGGGTTCTCCGGGATTTTCATATTGATGGCATATCCTCAGTATGAGATCAGAAGTCTTCCGACTCCCAGAACCCCCACCGATCAGCTGTTTGAGGAAGCCATGGCGCTCACCAGAGCTCTGATGAGAGCCACATCCTCCTTGCAGCTTATCAAACAGAGCGTACATTGTATAGTGGCTGTGCTTGGTATTGCAGCTCAGTTCTGTTCACTTAAATGGGACTGAGGTGCGCCTAGTCCATGTAACCAATGAACATAATATCACATGGCCTAGGAAGAGGCCTAAGCGCTCATGCTCTACAACTGATGGATAGGGGTGCCAGGATTTGGACCCCGCCAATCTGATATTGATGACCTGTCCTGGCGATAGGTCCTCAAGACCCAGGAAAACCCGTTTAAAGAGGAGCTGTCACCACCCCTGACATGCCTGTTTTAATAGCTTCATGAATTCCCCATATGATAACAATTCTGGAGCATCTATTCTTATGTCTCTATGTTGTGCCATTCCTTTATTATTCCTACTAGAAGTTATGAATAAATTGCTAGCAGTCTGCAGTACGGGTACAAAGGGGAGATAACCAGTTGGGGGTGTGTACCTGCACAGTCTGACAATGACAGTTCTGATTGGATAGAGTCAGTCTGTGCAGATACACACCCCCAACTGGTCACGAATTTGGTTATGAATTCATTCATAACTGCTAGTAGAAATAATAAAGGAATGGCACAACATAGGGCCAGGATTGTTATCATTTAACCTAATTTCTTCTTCTGAAATGGGGAGAATGCTGACTGCAAAAGGTCCCTGTGTAAATTGGGCGGAGGGCTGCTTGAATAGATTCAGAACTGAAGCACCTGGGGAAGAAGATCCAGTCTGGACCAGAAGTGGGCAGGCAGCGCGTTTCAGGCTCATGGACATGTGAGCTGTATAAGAGTGTGTGGCTAGGAGGAATATGTCTATCTGGGGTTGGCAGTGTGCAATATCTGTGTCATCAGAGGAAAGACCTGGAGGCCTCAGAATACAGTGATGGCGAGACACTGTTCACCTCATGCAAATATGCCTCCTGGTCAGCTGGGCACCAGTAACTCCAGTGCCAAGTTCAACAGTGGCGCTATGGAGTAGAACAACCCACCGCAGCCTTGTAACAAGAAAAGGGTACCTGAACTGATTGTAAGGGAAGGTAAAGGTACTGGCCTCCTACATTAGTATTGCAGACCGTTTCCAGTGTTGTCACTGTTGTATTAAAGGACATCTGTCAGCAGATTTATACCTATGTATGACACTGGCTGGCCACGCCACACCACACCACACCACACGCCCCACGGTGGTGATCAGTAGAAACAGGAATTTATATGTGTATTTGCGGTGTCAAATACTAAAAAATTCCAAATTGAAAAAAAAAAAAAAACATCACTCTGTTCTTTATCCTCCTTTGTATGTGTGTGTAGAATTCAGTCAGTGTGGCCGTCAGCCTGCGCGCTGTGGTCCTGCAGAAGTTTAGCTGAAGGACGCGTGTTGCACCATTCAGCAGAATTTCATTGATCACCACAGAAGCAGATTTTTAATGGCATTTAATAGGAACCTGCCAACCATAATGGCAAAGTCATTTAATGGATCCGAATCTTTGAACTTGGCATCTGTGCTAATAGTCATTTGAGCTGAGGCTGAAATCTACTGCTGCTTCTTGTCGCGAGCCCTTGGTGTTCCACATTATCACCCGTTATATGATCTCCTACTTCACAAAATTCTCTCTTCTTTTTCATTTTCTGATTCTGACTCTTTGTGGCACTGGCATGACACAGTAGCCGCTTTCATTTTCTTATTTCTTCCCATTGTCTTTTTTTACTGAGCATTTTCTCTTTTATATACAGTACACTAATAATGACTATAATATCTAATAAAAACGAGCTAGTAATAGTACAATGTAGTAAAAACTAACTAGATGTAATATGCATTCTGCAGCAAGGACATGCTATTATTTTTATTTATATCGCTCTACCATAAATTCCATGATGCTGTACAATGGCACAATACAGAGCTTAAAGGGAACCTGTCATCACCTTTATGCTACCCATACTAACAGCAGAATAAAGTAGAGACAGGTGAGTTGATTTCAGCGTTCTGTCATTTATAAGTTAAAAGTAAGTGGTTGCCGAGAACCAACATCACAAACATTGCAGATTAGGCCTAGAAAAGAGTCAAATCTTCATGAGAAGACTCATGGTTATTCATGAATTCCTGCTTTCCCTGCCCACCTGATGATGACTGACAGTCTTCTACCTAGTTTTCTCCCTTTCTCTCTAGAAGAGAACTGCCAGTCATCAGCAGATGGGCGGGGACAGCAGGAGATTAGGAATAACCATGACTCTTCTCGGGTAGATATGACTCTTTTCAAGGCCTGGGGTGCAATGTTTGTGATGTTGGTTCTCAGCAACCACTCACTTTTAGCTCAAGAGAGACACACCGCTGAAATCAGCATTTCTGTCACTATTTTATGCTGCCCTCAGTACAGTCAGCATAAAGTTGATGACAGGTTCTCTTTAAAAGGGTTTTCCAAGACGTTTTTACTGATGACCTATTCTCCGGATAGGTCATCAGCATCAGCACCTTCTCAAACAGCTGATCGGTGGGGGTCCCCGAGCGTCAGATCCCCACTGATCAGATAGTGAGGACCTATCCAGAGGATAGGTCATCACTAGAAAAGTCTCGGAAAACCCCTTTAAAGAAGTATTCCAGGATTGCAATAGTGATGGTCAGTGGCGTACCTAGAGAAGTAAGGGCCGCATAGCTAGGATCAAACCAGGCCCCCCACACAGGACAGAAGGGTTTCCGCCTGAACCCCTTAGAGTCCTGACCAAGTTTTCACCTCCAGTAGAAGAGGAGATAATCCCAACTAAGGCTCCATTCACACGTCCGTGTGTCCGGTGTCCTTGTTTTGCAATTCCACAAAACACGGACACCGGCCATGTGCGGACCGCACATAATAGAAATTCCTTTTCTTGTCCGTGTATTCGGACAAGAATAGGACATGTTCTATTTTTTTCAGGAGCCGCGGAACGGATGCGGACACCATTTGCGGACGTGTGAATGGGGCCTAAGACTGGGCCCCCTCTTGCCCCGAGCCCCATAGCCGTCGCATGGTCTGCCGCTATGGTAGTTACGGCCCTGTTGATGGCTTAACCTCAGGACAGGCCATAGATATCTGATCGGCAGGAGTCCGACACAGTGCACCCTTGACGATCGGCTACACTAGAACTACACAAGATCTGCTCATGTAACAGGTCAGTCAGTTTCAGAGGTACAAATCTGCTGACAGATGCCCTTTAAAGAAAGCGTGGCAACAGTTTTGACCCTTTCTCACTGCACCAGATAGTTGACGTCTAAACCAGTTGTACCAGCTGCATAAGACAGAATAAGAGTTGTAAATCCGCCTTGCACTTGATGTAAAACGTCTGCCGAGTGTTCCCTAAAGGCTCATGCACATGGCCATGGCGCCCGTAGTGCGGACCACAAACAGCAGGTCTGCAATATACAGGCACCGGTCACGTGGACTCCGTATCATGGATTGACTTGAATAGGTCTGCAATCCACAAGATCCGAAGCGGTGCAGAGATACAAATTATAAGCACTACAAAGCACTTCCGTGGGATTTCGGTCCGTGCCTTCGCACTGCAAAAAAATAAACATTCTAATTTTTTTTTTGCTGTGCGTAACGTATCTTGAAAATCGCTTACCCATTGAAGTTAAAGGGTCCGCATCCGCAAGCGGGGTGTACTCGGCCGGCACCGATGCATTGCAGACAGTTATTTATGGTGCGCAGCACGGGGACCTGGCAAACACACACCCTAAGCCCTCGTCCACATTTCTGTTTTTCAATGACGTGTGCTGTCCGCATTTTTCAGGGGCAGCACATGTACCCATTGATTTACCGCGAGTCAGTAAAAATTTCACAGAGACACGCACTACTTTGATCCATGATGCGGACCAAGCACACCTATAATAGTCTATGGTTCCGTGAAAATCACAGACACACCATGGATGGCATCCGCGGTGCGTCCGTTTTTCACTGATAGGAGATTCTTTGGTCAGTGAATTATGGATGACACACGGGTCAACCACGGATCATTCACAAACATGTTCACGGATGATATACGTACGCTCTTTTCACGGACGTGTCACTGACATGGAAATGTGCACAAGCTCCCTAACTGTAGGATCCATCCAGGAGACCACTGGAGCGGTCACTCAAGAGGTTGGGGTGTGTTCGCAGCAGCGAGCCCAAGAAAATGGCCACCGCAGGAGAAATGTCCAGATGTTTACGGCTTCTCCATCTCTAACAGCCGATTACCACCAGATCCTCTATTACTGAAGGCATTGTCCAGATCAGAGACCTCTTTATTGCCAAGGCTTGCAAGATGGCTTCCATAACTACATCTCCACCTGTGATGAAATGTAAACTTCTTTATTGCCTGTCTTTAAACTCATTTCTAAGGGGTAAATGAAAGCTCCAAAGTTCGCTAGGAAAAAATGTAAATATCCCATTTCCCTCCTTCATGTATATATTCTTCTAATGGTGATTGCAGTGAAGGTCACACACTACTTAGTGGAGGAACATTGCCAGCAGCTTTACTACCATTTACAGCCTGCTGGCTTTCAGGTTTGCCTCATACGTCTAACAAGATGTGATTTTCACCATCTTATTTGCACTTCTGCAGAGAAATGCATTTCTAGAAGCACTCCTACCAAATGTGATTAAAAATATCAGAAATGTCCCCGTACATTATCGCAGGCAAAAAGTATTGGCAGTCTTAGAAATCTCTTAGGAGAGATGCGCTCTACTGAGAAATCTAGCTGTAAAGAAGGAGTGACTTTTGTTAAAGGGGTTTCCCGAAAGTTCGAAATATATTCTCAGCATAGGTCATCAATATCCTATCAGTGGGGGCTCAACTCCTGGCACTCCTGCTGATCAGCTGTATGAAGAGGCCAGGGCATTTCGATGAATGCGAGGACCTCCTCATAGGCCAAAGACGTTACTTTCATAAATCACATGGCCTATCTGCAGTACATTCAAGTGAAAGAGCCAAGTTGCAATATCAAGAACAGCCACTATGCAATGTATGGCGCTGTGCTTGGTAAGGTGCGAGGAGGTTGCTAACTGGCTGGGGTGTCGAGTATCGGCCCCCACGGATGAGATAATGATGATCTATCCTTTGGATAGGCCATCAATAGTTCTCCTAGAAAACCCATTTAAAAATATTGGACAAGCCCTAACATTAAAAAAAAGTGTTATACTTTCTCTAACGCCATTATCTACCACGCTAGTCTGGTTCTCGTGCCGCAGCTGGAGGTTTACAAACAGCAGCAGTAATGTAACAGGATACATCATGTGACCAATACAGATCAGTGGTCTGCCTCTGAGGACAATTGGCTGCAGCAGTGACATTCTGTATACTTGTATGTAACTGCCTTAGCGTCGTTTACAGTGATGTGGCAGGATACAGCATTTGACCAACATCACAGAGAACAGTGCTGGCTAATATAACACCGTTTTATGTTAAAGGGGTTATCCTATGAATAACGTAAAAAATAAAAATCAGACATCATATAGTACATGACAATCTCTTTCTAACAAAGCTAGAACCAACCCTGTACCTCACATGGATCCAGAGATCTCCACATTCATTGCTCTGCTAGATTTATATCAAGCTGGCTGTCCTTTTTGCTGCAGCTCTCTCCCTATCACAGCTCGGGAGACAGTTGAAAAATGGAACGGAGCATGTGTGTCCACCTCAGCAAGGTGGACAGAGAAATAGGTAAAAGAACAAACAGCAGGTGGTGCTATACAGATAGATTTCAGTGAATATCTCAGTAGCTGTACAAAATTTGCAATTACAAAAGTTTTCAGATCCAGGTGCTGATCGGAAAACTGTAGAATATTTTTAATGGGACAAACCCTTTAACTAATTTTAGAGCTTATCCAAGTTTTTTAATGATCTCAAACGTGAGAAGAAGCACTCCCACAATTTTTTTTATCCTTTGATCCATTAGTAATTTGCGTGATAGCAGGACAGGTAATCTGCGTACTGGGGGCTTCATTGCTGAGTTCATTGCGGAGCTCCAGACCGGTCCTTTGTATCATGTAACCAGCAGTCTGTTTGCAGATGACCTGCACAACTACATTACTAACAGACTAAAGGATACAATTTTTTTGCGGATGTGCTTCTTCAACACAGTTTTAGAAACTGTGGGCCATGACGTCACTCATGGCTCATCCGTTCCATCTCAAGACCTGTACTAATTTACGTCTCCAGGCAAGACATAGAACAAGTAAAACCTTAAAGGGTTTTTCCAGGAGTTCAATATTGATGGCCTGTCCTTGGGGTAACTGGTTGTGGGGGTCCGACACCCAGAGCCCCCACGATCAGCTGTTTAAAGAATCTGTGGTGCTCTGATGAGCTCACAGCATACTAAGCACAGTGCCATCCTTTGGATAGTGTTCGTGCTTGATATTGCGGCCAAGGCCCAATCACTTGAATGGAACTGAGATACGCATAGGCTATGTGACCGTTGAACATAACTTCACTGGCCTTGGAAGAGGCCGGAGCACTCACAGGAGAGCCATGGCCTCTGCAAACAGCTGATTGGTGAGAGGACCAGTAGTCAGATACCCATCGATCAGATATTAATGACCTATTCTAAGGATTGGCCATCAATATTAAGATTCAGGGAAACCCGTTTAACTGGTGGTCTGACTGGAGACAACAAAGCACTTCTGACCAAAGAAGTTCATGACAACTAGTCTCTGGTGGCCTAAGGACCCCAATAGTTCCTCTGCCATAGAGAGAAGGTCCATACTTGACAAGAAGGTCCCAGTGCCCTCTGGTTTTGAGAAGGCTATGTCTTGTTCTGTACTGGCCAAGACAAGGGCAAGTTAGAGAAGTGGCCCACTCTGATATCACTGATGTGTGGAGTCAACCCTGACGGTCCTTCATGACAATTAGGGATATTAACCACAAGATAAACATGCTACAGAGGCAGACCATGGGGCCCTTGGACTCATTAGCCAAGCTTCGGTTGGTCCCATCCCCTTTTCTATTGTGTGGTAAGAACCTTTGAGGGAAAAAAGTAAGGGGATTGGTTCTTCTGTCCTTGGTTGCAAGATCGACCAGCAAGTTTGAACTATGCCCTTCACTGATTAAAAAGATTCTCCACCACTGCCAATTTTTGCTCCACTGGATACATTCTATGCATCTGTCCAGGGGAATATAGTGGAACGGTCACTATTCCCTATGCAAGCAACAATGCAACCACTATATCACATGATGGAGGTAATACAACATCTGTACATCTATATGTGTACATAAAAAGTACCAAAGAAGAAACAATGGACTGGTTTTCTTGAAGTGGTTGTGTGATTTAGAACCTAGGCTCCTCTCAGACTGTGGTATGTGGACCCCAAGGGACATGTTTTAATTCTAAGGTGTACTTGTACTGTGCTCATGCTGTGCTTTTAATAACTTGCACAGAATATGATAACAGCTTCGGGGTCCTTTGACGTCAATTGTAAGAAGGGGTCACTTAAATACCATCAACGTATGACACCGACACATCAACTACAATGGGAAGCACCTACAAAGGGCTTGTCTTTCTCTGGAGGACTTTGCAGCTCTGTGTATGTAATGCCTCATTTCTCCAGTAGGGGAGCTGCTGGGAAATTGAACACTTGCAGCTGATCGCTGAGGATTAGAGATGAGCGAACGTGCTCGGTACGAGCACTGTAGCGCTCGTCTCCACTGCGAAAGAATGCCCGCAGGCATTGCGGATCCATCCTCACCCGACTGAAAATCAATGGGGATGGATCGGTTTGGTATGACACTCATACCAAACGGATCCGTCCCCACTGACTTTCAGTTGGGTGAGGAGGACGGATCCGTTTGGTATGAGTGTCATACCAAACCGATCCGTCCCTATTCACTTACATGCAGCTGAGGACGGATCCGCAATGCCTGCGGGCATTGCGCAGAGGAGCCAAGCGCTACAGTGCTCGTAACGAGCACTGCTCGCTCATCTCTACTGAGGATCTCAGTAGGGAATGCAATGATAGAAGTATTTTGGGGGCACCTTTTTTACATAAAGTGATTGTCTGAAGTGAACTCCACTGTTAAATTACACATCAAAGGCTGATCATCTAACACAAAATACTCTAATACCAACAAAGTGCTGTGAAAAATTATCCCCGGAGGGACCCAGATATTGAGAGACTACAATTTTATGTACCATGTACGCTTTAGGTCTATTTAAATCATTGCCGTAGAATTATTCAGTTAATACATAAAATCTTCCATTCATGTGCGGAGTAAAATTAAGAACTTCGAAAATGTGCTGACCGCTGAAATGATACCTGGAATGATGATTACAATTTCAAAGAGAAACGTAACGGTAAAACATAGAGTGTATGAATAATGCAGCAACTGTGCGATACAGAGGTGTAACCTGAAGATCCTCCTGAGCCCCAAAGCAAAATCTGTGGCCCCTGAACGATCACGTGTCATTAATGAGTAGCCTTTAGGCCCCCTTGTGCACCAAGGTCCAGGTGCAACTGCTACTTCTGCACCTCCTATAGCTGCACCCCTGCTGAGAGGACCAACGTTCTCTGCTCTGTGCAAATATATACCCATACCTCCCAACCGTCCCGGATCTGGTGGGACAGTCCCAGAATTCAGTGGCTGTCTCGGTACGGGGGATGTATGTCCCGCTCATCCATAGGAAGCAGAGACAGTTGCCTGTGTATTATGATGAAGCTCCCTGCTTCATCATCTCTCCCTCCTGCTGGCTCTCCACACCTGTGGTCTGTGCGGGGGGGGGGGGGCGGGAGCCAGCCAGCTGGCAGTCAGCCTCGGCTCCACTTCCTCCACAGACTAGAGCAGCCGATGTCCTGCTGCTGCTAGGAAGAAGGTAAGTATGTGGTGTGTATTTTTATTACTTTCTGTGAGGGGCACAATATGGACATATTACTGGGGGCACAGCTAAGCATATTACTGGGGGCACAGTGTGGGCATATTACTGGGGGCACAGTGTGGGCATATTACTGGGGGCACAGATGGCCATAATTCTGTGAAGACACAATGTGGGCATAAATACTGTGCGGTGACATGAAGGGGGAATAATTACTATGCGGGGGCATTAAGGGGACTGGTTGGGATTAGGTGTATAGTTATGTTTTAGGTGGATTTAGAGGTGTGGCCTAGTAGGAAAAAAATTTGTACGTATAGCATATAGCAGCAGAACCATCACAGAAACTTCTGTAGAATATTTCTTCATAGCAGACATACCGGAAAAATATTGGGAAGCCATAAACAGATACTCATCGAGCCGATTGTTACTGAGCTATAAAAAGTACAAGGAATATCAATAAGCTGCTCAGGAAGAGTCATGTCATCCAAGTGGGGAAAGGAGAGTCAATACGGGTTTTCGGTTCATGCTGTATATGTTCCAGACAGCTATAAAAACAACATGGGAAAGTCAATGGAGACCGAGCTATATCTGAGGCTGAGGAAACGGAAATCATTAGACTTTTTGTTCTACTTTAAAAGTAAAAGCCGAGCTTTAAAGTCTGTAAACTACAGAGCAATCATTTAAAATTACAGAACTGTCTGAAGAGGAGCGACTAAGGAGAAAAGCACAGCACGTACAGTAATCAGAGGGGTGTAATACACAGGCGTGCTCTACTACCAGCATGGGTTAGTAAATTAAGCGGGTGTGCAGTATGATGTTCTGCAGCAACGGATGTGATGTATTATAATGATCAGCAGCTGAGTTGTGCAGTATGATATTCTGCAGCTTCAGCTGAGGTGTGTATTATGAGGTTCTGCAGCAGCTGAGGTGTGTATTAGGAGGTTCTGCAGCAGCTGAGGTGTGTACTATGATGTCTCCAGCAGCTGAGGTGTGTATAATGATTTTCTGCAGCAGCTGAGGTGTGTATTACGATCTGCAGCAGCTGAGGTGTGTATTATGATGTTCTGCAGCAGCTGAGGTGTGTATTATGATGTTCTGCAGCAGCTGAGGTGTGTATTACGATCTGCAGCAGCTGAGGTGTATTATGATGTTCTGCAGCTTCAGCTGAGATGTGTATTATGATGTTCTGCAGCTTCAGCTCAGATGTGTATTATGATGTTCTGCAGCAACTGAGGTGTGTATTATGATGCTCTGCAGCAGCTAAGGTGTGTATTATGATGTTCTGCAGCAGCTGAGGTGTGTATTACGATCTGCAGCAGCTGAGGTGTATTATGATGTTCTGCAGCTTCAGCTCAGATGTGTATTATGATGTTCTGCAGCTTCAGCTCAGATATGTACTATGATGTTCTGCAGCTTCAGCTGAGATGTGTATTATGTTCTGCAGCAGCTGAGGTGTGTATAATGAGGTTCTGCAGCAGCTGAGGTGTATTATGATGTTCTGCAGCTTCAGCTCAGATGTGTATTATGATGTTCTGCAGCTTCAGCTCAGATATGTACTATGAGGTTCTGCAGCAGCTAAGTTGTGTATTATGTTCTGCAGCAGCTGAGGTGTGTATAATGAGGTTCTGCAGCAGCTGAGGTGTGTATAATGAGGTTCTGCAGCAGCTGAGCTGTGTATTATCATGCTCTGCAGCAGCTGAGGTGTGTATTATGATGCTCTGCAGCAGCTGAGGTGTGTATTATGATGTTCTGCAGCAGCTGAGGTGTATATTATGATGTTCTGCAGCTTCAGCTGAGATGTGTATTATGATGTTCTGCAGCAGCTGAGGTGTGTATTATGATGTTCTGCAGCAGCTGAGGTGTGTATAATGAGGTTCTGCAGCAGCTGAGGTGTGTATTATGATGTTCTGCAGCAGCTGAGGTGTGTATTATGATGTTCTGCAGCTTCAGCTGAGATGTGTATTATGAGGTTCTGCAGCAGCTGAGGTGTGTATTATGAGGTTCTGCAGCAGCTGAGATGTGTATTATGAGGTTCTGCAGCAGCTGAGATGTGTATTATGAGGTTCTGCAGCAGCTGAGATGTGTATTATGATGTTCTGCAGCAGCTGAGGTGTGTATTATGAGGTTCTGCAGCAGCTGAGGTGTGTATTATGAGGTTCTGCAGCAGCTGAGGTGTGTATTATAATGTTCTGCAGCAGCTGAGCTGTGTATTATAATGTTCTGCAGCAGCTGAGCTCTGTATTATGATGATGTTCTGCAGCAGCTGAGGTGTGTATTATGATGTTCTGCAGCAGCTGAGGTGTGTATTATGATGCTCTGCAGCAGCTGAGGTGTGTATTATGAGGTTCTGCAGCAGCTGAGGTGTGTATTATGAGGTTCTGCAGCAGCTGAGGTGTGTATTATGATGTCTCCAGCAGCTGAGGTGTGTATTATGATGTTCTCCAGCAGCTGAGGTGTGTATTATGATGTTCTGCAGCAGCTGAGGTGTGTATTATGATGCTCTGCAGCAGCTGAGGTGTGTATTATGATGTCTCCAGCAGCTGAGGTGTGTATTATGATGTTCTCCAGCAGCTGAGGTGTGTATTATGAGGTTCTGCAGCAGCTGAGGTGTGTATTATGAGGTTCTGCAGCAGCTGAGGTGTGTATTATGAGGTTCTGCAGCAGCTGAGATGTGTATTATGATGTTCTGCAGCAGCTGAGTTGTGTATTATAATGTTCTGCAGCAGCTGAGATGTGTATTATGATGTTCTGCAGCAGCTGAGGTGTGTATTATGAGGTTCTGCAGCAGCTGAGGTGTGTACTATGAGGTTCTGCAGCAGCTGAGGTGTGTATTATGATGTTCTGCAGCAGCTGAGGTGTGTATTATGATGTTCTGCAGCAGCTGAGGTGTGTATTATCATGTTCTACTGAAGACCTTTTTTACTATATCCTACATGTTTTCTATGACCGGCTGCTTCTGCAGGAGGAGATAAGCGTTGCCTATGTAGCGCCGCTCATCTCTTCTGTGTAGATGTCTGTCCGTACACCCCATGCTCTCAGTATTCTTGCCGTCTAACAACTTAATGTACTTTCTGCTGCTCCTCAGAACCATCTCGATGTTGTGCACAATCTGCTAAAAGCTTTTCACCATACACAGAATGACATTATTGGCTTCTGAAATCTTTATTTTCTAACCACAAACAGTCTTCTGACTTCACTGCTTATTACAACATGAAGTCGTCTGTTCCTTTGTTTCAGGCATGTAAGTGGGGTTACTAGGCTTCAAAATACAGTGTATTGATTACACAGGAGAAGGATTCAGCTACACTTGTGGCTATTAATCGTATTATGAGGCAACAGAGAGCGGAACCTATTGCCTGTTTCTCAGAAACTGTCATCAGGCTGCTGTTGACAGATCTGTTTTAACACGTGTCTCTTTTTGCTATTTAGTACATAATGGTTGGTGTGCTACTGGGAATATGTTGTGGATGTACAGGCTTATAAAACATGGCTTGTTTCTTCAAGAAACACCTTCTGGAAGAAAGCAGCTACATTTTTCAAGCAAAGTCTATTCTTGGCTTGGTTGCGGAAGATAGACGACGATCACAGGAATGGCAGGGCGGCCTCCAAATTGAGAACATGCAGCCTTCTTGTGTTTCTTGGTGCAAATCTGCACCAACGTAAGCAGACAAAAACCTCCATGTGGGCGAGGCTTTAAGCATCTTTGACATGTCTATGGTCCCCATTACAGTTAATAGGACCAGACAGCATTCATGTAGCTTCCAGCGATGCCAGATCCAGAGAGACCCGTCAGGCTGTTCCCTGCCAGACCTCCCGAACGCTACTGCGACATTAACCTTACTTGTGCAGTTCAGCAGGGTTTCTCCTCCTAAACACTGGTCCCTATGTGCAGCAACTAGGGGCACCAAGTGACCTTCTTATATAAAGTTTCTAACTGATCTAGAACCTTCTAGAGAAAGGGAGTAAAACAGAAACTATGTTGTAGTTCAAGGCTGCCATAGACTTGTATTGGGCCTTAATACAAGTCAATGGGAAAGACCAAGCGGTTTTAGGTCATAAATAACAGTCTGACAGAGGTAGACCAGAAGGTTAAAAGTTCAGTGTGTCTGACTTTTTGACAGCAAAGGAAAATTACTAGGTTCTCAGTGCACAGGCTGGAAAGTCTCAAAGTCTCTTAGTGTGAACTGGCGGTGCATTAATCCCTTCCACAATTCAGTGCATTATATATTATATAATGCAATTCAACAGTACTAACAGTATTGCAAACAACAGCATAAATCACAGTGCAACTTACCCCCTCAAAGTGCACTAAAGTAGTGACTGATGGCTTTGCAATAGGACCAAATGTCCACAAATATCCAGTCTCCAAAGCTCCTTTGCTCCAGGGCTCTACACATCAGTATTCCAGGGACACTGCTAGGCTGAAAATTGGTCTCCTAGCAATGATCTGTGAAAATCATGGACCAAACACAGATGGAATCCATAATGCGTCTGTGGTTTTCACAGACCCATAGACCATAACGTGCGAGAGGGATCCGTAATCACGGACAAAATAGGGCATACTTCCGTGATGTCACCACATACCCACAGTCCATCGAAAACCACTGATGTGTGAATACACAGCATTAAAGTCAATGGATATGTGAGCGGTCTATGGAGATCACAAACAAGGATCCTTAACCCTTACACTCCCAGCGCCGTACATGTACGGCGCTGGGGCGATGCGGGCACATGGCGCCCGCTCGCAAGTGCGGCGGGCGTCATGGCCAGCAAGTCTCTGCTGTTTCTAACAGCAGAGACTTGCCGCTACTTACTATATCGGCGGCGTCTTCCTGGGCGTTTAGATGCCGTGATCACACGTGATCACAGCATCTAGTTGCGTCTGAACCCGGAAGCGAACGCCCAATCGGGGTGTCTGTACACCATGTGAAAACTGTAATCCTCGCTGGTGAGGATTACAGTTTTCAAAGTGCAATTCTTATTCTGGCCACTAGATGGCAGGCCAGGATAAGAAATGAGCAATTCTTGGATTTCTGAGTCTAGAAAATCCCTGATTGCTCATAAAGAAAAAAAAAAGCCACAATATATCAGCCCATATTTGAGCTTTCAAATAGTAAAAAAAAATTAAAAAAAAATTTTTAAAAAATATATAAAAAAATAAAAAAGATATAAAAGTTCAAATCACCCCCCTTTCCGTATAATTAAAAAATAAATACCTAAATAACAATAAATATAGACATCATGGGTATCACCGTGACCGAAAACGCCCGTACTTTTAAAATATAAAAAAAAAATTCCAATACGGCGAATTGTGTGTCGGAAAAAAGCGTCCAAATGGCGATCTTCCGTTTTTTGTCGCTTTTTTTCTAAAAAAAATTAAATAAAAAGTGATCAAAAAGTCATACACACCCCAGAATGGTATCAATAAAAACTTCAGATCTTCCCACAAAAAATGAGCCCCCATACAGCTCCGTACACATAAATACCAAAAAGTTATAGGGGTCAAGATATGACAAGAAAAAAAAAAAAAAAAAAAAGGGCAACTTTCTAATTATTTTTTCACTATGAAAACGCAGGAAAAACTATACATATTAGGTATTGCTGGATTCGTACTGACCAGTAGAATGAAAGTAACAGATCAGTTTTAATGCACATCGAACGCTGTAAATAAGAAACCCGTAGAACTGTAGCAGAATAGCGTTTTTTTTGCAATTTCACCCGGTTTGGATTTTTTTTCCTGCTTCCCACTACACCATATGCAATATTAAATGGTGGCGTTGGAAAGTACAACTTGTCCCGCAAAAAACAAGCCCTCATACAGCTATGTGAACAGAAAAATAAAAGAGTTATGGCTGTTTGAAGGCAGGGAGCGCAAAACGAAAATGCATGACTGAAAAAACCTCCGGGAGTGAAAGGGTTAAAGGGTTTGTGTCACCAGTTTTGGGCATATAAAACAGGATGACATTTGCAATGTGCAAATGTCACCTGATGCCCAAACTGGTAATCATTTTTTACTGGTGTCCCCGTTTTTGTAATAAATCAACTTTTGTCATATGCAAATTAATCTTACTAGGTGCAAGGGGCGGTAACCCTGCACCTAGTAGCGCCGTTTCCCTACCTTTATTCACGCCCCCTTTCTTGTGATGGGCAGGGCCAGGCAGCTCTCTCTATCTGCTCCTGGCCCTGTCCGTGCTGGAAATCCCGCACCTGCGCCTTTCGGACTTCATTCGGCGCAGGCGCGGGATTTCCAGCACGGACAGGGCCAGGAGCAGATAGAGAGAGCTGCCTGGCCCTGTCCATCACAAGAAAGGGGGCGTGAATAAAGGTAGGGAAACGGCGCTACTAGGTGCAGGGTTACCGCCCCTTGCACCTAGTAAGATTAATTTGCATATGACAAAAGTTGATTTATTACAAAAACGGGGACACCAGTAAAAAAATGATTACCAGTTTGGGCATCAGGTGACATTTGCACATTGCAAATGTCATCCTGTTTTATATGCCCAAAACTGGTGACAGAAACCCTTTAAAGGGTTATTCCCATCTTAGACAATTGGAGCATATCGCCAGGGACTCTCTAGGTGGGACCCACACCTATATCGAGAACGGAGCGGGGAAATGAACAGGGGGTGCACTGCACATGCGCAGCCTCCCTCCATTCATTTCTATCAGACCGCTGAAAATAGCCGAGCACTGGCTCGGCTATTTCCGTTGACTCCATAGAAATAAATGAGTGGTGGCCGCGCATGCGTGGTGCGCTTCCATTCTTTTCTATGGGAGCAGCAGGGAGCTGCGCCTGGTGGTGGCTGGACCCCAGGAAACCTGGGGTCCTCCAGGCGCAGCGCTCCCCGCTCCATTCTTGATATAGGTGTGGGACCCAGAAGTGGGACCCGCACCTATCAGACAATGGGGGCATATTGTCTAAGATGGGAGAACCCCTTTAAACTCTTCCATCCATTCCTTTCTTTCAAAGGGATTCATTAGGTAGATTGGCAAATATCAGAGGGCAGATAGAAGGGAGTATGAGGGCAGGTCAGACTACATATGGGGCTTGTTTGTAGTCTGTAACTGTGGAGACACATAGGCCTGCACAGGAGCTGTATACACAATACATTTTTAAAATTGTATTGGAGCAATAAACAATAGATGCAAAGCCTACATTTAGCATATATTCTGAAATAAAAGTGTCTCGTTTGCATATGATCCCTACGACTGTTCACATTGTTTGCAGGAGGCTAGAAGGCCAAAAGACAACGTGACTCAATGCCAATGTGACAGTGTAATGGTGTCTGATGTCACACACAAGAGCTCTGCATGGGAAAATAATTAGAGTTATGCATCACAAATAAAAAAAAAAAAATGTTAGTTAAATAATGTAGAAAATATTTGCTATTATTCCCAAAATAGACAGAGGTTTTTTAAGCCGGAGAAAATCGCGCCAAACAAAACTCCGCATTTCACTGTTGCCAATAAAGATTGATGCAAATGTAATTTGTTTCCCGTCAAGGCGTGACAATGGAAAACATATTAATTGAGGTCAACTTTAGGAGCCAACACAATTTCCTCTGGATAAAAAATGTGACATTTTGAGAGAATGCGTTATAATGAGATGTGTTATTTAGAGGGCTATTCAGGGAAGATTATTTGCCGCATTTACGCTGCCAAGTCACCAACATTTCAATTTTTTTTTTCCCGTCTCATCCCAATCAACAACTCCTGCAATGTAACGCTTAAGAACACAGCCAGAGAAGAAGAAAATCTCCCAAGTTAGGCTACTTTCACACTTGCAGTAGCTTTTTCCGGCAGGCTGTTCCAGCGGGGTAACAGCCTGCCAGATCCGTGCTACCGCTAGTCCACCGTGCCGCCGGAAGTCCGCTCCGGCCCCATTCACTATAATGGAGGCGGTCCAGAGGTCCGGCCTTAGCACGGCAAACATGGCAAGAGGTGGCCAGACAAAAACTGCAGCATGCTGTAGTTTTACTCCAGCCACCTCTCGTTATGTCTGCCGTGCTGCGGCCGGACCTCCATTATAGTGAATGGGGCATAAGCGGACTACCGGTGGCATGGTGGACTAGCAGTAGCACAGATCCGGCAGGCTATTTCCCCGTCGGGACAGCCTGCCAGAAAAGTCTGCCGCAAATGTGAAAGTGGCCTTACCGTATTTTCTTAAAGGAGGATCCCAAGGTCCCTTCTGATTTTCCCGCTAACATTCAGTCCCCTGCCATTGCAGTAAGGAGCATCCCCCAAACCGTGGCTGTCCAATACCACTTACCATGATGGGGGTTGTAGTCTTAGAACAGCTGGAGAGTAACAGATTGGAGAACACAGCAGTAAGGTAGCACCACCTAACTGACTGCCCTCTAAACATGACCCCTGGGCCGCCTTTGTACCCCACGGAGAAGACCTGCCCAACAGTGAAGCCATATAACCGATATTTAGAAGACTACTTTGCACCAACCTCCTAACACCAGGCGTCGCCTCTTTTCTGATGGAAGCTGAAGGCAATCTAAACCCCTGCTATCTGCAAAGCATTAACCCAAAGAGACAGGTGGGCCTGGGATCCTTCATTGCCGCAGCATCATGGAATTTTGGCAGGCCACATACGGTGGGGGGACAATTCTCTAGGCCTGAGATGTACTCTGTTGGGTTCGGACATGACATAAGGTGTTCTCACCACTCAGCCAGTCATAGATCGGTATGCCCTCTGACTGCCGGAGCAGAGAATAAATGGCTCCTGAAGCGATCCCTTCTGGATGTGACTAGGGAAGAATTGGGGAGGGAATCCGGCAACAGCCAGTGGTGGCAGCAGGGTCAGGTAAGTGAATGAGAGGAGGATAAAGCGACTGCATACGAGGGAGCAGACTGACGGCACACCAAGAGCAGAGTGATGGCATACCTGGGGGCAAAATGATGGCATACAGTATACAGAAGACGAAGTGTGAGTGCATACTGCAGACAGGGTGATGGCACACCAGAGGGAAGAGTGAAAGTACCAAGGGGCACAGTGATGACATACCAGGAGGAAGAGTGATGGCATATGGTATACTGGGGGCAGAGTAATGGCATCCTGGTTGCAGAGTGATGGCACACTGGGGGGCAGAGTGATGGCATACCCAGGGGCAGAATGATGGCATGTGGCATACCAGGGGGAAGAGTGATTGCATACCCAGGGGACAGAGTGATGGCATACCCAGAGGGCGGAGTGATGGCATATGCAGGGGACGGAGTGATGGCATACCCAGGGGGCGGAGTGATGGCATACCCAGGGGGCGGAGTGATGGCATAGCCAGGGGGCAGAGTGATGGCATAGCCAGGGGGCAGAGTGATGGCATAGCCAGGGGGCAGAGTGATGGCATAGCCAGGGGGCAGAGTGATGGCATAGCCAGGGGGCAGAGTGATGGCATAGCCAGGGGGCAGAGTGATGGCATAGCCAGGGGGCAGACCAGGCTATACACGTGTAAAGTGGAAGGTGTTTTAGACTGCTCCCAATCTCTTATTCATCAGGATGATGCAGCAGCAGTTACGGTACATGCTCTTGCTCTTTCGGGATGCTTTGTCGTCTGTGGAGGGGTTTACAACCACTATGATCAGGATGTGCCTCTGCAGTTGTAAACGTGTTACCTGTGTTTGGGGCTCTCTCAGACCTTGCATATGTTTTTCCAGTCCCTTCGGTACACATCTGGCTATGACCAGAACATCTCCACTGTATGAGGCCCTCGAGTCAGAAGCTTTCTGTCAAAGACTGTCCAAACTTATCACTGATTCTTTCATCTTTCTCATACAAAGGGTTAAAGTTGTTCTAGGTTTCCAGTTTCAACTTAAGAAGAGCAAAATAAACCGTCTAAACTAATCAGACCCTGTGAGCTGTACGAGCGCAGAGTATTTCAGGAGACAAGTGATATTGTGGGCTTAGACGTTTACGCTAGGAGATGGCGGTAAGTGTCCTCAACATCATACCAGGAATGTGATGGAGGAATAGCAATGTGTGTGTGTGTGTGTGTGTGTGTGTGTGGGTGGGTGGGGGGGTGGGGTCGACGGATCTCCATGTTGTCATCAAGATGGCGACGATAACATTCTAGAGGACAGAAGACGCAGGAGGAGCAAGTGTTAAAACTTACGGCGTGTAGGGGTCAAAAGAAATAACCTGGATCTGTGGAATATTACCACACACCACAGAAGTCTTCTCACCCTCATCCATGCTATATATTCATACATTAAAGGGCATCTGTCAGCAGATCTGTAGCTATGACACTGGCTGACCTGTTACATGTGCACTTGGCAGCTGAAGGCATCGGTGTTGGTCCCAGGTTCATATGTGCCCAAACCATATGTGTAAAACCTCTCCAAAAGGCTCACACAGAAGTTCCTCCTCATTTACTTTCACTACATTTTCCTATCCACTGCTGAGCTCCATCTCCCTGCACTGGTCACATGACAATGACATCATCACAGGTCCTTCAGTTGTACAACTACTGACTCTGTGCGGCTGCCCTGATCACATCACCACAGGTCCTTCAGCTGTAAAACTACTGACTCTGTGCGGCTGCCCTGACCACATCATTACAGGTCCTTCTGCACAGCTAGCTAGGTTTTTACAGCTAGCTATGTAAGCGTAATTGGGGGCTGTGCTTTTTCTGCAGAGCTGGGCCCCCTTCCTCCACTGGCCCCATAGCAGCGCGTGGTCTGCCTCTATTAGAGGTATGCCACTGTAAATGATCCTCTAGGACCAATGGGGATGTTGCCATTACACCTAGAGGCCCTGTTGTCTCTGCAACTGCCGCGCCCTCTTTTTGATTGACAGGACCAGGCGTGATCACATTTTCACTGTCTGTCCCTGTCAAAGTGCAGAGGGTGTGACAGTTGCAGAGAGAACAGGGCCTTTAGGTGTAATGGTAACGCCTCCATTGCTCCTAGAGGCTCATTTGCATATGTCAAAACATAATTTTTCTCAGCAATGCGGGCACATATGAACATGGGACCAACACAGATGTCTTCAGCTGCCAAGTGCTCATGCAGTGCACAACAGGTCAGCCAGTGTCATAGGTACAAATCTGTTGACAGATGCCCTTTAACAGCAGGAAAGCGTCACAGTCTCATCTGCGCAGATGTTCAGCATCAGTAAGGCTCATACACAATGGAGATGCTGGTAAGTTGCGGCGCACAGATACATCCGGCTTGGATTTGCATAGAAGCCTTGAAGGGTGTGAGCCAAATGAAGAGTAATACAGGAGAATCCAGACTAAGAGCAAAGCAAATGCCGAGATTGTAGATAGACTGCGCTGTTCTTTAGAGATTGGGGATCTGAAAGAAAATGAGAAATGCAGCAGAAGCCCGAGGACATTTTATTTCTGTGGATTTCTGATTGACATTCTGGAAACAAGGTCAAAGGCTTCCCATGTCCTGGCTCCCACAGGTTGTATTATGGTGCCATCTAGTGGCCATATTAAAGTTTGCAGTCAACCTGGTTGTATTTATTTTGTGTTGATATGGGAAAAAACAAACATCCTGCATACAGGGGCGTAGCTATAGGGGGTGCAGAGGTAGCAGTCGCTACCGGGCCCAGGAGCCTGAGGGGGCCCAAAGACCCTTGTGCAGCATAAGAAGACACACAAAGCACTAATGGAAGGGGGGCCAAAGCTGAACTCTTGCACCAGGGCCCATGAGCCTTTAGCTACGCCTCTGCCTGCATATATTCATAGGTTGGTTGTAGTAGAAGCCATAGTGCAACGTTTTAGCAAATTCAAGGGTATGTCCTTAACCCTTTATTGACAATTATCTTATTTGACTTGGCGAGGATATATTCCAAGTACAATTAAAATATTACCATGCATGCCAAAGTGGACATACATGTTGGCAGGGGCATAATTATAGGACCCCATGGGAAAAACTTGTAGCCCTACAATCACCCTCAGCAGCAAAACCAGAATATGGACATTTTGATGACTATTTTGTAGTCCTTAAAGCATCAGAATAATGTTGACAATGATGTCACTGTACAGGGATAATAAACACAGTGATGTCACGGTACAGGGATAATAGACACAGTGTTGTCACAATACAGAGATAAATACAGTGATGTCACAGTATAAGGATAATAAACACAGTGATGTCACAGTACAGGATAATAAACACAGTGATGTCACAGTACAGGATAATACACACAGTGATGTCACAGTACAGAGATAATAAACACAGTGATGTCACAGTAGAGGAATCATAAACACAATGATGCCACAGTACAGACATAATACACACAGTGACATCACAGTACAGACATAATACACACAGTGACATCACAGTACAGAGATAATAAACACAGTGATGTCACAGTACAGGGATAATAAACACAGTGATGTCACAGTACAGGGATAATAAACACAGTGATGTCACAGTACAGGGATAATAAACAGTGATGTCACAGTACAGAGATAATAAACATAATGATGTCACAGTACAGGATAATAAACACAGTGATGTCACAGTACAGGGATAATAAACACAGTGATGTCACAGTACAGGAATAATAAACACAGTGATGTCACAGTACAGGAATAATAAACACAGTGATGTCACAGTACAGAGATAATAAACACAGTGTTGTCACAATACAGAGATAAATACAGTGATGTCACAGTACAGTATAATAAACACAGTGATGTCACAGTACAGGATAATACACACAGTGATGTCACAGTACAGAGATAATAAACACAGTGTTGTCACAGTACAGGGATAATAAACACAGTGATGTCACAGTACAGGGATAATAAACACAGTGATGTCATGGTACAGGGATAATAAACACAGTGTTGTCACAATACAGAGATAAATACAGTGATGTCACAGTACAGTATAATAAACAGTGATGTCACAGTACAGTATAATAAACAGTGATGTCACAGTACAGGATAATACACACAGTGATATCACAGTACAGAGATAATAAACACAGTGATGTCATAGTACAGGATAATAAACACAGTGATGTCACAGTACAGTATAATAAACACAGTGATGTCACAGTACAGAGATAATACACACAGTGATGTCACAGTACAGGGATAATAAAGATAATGATGTCACAGTACAGGGATAATAAACACAGTGATGTCACAGTACAGGGATAATAAACACAGTGATGTCACAGTATAGGACAATAAACTGTCACTGTGTTGTTCGGCCCCATAGCAGTTGTTCTGCTTGCCACCCTGGTAGGCCACTATATCATACTTGCCAACTTTTGAAGATGGAGATTATAAAAGGAGGGTACGAAGTGGAGTGAAGTGCTATGTATGTTCCATAAAATTTTGGCCATACACCCATTTATATACACAGCACACCTCAACATTTGGCATTTGAATCACACAGTACATAATACCCCCAGGTGAAGCGGAGGGTGGCTTTTTGTTTTACTTAATTTAAATTGCTCCTGCTTAATGGAAATAATAGTGCTTTGCATTCCACATTGCCTTACCTATACTGTGGAATTGATGGGGGGGGGCATACTAAGCTTTGCTATGGTGCCTTATACCCAGATTCCAGTATTACAAATGGTACATAGTGGCTGTTACAGAGGGGCCCAAGAGCATCAAGTTACGTCCTTGGTTCATAGGAGGCATGGAACCATGGAATAGTTGGTGGAGGGGAGCCTTTGAAGGGGGAGGGGGGTGCACAGACGTAATGTCATCACCTGGGGAGGATCGTATAGTAGGCAATAGTTGCAAATTTGCAATTAGCAAATTTGCGCTGTATAACCTTGCTATAAGTAGGTGGTCCTGGATGGTTTGGGGGGCGTTCTCAGGGCAGTGGCTTTCATGCCCCAAATTTACCAAGTGCAAATATGTGAGAGAGGAAGAGAGAGGAGAGTGGTGTCTCACCACCAAGTCTCCCACAGTCTTTACCATGGGGGTCCTGAGAACTTCCTATTCCACCCACAATGAGGAGTATCAATGGAGCGGCGGTCAAGCATGCCCGCTACTGCTCCAGTCAATGTCTATGGGGGCTCAGTGGAGACCACTTCTAATTCTCTTTACAGTGTACAGAAGTAAGCACATTATACCTTTTAACTCAGCTGATGCAGAACCTCTTTTTATTTTTTTTTTATTTTTTTATTAAGAGTAAGGGGAAACACGCTGATCTTATCCAAGGTCTCAGCATCCCCGTAATGTATGATGTACTTCTTCAGCAGGACACAGAGCTGCGTGGTACTCCCTGCAGCTGCTGCAGAACCTCTTTTTAGAACTTCATGAGAGTCAATCAGCGGCTGACACCAGAGAAGAAATCCGTGACAACTTCAGGAAGAGATAAGTAGCGCCGCTTATCTCTCGTCAGGGTCAATGTGATATTTAGTCAAATATTACAAAATAAAATATTAACTATTACTATTTGTAAAAACACAATTAAAAACTAAGGTGAGGTGCAGGAGGTTAGTTGTAAAGGGATTAAGCATTATATCGCCCTTCTCTTTTGCCACAGCCCCTTTCTTAAAAAGTTCATTTAAAAAAATAATAATAAATTAAAAAAATAGTTCTGCATAGTTTGTAAATGTACAACCTTATCCCACGGAGCAATACAGAGGATGTCCTATGATCTCATGCAATTACTCAAAACTGACACTAGAGGGCAGCAGCACACAAGGATTTGCATTTCTCAGCTCACATATATAGAGCAGATGGGTTAATCCAGGGAGGGCGGGACAAGCGTAATCACGTGAACTGTCCGGCCCAATTATACTCCTTTTCCGGCTGGTTGCTGTGGTTACAGCTGTAAACGGAAGTAGACGGGTAAACAGCGGAGGAATGAGCCGAGGGGGTGATCGCAGCTACTGCAGAACCTCATTTGTCTCGTTCACGGTTAATTAAAAGGGCGGCGTATTTATGAGGTGAATGTCTGGACACAACACTGATAATCCTATGGTGGTAGTTATGGCATTTTAGGCTGACGTGGACTACAGGTCCCAGAAATCCATGGCAGTCCAGGACTGGCCTTCTAGGATGGATATTATGTGGAGGCGCATAGGCTGTGTAGTAATGGTAGAAAACGTCATGCAGAGGATTACAAGGCATATCAGTAAAAAGTTCCTTTCTGTTTCATGACCGCTGCTTGCTGTCAGTGAATGGACTATTTATATATACATGATTACATCCCAATGCTGACCCTTTTGAAGAACCATGCTGTGGGAAGGGATCAGGACCTGTTCCATTCCCATTAACTGGCAGCAAGCAGAGATCTTGAAAATGGCAGGGAAGTTAAACACAAAAGGGATATATATATAGCATCTATTCTTATAACTCTAGAGCAGGGATCAGCAACCTTCAGCACTCCAGCTGTTGTGAAACTACAACTCCCAGCATGCTCCTTTTAATCCTGTGGGAGTTCAGAGAACGGCAAAACAAGTGTGCATGATGGGAGATGTAGTTTCACAACACCTGGAGTGCCAGAGGTTGCTGATCACTGCTCTAGATTGTGCCATTCCTCTGTTATTCCTACTAAAAGTTTATGAATTAGTTGTCAACTAGAGTGTTACCAATTGGGGTTGTGTCAATGCACAGTCCGTCACTATGCAATCACTCCAACTCATTCATAACTTGTAGAGATTGTAAACAGCACCCCATCAGCAGGATCAACCCTATCAAACCAGATATACTGCCTGGTAGGGTTGATCCTACTGACAATAAAAATTATACCCGTCTTGTGAAACTTGGTTCTGGTGCCCTTTAAAAAAAAAGGCTTTTATTCTCTGTGCAAATGAGGGCTTCAGTGCACCGAAGGTCGTGGCCAGCACAGTGAAAGCGGAGGTAACCCTTAGAGGTCTGGAATGTATTAGATGACACTGACATAATGCTGTCAGTGTTATCCAATACATTCTAGACCTCTAAGGGTTACATAGCATCATAAATCAATATAGTTCTATGTGACCCCGGCAGTGCTGGAGGTTCAGGACGGTCCACAGTGAGACACTCGCTATTCTGTAAGGACTTTTTTTTCTCGTCCAAAAAACGGATCAGAAGAACGTAAAATGTATCAGAGATGTGAACTCTCCCTTAGGGCTCATGCAAATGAATGTTTGCCGACTGTGCCCGAATTGTGGCCCACCCCTTCACTTGAATGTATCTGCAATCCAGAAAATATGGAGCAGAACGCCATGGAAGCAATAAGGAGAGCCCAAAAAATAGAACGTGCCCGTGACGTGGAGGGAACTCTGATCACTGATGACCACAGTGCCACCGACGTGCTCCCGGAGATCTACAGCGTCAGGACTCCTTACATCTCAGCCTCCTGGACCACGAGGAGGGGAGCGACATTTAACCCCTTCTGTTCTGACATCTCTCTGCTTTGTTTCAGGGGACCTCAGAGAAGATGATGACTTCCTACTCCTCCAGAGAGGCAGAGTTACAGAAGCGGCGTGACGCCCTGTAAGCGCCTTGTTACGTAGCATTCCTCTGACACCTTCGCCCGCGGAACGTGCGACTGTTAACGTGCAAACATATGTTGTGACTACATCGGATCTGTTTGTGTTCGTGTAGCAGATCCGCGCCGTGCAATCTCCGGCAAAGCGATGTAAAGCGAAAACACGACGCCGGCCGAAAGGGAAATTATGTGTATAAACAGCAACTTAAAGGAAACTTCATTTCTGCCAATGAGGGAGCGACGGCGATTAGTTTTATCACTTTCATCACACATCCAGATCTAGAATTCATATCACATGTACACAAGCGGGGACTGTCTTAAAGGGGTTGTCTCACTTCAGCAAATAGCATTTATCATGTAGAGAAAGTTAATACAAGCCACTTACTAATGTATTGTTATTGTCCATATTGTCTCCTTTGCTGGCTGGATTTATTTTTCCATCACATTATACACTGCTTGTTGCCATGGTTACAGAACACCTAGCAATCCATCAGTGGTGGTCGTGCTTGCACACTATAGGAAAAAGCACCGGTCCATCTGGTGGTCGGGACAGTAGGAGCCTGTATAGGCCGGAGCTTTTTCCTATAGTGTGCAAGCACGACCACTGATGGATTGCAGGGTGGTCTGTAACTATGGAAACGAACAGTGGGTAATGTAATGGAAAAATAAATCAAGCCAGCAACACGGACCACTAAATTGGGTTTAGTGCAGTTCCTGGTGTCCGAAAGCAAAGTTGTCCCTTTTTCTTGGGAATGGAGGTGGTCCCTTAGGTCTGACCTCCACCGATAATAGTATTATGTCCAGGGGCGTAGCTAACGGCTCATGGGCCCCGGTGCAAGAGTTCAGCTTGGCCCCCCTTTCTCTCAGTACTTTGTGGCCAGGGGCCAGGGAAGCACATAGACTTTGTGCTGCCTGAGGCAAAAACTGAAGGGCAAACCCCCCCCCCCCCCAATGCCAAATTCTCAACCTAACCCCTTCCCTCCAGCCAGAGGTGTGACTTGACCAGTATGCACTTTCTATAATACCGGTGTCTTCTTATGCGGCACAAGGGTCTTTGGGCCTCCTCAGGTTCCTGGGCCTGGTAGCGACTTCTACCTCTGCCCCTCCTATAGCTACGCCCCTGATTATGTCATATTTTAGCCATTTGCCATAAAATGTGATGGTAAAATCCAATGCGCTGCCCCCTGGAGGCCGGAAGTAAATGATGCCAGATTGAAAAAAAATTACTGTATTACCAAATGATGTGTTTACTGACGCTAGCCCAGCTCATTGTCTTTTCTTAAGAAATGAGGAGAAGAATAAACTTTTGGAGGAGATGAAGATGACGGATGAGCAGCAGGAGTCATACCGCCAGTTATCAGAGGCCGCACATGGCAGGAATCAGGCTCTTCTACAGGTAAGTTTTATCAAAGCCTCAGTATAAGGGCTCATGCACACAAACTTATTTTCTTTCTGTGTCTGTTCGTTTTTTTTTGTTTTTTTTTGCGGACCGTATGCGGAACCATTCATTTCAATGGGTCCGCAAAAAAACAAAACGTAAGTTACTCCGTGTGCATTCCGTTTCCAAAAATTAGAACATGTCCTATTGTTGTCCGCATTACAGACAAGGATAGGACTGTTCTATTAGGGGCCAGATGTCCCATTCCGCAAAATACAGAATGCACACGGACGTCATCCGTATTTTTTACAAACCGCAAAATACATACGGTCATGTGCAGGAGCCCTAATTGTTGGATGAAACTTTAGGTTAAAGGAGTTTTCCAGAAACTAAACATTAATGGCGTATTCTCAGGATAGGTCATCAGTATGTGATCCACCTGTGATGTCATGTCCATCGGTCACATGGCCTTTGTGCATCTTAGGCCTCATTCACACGACAATATTGCGTAATAGTTGCGGCCCCATTCACCTCTATGGAGCAGGCAGCCGCCGCACGGAGCTAGCTCCATGCCGCGGCTCCGATGAAGCATGTCCTATACTCGTCCGCACGCACGGACAAGTATAGGCATTTTAAATGGGGCCGCCCGGCGTGTGTTCCGAGCGTGCGGAACACACGCCGGGTGGCCCCCCTATTATCGCGGGTCCGGAATAATACAACCGTCTGAATGGGGCTGAGCTTGAGCTGCAATACCAAGCACAGACACTATACAATGTACGGCTCTGTACCTGTGAAGAGATCACAGCGCTCACCTGAGTATGGCGGCCCCTCCAAATAACTGACAAGCAGGGGTTCTGGGTGTCAGATTCCCACCAATAAGATATTGATGACCTATCGTATAGGTTGGGCCTCAAAATTCAATTCTGGGGAAACCCCTTTAAATATAAAGGTCAGACGTATCTCTCTTGTCACGTTGTTATTTATCTGGGGAGCAGATTATAATGCTAATTAAAGGGGTTTTCTGAGAGTACTATATTGATGGCCTGTCCTCAGTATAGGTCATCAATATCAGACCAGTGGGGGTCAGACTCCCAGCACCCCTGCCGATCAGCTGCATGAAGAGGTTGCAGCCTCCTCACAGCATACCAAGCACAGCGCCGTACATTGTATAGTGGCTGTGTTTGGTATTGCACTCAGGCCCATTCACTTGAATTGGACTGAGCTGCACAGAGGCCATGTGACCGATGAACATGACGTCACTGGCCTAGGAAAAGGCCACGGCCCTCACCAGAGCACCACTGCCTCTTCAAATAGCTGATTGGAGGGTTTGGAGTCAGAACCCCACAGATCAGCTATTAATTATCTATCCTGAGGATAGGCTATCGATATTTTACTCCTGGAAAACCCCTTTAAAGTAAGGCTCCACTTTAGGGCCTTTATTAAAACACTACAAGGGCTTTGCCTCTAATACGTTATTGGCCCTCAAGCCCCCTTGGAAAACAGCTGATTTTACCAGGGAAGTTGATGTCAGCTGTCCATGTTCCCTACAGCGGCCCCTATAGGGACAGTGTAGTATTACATGCACCCTGACACCTTTATCCGATAAATACGCTAATGGAGCAATGATGCAAAAGGTCTTATTAAAAATATTCTACCGTTTTATGTTTACAGCTCCAATGCAGACCTATGTGGTCACAGACTACAAATAGCCATGTAGTCCGATCCTTCGATTGTGTTACTCCCTTCCGTGTGCCTCCTCTTCTGTGGTATGTTAACAAGAAGATGGGACCGGAGGCAGGAGGACTGGAGGAATACATGAGTGATGTACGGCTGACAATTTTCTGATTACCCTATATATAGGGGCTCATTCACACGACCATATTCATTTCAGTGGGGCTGCAAAAGATGCCGCATCCATTGTTCCGTTCCCCGGCGCCACAAAAAATATAGACCATGTCCTAATGTCCGCAATCGCGGACAAGAATAGGCATTTCTATAATGGGCCGCCCGTTCTGTTTCACAAATTGCAGAACGCACCAGGGCAGTATCCGTGTTTTGCAGATCGCAAAAAAAGGTGCGGTCGTGTGAATGCGCCCTTAATCTCATACATTTTCTTCATCTGTAGGATTTGCGGAAAGCTGAGAAGACTTTAAGGAGAAGATCACAAGTCGTCCCTAACCACGCCATCATGGAGCTCGAGGTCAGCGTCCTTCCCAGCAATCAGTGCAGTTTATGGACTCAACATGAATCCAGATGCTGAGAGCACCGCTCACTCCTGTATGAATGTTGTACATGTAGGCTGGGTCAAAGCTGTTGCCAGGCGCAGTGTTGGCACCATGTGCATCATGCCACACAGTTCCAAATGCTGCCAATGTTGTAGTTTAATTCCGGCCGCCTCTCAGCATGTTTGCCGTGCTGCGGTCGGACCTCCGGCCTGCCCCCATTATAGTGAATGGGGCCGGAGCGGACTTCTGGCGGCAAGCCTGCACTAGCGGCATCACGGATCCGGCGGGTGAACAGCCTGCCGGAGAAGGCTACCGCTAATGTAAAAGTAGCCTTAGATAAGTGTATGGGATCAGCTGACTGTCCCCGGATGTTTGCCGTGGTGGGGGGCACTTGGGTATATTTGATGCTTTGGGGTTATCTCCCCATCCCACTAATGATGTACCCATGCTCTCGGAACGACAGGGAGAAGAGTTTTTCGCTGACCACAATCTAATGTCTATGTTCTACATAAAACAGATTTTTTTGTTTTAATCAAATTTTTATGTTAAATATTTTTTTGAGTTTTTGGTGATTTTTTAGAAAAAAAATTCTGTTGGGGTCATTTATCAAAGAGGTGTAAAGCAGAACTGGCTTAGTTGCCCATAGCAACCAATCAGATTCCACCTTTCATTTTTGACAGCTCCTTTGGAAAATGAAAGGTGGAATCTGATTGGTTGCTATGGGCAACTAAACTAGCTCTACTTTACACCAGTTGGATAAATGACCCCTATATGTCTCTGTCTATGTTTTTTTTTTAAATCCTAAAATCCTGCAGCTTTCACTCTGGCCACTGAGCCTCGGACACTTGCTAATCTGTAGAGATCACTTCTCAGCAGTCATCTTATTAGCATGACAGGCTGAATAACAATGACAGGTAACATCTATAGAGCGATAACTCAAGAGCTACATTCACAATGGATGATGTCACAGCAAACCTCCTCCCCCTCCCTGCACAGGGACTTAGAAACATAGAAGATTGACGGCAGAAAAAGACCACCTGGTCCATCTAGTCTGCCCTTTTATTATTCCTTTATTGTTATCTTAGGATAGATACAGGTTTACATTCAGTTACTGTGGATTTATCAACCACCTCTGCTGGAAGTTTGTTCCAAGCTTCTACTACTCTTTCAGTGAAATAATATTTTCTAATGTTGTTCTTGATTTTTCCCCCAACTAACCTCAGATTGTGCCCCCTTGTTCTTGTGTTCAGTCTCTTATTAATAACCCTTCCCTCCTGAACTTTATTCAGTCCTTTAACATATTTAAAGGTTTCAGTCATGTCCCCCCTTTCTCTTCTTTCCTCCAGACTATACATATTAAGAACTCAGAGTCTTTCTTGATAAGTTCTATGTTTTAGACCTTCCACCATTTTTGTAGCTCTTCTTTGGACGCAATATCCTTTTGCAGGTGAGGTCTCCAGAATTGAACACAGTATTCCAGATGTGGTCTCACTAGAGCTCTATACAGAGGGATCACAATCTCCCTCTTTCTGCTCGTTATACTTCTAGCTATGCAGCCAAGCATACGATTTGCTTTCCCTACCGCCTGGCTACATTGGTTACTCATTTTGAGGCTGTCAGAGATGACTACCCCCAAATCCTTCTCGTCTGAGGTCTTTATTAGCACAGAACTGCCAATACGATACTCAGATAGAGGATTTCTTCTCCCCAAGTGCATTATTTTACATTTGGAAACATTGAACTGAAGTTTCCATTGTTTTGACCACTTATCTAATAAAGATAAATCATTCTACATATTATCGATACCTCCTGGAACATCAACCCTATTACACACTTTTGTGTCATCAGCAAACAAGCAAACCTTCCCTACCAAGCCGTCCCTTATGTCACTTACAAACATGTTAAACAGAACAGGACCCAGAACAGATCCCTGTGGCACCCCACTTGTAACCAGCCTCTGCTCAGAATACACTCCATTAACAACAACCCTCTTGTATCTGTCCTTCAGCCAACAGCAGATCCACTGAACTATCCAGGGGTTAAGTCCAATTTTTGATAACTTCTCTATCAGCTCTTTATGGGGAACCGTATCAAAAGCTTTACTGAAATCCAGGTAGGCGATATCCACAGCACCACCTTCATCCAGCACTTTAGTTACATAGTCAAAGAAATCAATGAGATTAGTCTGACATGATCGGCCCTTAGTAAAGCCATGCTGGTTTGGGTCCATCAAGTTGTTTGTTGTTAGATGGTCAATTATCTTCTTTTTTAGTAGAGTCTCCATCATTTTTACCACTACAGATGTCAAGCTGACTGGCCTATAGTTACTAGCTTCTTCTCTACTACCCTTATTGTGAATGGGTACAACATTAGCCATTCTCCAATCATCAGGAACATCTCCTGTAAGAAGGGACTGATTATACAGATCAGTCAGGGGGCCGACAATCACAGATCGGAGTTCTGCACAGGTCGCAGAGGATACCCACAACACTCTCCCAAAGAAGTGAATGAACATTGTCATGTCCATTAGACCTCATGCACACGACCGTGGGGCATCGTGGTGCCGACCCAACTGACTTCAATGGGTACACGATCCGCAAGATGCTGCGAAAGATAGGACATGTCCTATTGTGTGCGGTGCAGAGGCATGGACACAGACGCCCACAGAAGAGCTTCCGTGTGTTTCCGTGTCCATGCTTGGGCACCGCAAAAGATAGGACATGTCCTATATTTCGCAAAATCTTGTTGATCATGGACCCATTGAAGTTAAAGAAGAACTCCTGCAAAAAATTTTATTCTCTGACCTATTAGAAAGGTGCATGATATAATCTGTAGTGAATGTCATCTTCTCATCAGAGACTGTAATTCAGAGTTATCCCCTCTCTTCTAATTGTAGCTGGGTCATGTGACCAACTCCCTGAACTCCAACTGACCCAGGACAGGAAGCCAGTCACTTCTCTATTCATCCCTATGAGACTGAAAGTGAGGCTCCCATAGGAATACATAGATAATTAGACTTCCTGTCCACACATAAGGTGCTGTGTGAGTTGGTGGGTGTGATTGCTGGTCACATGACACAGATGAGAAACATCAGGGAGATATAACTCACAAATACAGACACTGGTAAGAAAATGACATTTACTACAGATTACATCATGTACATTTCTAGCAGGACATGGAATAAAAAATTTCTTTAATGAGTCCGCACCACAATGCTGAGTGCACACGGCCGGTGCTGTGTTTTGAGGACCTGCGGTTTGTGGTCCACAACACGGGCACAGCGGCCCCACGGTCGTGTGAATGTGGCCTAAGGCTGGTATAAAGCATTTCTATGAGTGCTGTTAATGTGGTATATGAAAATGAGTTTTGATGAGTTAGGGGGCATTCGGACGACCGTATCCATTTTGCGGCCCACAAACTGCAAAACACGGATTCTGCCCGTATACATACTGCATTTTTCGGACCAGTACATTCCTCCCTAGAAATGCCTACTCTTGTCTGCAGAATTGACAAACATGGGACATCTTCTATTTTTTCTTCATTAAAATGAATGGATCTTCATCTGATCCACAAATAACGCAGATCCGAGGCGAACCGAAAATACGGTCGTGTGAATGCCCCCTTACATGGCATGTCCCAGCTTATTGCGTAGCAATGGATGGTGACTTGTTTTTCTGTATTCCAGAGTGACTATTGGAAATCTGTGGAACAAGAACTTCCGAAATGGGAGCAGTTTCTACTCGGAAAATCTCAGTTGCCCTTTGGAATGAAAGAAAAGCAGCAGAAGCTCAAACATTCCCAAACTATGCAGACGCCAAGGAGAAGGAACCTGCCCCCCTCTGGCTACAGCTCCAGCACTTTTCCAAGATAGCCTCACATCACAGGCCGGGTTTAGGTTTAGGAAGCCGTACAGGCGAAGTACGCCATCTCCAGCCATATACTGACTCACGGCTGCATTTCCAATACATTTCCAAAGCAGATGGTGAGAGTTGTAGTCCCACAACAGATGTGCACGAGTACATGCTCCATATAACCAGACTAGAAGGACACGGGACTTCACACAACATTTTACATATAGAAACCACTGCAATCAGGAGTTACATGTAAAACAATTGGAATTATAATCCAATAACTTGTACAACTAAAGACTCAATGTCGCCCATAGTAAGAAATCAGATTCCAGACACCCGGAAAGTGAGCAGATTGGTTGAGATGGTCAGTGCTTGAAGGCTCTCCTGCTTCCATAAGGCCTCATGCACATGGCCCAATCCGTGTGGCAGCCACAACGGATCCAGACCCATTCAACTTGAATGGGTAC